>JBAIZL010000400.1:2525000-2908471 GCA_036971475.1 Prosapia bicincta
TTCATTCAGTACTTTTTATATTTTTCAGTAATTTAAATTCCGTTAAATAATGTACTTGACTTTTTATGTTATCCCCTTTTCAGTTTTATTACATTTTACATTACTTCCAATTCCCACATAATAAGTTTCATTTGTTTTTTCATTCAGACTGTAGTAAAAAGATGAATGTAAGATTTTAAGCTAGTAATATAAAAAAAATTTGTCAAAAGACAATTCCTATTTAGGTCAACAAAGAAAAACTTTATTTTACTTACTTGTATTAAATAAAGTATCATAACCTATGCGTTAAAACAGCTGTTCTACCACATAACCGATAAAATAAAATCAGCTGTTTTGTGAAATCATGTTATCGCTTATTTTAAACCAAATGCGACAGAATAATGTATTGCATACCTTGTCCCTTTTGGGAAAGCTTTTTCTCCCGTATTAAAAAAAATTAATTATTAAATTTAAGGTATGAATTAATATTGGAAAAAACTGTATTAACAAAAAGAGTGCCATTCACAAAAAATATTAAAAACATGCATTTGAACTTGATTTATATAGGCCTATAAAAAGACTATGGCAAATAGAAAGAATAGAAAAAGTGGCAGAAATCAGACGAAAATTTCGAAAAAATTAATAAATTTAGACGTCGTAGAACGGCTTTTAACATATAGGCTTTATTTGGCTGATATTTGGTTTACCAGAATAGGAAGTTCACGAGAGGGGCTTAAACCTGATAGCTATCAGTTTCGTAGTGATTCTGCTGATGGGAAAGAAAAGGACAGGATCATCTATTGAGTGTGCAGGTCCTCTATTTGGTATTTGCTTAGCTGTCGTGAAGGGAAAAGGTAAGGTGCTCATCATTGAAGACGCCAAGTTATTTAACATAGGACCTCCAAGAGATGGTTCATCTATCGAGTGTGCAGGTCCTCTATTTGGTATTTGCTTAGCTGTCGTGAAGGGAAAAGGTAAGGTGCTCATCATTGAAGACGCCAAGTTATTTAACATAGGACCTCCAAGAGATGGTTCATCTATCGAGTGGGATGGTCCTCTATTTGGTATTTGCTTAGCTGTCGTGAAGGGAAAAGGTAAGGTGCTCATCATTGAAGACGCCAAGTTATTTAACATAGGACCTCCAAGAGATAAATCATCTATCGAGTGTAATTTTCCTCTATTTGGTAATTGCTTAGCTGTCGTGAAAGGAATATGACAGGTGCTTACCATTGAAGACGCCAAGCTATTTAACATAGGACCTCCAAGAGATGGTTCATCTATCGAGTGTGATAATCCTCTATTTGGTAATTGCTTACCTGTCGTGAAAGGAATAGGACAGGCCGCATATCATTGAAAGCGCCAAGCTATTTAACATAGGACCTCCAAGAGATGGTTCATCTATCGAGTGTGATAATCCTCTATTTGGTAATTGCTTACCTGTCGTGAAAGGAATAGGACAGGCCGCATATCATTGAAAGCGCCAAGCTATTTAACATAGGACCTCCAAGAGATGGTTCATCTATCGAGTGTGATGGTCCTCTATTTGGTATTTGCTTAGCTGTCGTGAAGGGAAAAGGTAAGGTGCTCATCATTGAAGACGCCAAGCTATTTAACATAGGACCTCCAAGAGATAAATCATCTATCGAGTGTAATTGTCCTCTATTTGGTATTTGCTTAGCCGTCGTGAAAGGAAAATGATAGGTGCTCACCATTGATGACGCCAAGCTATTTGACATAGGACCTCCAAGAGATAAATCATCTATCGAGTGTAATTGTCCTCTATTTGGTAATTGCTTAGCCGTCGTGAAAGGAATAGGACAGGCGCTCATCATTGAAGACGTCAAGCTATTTAACATAGGACCTCCAAGAGATGGTTCATCTATCCAGTGTGCAGGTCCTCTATTTGGTATTTGCTTAGCTGTCGTGAAGGGAAAAGGTAAGGTGCTCATCATTGAAGACGAAAAGTTATTTAACATAGGACCTCCAAGAGATGGTTCATCTATCGAGTGTGATGGTCCTCTATTTGGTATTTGCTTAGCTGTCGTGAAGGGAAAAGGTAAGGTGCTCATCATTGAAGACGCCAAGTTATTTAACATATGACCTCCAAGAGATGGTTCATCTATCGAGTGTGCAGGTCCTCTATTTGGTATTTGCTTAGCCGTCGTGAAAGGAATAGGACAGGCGCTCATCATTGAAGACGCCAAGTTATTTAACATAGGACCTCCAAGAGATAAATCATCTATCGAGTGTGCAGGTCCTCTATTTGGTAATTGCTTAGCCGTCGTGAAAGGAATAGGACAGGCGCTCATCATTGAAGACGTCAAGCTATTTAACATAGGACCTCCAAGAGATGGTTCATCTATCGAGTGTGCAGGTCCTCTATTTGGTATTTGCTTAGCTGTCGTGAAGGGAAAAGGTAAGGTGCTCATCATTGAAGACGCCAAGTTATTTAACATAGGACCTCCAAGAGATGGTTCATCTACCGAGTGGGATGGTCCTCTATTTGGTATTTGCTTAGCCGTCGTGAAAGGAAAATGATAGGTGCTCACCATTGATGACGCCAAGCTATTTGACATAGGACCTCCAAGAGATAAATCATCTATCGAGTGTAATTGTCCTCTATTTGGTAATTGCTGAGCCGTCGTGAAAGGAATAGGACAGGCGCTCATCATTGAAGACGTCAAGCTATTTAACATAGGACCTCCAAGAGATGGTTCATCTATCGAGTGTGCAGGTCCTCTATTTGGTATTTGCTTAGCTGTCGTGAAGGGAAAAAGTAAGGTGCTCACCATTGATGACGCCAAGCTATTTGACATAGGACCTCCAAGAGATAAATCATCTATCGAGTGTAATTGTCCTCTATTTGGTAATTGCTTAGCCGTCGTGAAAGGAATAGGACAGGCGCTCATCATTGAAGACGTCAAGCTATTTAACATAGGACCTCCAAGAGATGGTTCATCTATCGAGTGTGCAGGTCCTCTATTTGGTATTTGCTTAGCTGTCGTGAAGGGAAAAGGTAAGGTGCTCATCATTGAAGACGCCAAGTTATTTAACATAGGACCTCCAAGAGATGGTTCATCTATCGAGTGTGCAGGTCCTCTATTTGGTATTTGCTTAGCTGTCGTGAAGGGAAAAGGTAAGGTGCTCATCATTGAAGACGCCAAGTTATTTAACATAGGACCTCCAAGAGATGGTTCACCTATCGAGTGTGCAGGTCCTCTATTTGGTAATTGCTTAGCCGTCGTGAAGGGAAAAGGTAAGGTGCTCATCATTGAAGACGCCAAGTTATTTAACATAGGACCTCCAAGAGATGGTTCATCTATCGAGTGTGCAGGTCCTCTATTTGGTATTTGCTTAGCTGTCGTGAAGGGAAAAGGTAAGGTGCTCATCATTGAAGACGCCAAGTTATTTAACATAGGACCTCCAAGAGATGGTTCATCTATCGAGTGTGCAGGTCCTCTATTTGGTATTTGCTTAGCTGTCGTGAAGGGAAAAGGTAAGGTGCTCATCATTGAAGACGCCAAGTTATTTAACATAGGACCTCCAAGAGATGGTTCATCTATCGAGTGTGCAGGTCCTCTATTTGGTATTTGCTTAGCTGTCGTGAAGGGAAAAGGTAAGGTGCTCATCATTGAAGACGCCAAGTTATTTAACATAGGACCTCCAAGAGATGGTTCATCTATCGAGTGTGCAGGTCCTCTATTTGGTATTTGCTTAGCTGTCGTGAAGGGAAAAGGTAAGGTGCTCATCATTGAAGACGCCAAGTTATTTAACATAGGACCTCCAAGAGATAAATCATCTATCGAGTGTAATTGTCCTCTATTTGGTATTTGCTTAGCTGTCGTGAAGGGAAAAGGTAAGGTGCTCATCATTGAAGACGCCAAGTTATTTAACATAGGACCTCCAAGAGATAAATCATCTATCGAGTGTAATTGTCCTCTATTTGGTAATTGCTTAGCCGTCGTGAAAGGAATAGGACAGGCGCTCATCATTGAAGACGTCAAGCTATTTAACATAGGACCTCCAAGAGATGGTTCATCTATCGAGTGAGCAGGTCCTCTATTTGGTAATTGCTTAGCCGTCGTGAAAGGAATAGGACAGGCGCTCATCATTGAAGACGTCAAGCTATTTAACATAGGACCTCCAAGAGATGGTTCATCTATCGAGTGTGCAGGTCCTCTATTTGGTATTTGCTTAGCTGTCGTGAAGGGAAAAGGTAAGGTGCTCATCATTGAAGACGCCAAGTTATTTAACATAGGACCTCCAAGAGATGGTTCATCTATCGAGTGTGCAGGTCCTCTATTTGGTATTTGCTTAGCTGTCGTGAAGGGAAAAGGTAAGGTGCTCATCATTGAAGACGCCAAGTTATTTAACATAGGACCTCCAAGAGATGGTTCATCTATCGAGTGTGCAGGTCCTCTATTTGGTATTTGCTTAGCTGTCGTGAAGGGAAAAGGTAAGGTGCTCATCATTGAAGACGCCAAGTTATTTAACATAGGACCTCCAAGAGATAAATCATCTATCGAGTGTAATTGTCCTCTATTTGGTATTTGCTTAGCCGTCGTGAAAGGAAAATGATAGGTGCTCACCATTGATGACGCCAAGCTATTTGACATAGGACCTCCAAGAGATAAATCATCTATCGAGTGTAATTGTCCTCTATTTGGTAATTGCTGAGCCGTCGTGAAAGGAATAGGACAGGCGCTCATCATTGAAGACGTCAAGCTATTTAACATAGGACCTCCAAGAGATGGTTCATCTATCGAGTGTGCAGGTCCTCTATTTGGTATTTGCTTAGCTGTCGTGAAGGGAAAAAGTAAGGTGCTCACCATTGATGACGCCAAGCTATTTGACATAGGACCTCCAAGAGATAAATCATCTATCGAGTGTAATTGTCCTCTATTTGGTAATTGCTTAGCCGTCGTGAAAGGAATAGGACAGGCGCTCATCATTGAAGACGTCAAGCTATTTAACATAGGACCTCCAAGAGATGGTTCATCTATCGAGTGTGCAGGTCCTCTATTTGGTATTTGCTTAGCTGTCGTGAAGGGAAAAGGTAAGGTGCTCATCATTGAAGACGCCAAGTTATTTAACATAGGACCTCCAAGAGATAAATCATCTATCGAGTGTAATTGTCCTCTATTTGGTATTTGCTTAGCCGTCGTGAAGGGAAAAGGTAAGGTGCTCATCATTGAAGACGCCAAGCTATTTAACATAGGACCTCCAAGAGATGGTTCATCTATCGAGTGTGCAGGTCCTCTATTTGGTATTTGCTTAGCTGTCGTGAAGGGAAAAGGTAAGGTGCTCATCATTGAAGACGCCAAGTTATTTAACATAGGACCTCCAAGAGATGGTTCATCTATCGAGTGTGCAGGTCCTCTATTTGGTATTTGCTTAGCTGTCGTGAAGGGAAAAGGTAAGGTGCTCATCATTGAAGACGCCAAGTTATTTAACATAGGACCTCCAAGAGATAAATCATCTATCGAGTGTAATTGTCCTCTATTTGGTATTTGCTTAGCTGTCGTGAAGGGAAAAGGTAAGGTGCTCATCATTGAAGACGCCAAGTTATTTAACATAGGACCTCCAAGAGATAAATCATCTATCGAGTGTAATTGTCCTCTATTTGGTAATTGCTTAGCCGTCGTGAAAGGAATAGGACAGGCGCTCATCATTGAAGACGTCAAGCTATTTAACATAGGACCTCCAAGAGATGGTTCATCTATCGAGTATGCAGGTCCTCTATTTGGTAATTGCTTAGCCGTCGTGAAAGGAATAGGACAGGCGCTCATCATTGAAGACGTCAAGCTATTTAACATAGGACCTCCAAGAGATGGTTCATCTATCGAGTGTGCAGGTCCTCTATTTGGTATTTGCTTAGCTGTCGTGAAGGGAAAAGGTAAGGTGCTCATCATTGAAGACGCCAAGTTATTTAACATAGGACCTCCAAGAGATAAATCATCTATCGAGTGTAATTGTCCTCTATTTGGTATTTGCTTAGCCGTCGTGAAAGGAAAATGATAGGTGCTCACCATTGATGACGCCAAGCTATTTGACATAGGACCTCCAAGAGATAAATCATCTATCGAGTGTAATTGTCCTCTATTTGGTAATTGCTTAGCCGTCGTGAAAGGAATAGGACAGGCGCTCATCATTGAAGACGTCAAGCTATTTAACATAGGACCTCCAAGAGATGGTTCATCTATCGAGTGTGCAGGTCCTCTATTTGGTATTTGCTTAGCTGTCGTGAAGGGAAAAGGTAAGGTGCTCATCATTGAAGACGCCAAGTTATTTAACATAGGACCTCCAAGAGATAAATCATCTATCGAGTGTAATTGTCCTCTATTTGGTAATTGCTTAGCCGTCGTGAAAGGAATAGGACAGGCGCTCATCATTGAAGACGTCAAGCTATTTAACATAGGACCTCCAAGAGATGGTTCATCTATCGAGTGTGCAGGTCCTCTATTTGGTATTTGCTTAGCTGTCGTGAAGGGAAAAGGTAAGGTGCTCATCATTGAAGACGCCAAGTTATTTAACATAGGACCTCCAAGAGATGGTTCATCTATCGAGTGTGCAGGTCCTCTATTTGGTATTTGCTTAGCTGTCGTGAAGGGAAAAGGTAAGGTGCTCATCATTGAAGACGCCAAGTTATTTAACATAGGACCTCCAAGAGATGGTTCATCTATCGAGTGTGCAGGTCCTCTATTTGGTAATTGCTTAGCCGTCGTGAAGGGAAAAGGTAAGGTGCTCATCATTGAAGACGCCAAGTTATTTAACATAGGACCTCCAAGAGATGGTTCATCTATCGAGTGTGCAGGTCCTCTATTTGGTATTTGCTTAGCTGTCGTGAAGGGAAAAGGTAAGGTGCTCATCATTGAAGACGCCAAGTTATTTAACATAGGACCTCCAAGAGATGGTTCATCTATCGAGTGTGCAGGTCCTCTATTTGGTATTTGCTTAGCTGTCGTGAAGGGAAAAGGTAAGGTGCTCATCATTGAAGACGCCAAGTTATTTAACATAGGACCTCCAAGAGATGGTTCATCTATCGAGTGTGCAGGTCCTCTATTTGGTATTTGCTTAGCTGTCGTGAAGGGAAAAGGTAAGGTGCTCATCATTGAAGACGCCAAGTTATTTAACATAGGACCTCCAAGAGATGGTTCATCTATCGAGTGTGCAGGTCCTCTATTTGGTATTTGCTTAGCTGTCGTGAAGGGAAAAGGTAAGGTGCTCATCATTGAAGACGCCAAGTTATTTAACATAGGACCTCCAAGAGATAAATCATCTATCGAGTGTAATTGTCCTCTATTTGGTATTTGCTTAGCTGTCGTGAAGGGAAAAGGTAAGGTGCTCATCATTGAAGACGCCAAGTTATTTAACATAGGACCTCCAAGAGATAAATCATCTATCGAGTGTAATTGTCCTCTATTTGGTAATTGCTTAGCCGTCGTGAAAGGAATAGGACAGGCGCTCATCATTGAAGACGTCAAGCTATTTAACATAGGACCTCCAAGAGATGGTTCATCTATCGAGTGTGCAGGTCCTCTATTTGGTAATTGCTTAGCCGTCGTGAAAGGAATAGGACAGGCGCTCATCATTGAAGACGTCAAGCTATTTAAAATAGGACCTCCAAGAGATGGTTCATCTATCGAGTGTGCAGGTCCTCTATTTGGTATTTGCTTAGCTGTCGTGAAGGGAAAAGGTAAGGTGCTCATCATTGAAGACGCCAAGTTATTTAACATAGGACCTCCAAGAGATGGTTCATCTATCGAGTGTGCAGGTCCTCTATTTGGTATTTGCTTAGCTGTCGTGAAGGGAAAAGGTAAGGTGCTCATCATTGAAGACGCCAAGTTATTTAACATAGGACCTCCAAGAGATAAATCATCTATCGAGTGTAATTGTCCTCTATTTGGTATTTGCTTAGCCGTCGTGAAAGGAAAATGATAGGTGCTCACCATTGATGACGCCAAGCTATTTGACATAGGACCTCCAAGAGATAAATCATCTATCGAGTGTAATTGTCCTCTATTTGGTAATTGCTTAGCCGTCGTGAAAGGAATAGGACAGGCGCTCATCATTGAAGATGTCAAGCTATTTAACATAGGACCTCCAAGAGATGGTTCATCTATCGAGTGTGCAGGTCCTCTATTTGGTATTTGCTTAGCTGTCGTGAAGGGAAAAGGTAAGGTGCTCATCATTGAAGACGCCAAGTTATTTAACATAGGACCTCCAAGAGATGGTTCATCTATCGAGTGTGCAGGTCCTCTATTTGGTATTTGCTTAGCTGTCGTGAAGGGAAAAGGTAAGGTGCTCATCATTGAAGACGCCAAGTTATTTAACATAGGACCTCCAAGAGATGGTTCATCTATCGAGTGTGCAGGTCCTCTATTTGGTATTTGCTTAGCTGTCGTGAAGGGAAAAGGTAACGTGCTCATCATTGAAGACGCCAAGTTATTTAACATAGGACCTCCAAGAGATAAATCATCTATCGAGTGTAATTGTCCTCTATTTGGTATTTGCTTAGCCGTCGTGAAAGGAAAATGATAGGTGCTCACCATTGATGACGCCAAGCTATTTGACATAGGACCTCCAAGAGATAAATCATCTATCGAGTGTAATTGTCCTCTATTTGGTAATTGCTTAGCCGTCGTGAAAGGAATAGGACAGGCGCTCATCATTGAAGACGTCAAGCTATTTAACATAGGACCTCCAAGAGATGGTTCATCTATCGAGTGTGCAGGTCCTCTATTTGGTATTTGCTTAGCTGTCGTGAAGGGAAAAGGTGAGGTGCTCATCATTGAAGACGCCAAGTTATTTAACATAGGACCTCCAAGAGATGGTTCATCTATCGAGTGTGCAGGTCCTCTATTTGGTATTTGCTTAGCTGTCGTGAAGGGAAAAGGTAAGGTGCTCATCATTGAAGACGCCAAGTTATTTAACATAGGACCTCCAAGAGATGGTTCATCTATCGAGTGTGCAGGTCCTCTATTTGGTAATTGCTTAGCCGTCGTGAAGGGAAAAGGTAAGGTGCTCATCATTGAAGACGCCAAGTTATTTAACATAGGACCTCCAAGAGATGGTTCATCTATCGAGTGTGCAGGTCCTCTATTTGGTATTTGCTTAGCTGTCGTGAAGGGAAAAGGTAAGGTGCTCATCATTGAAGACGCCAAGTTATTTAACATAGGACCTCCAAGAGATGGTTCATCTATCGAGTGTGCAGGTCCTCTATTTGGTATTTGCTTAGCTGTCGTGAAGGGAAAAGGTAAGGTGCTCATCATTGAAGACCCCAAGTTATTTAACATAGGACCTCCAAGAGATGGTTCATCTATCGAGTGTGCAGGTCCTCTATTTGGTATTTGCTTAGCTGTCGTGAAGGGAAAAGGTAAGGTGCTCATCATTGAAGACGCCAAGTTATTTAACATAGGACCTCCAAGAGATGGTTCATCTATCGAGTGTGCAGGTCCTCTATTTGGTATTTGCTTAGCTGTCGTGAAGGGAAAAGGTAAGGTGCTCATCATTGAAGACGCCAAGTTATTTAACATAGGACCTCCAAGAGATAAATCATCTATCGAGTGTAATTGTCCTCTATTTGGTATTTGCTTAGCTGTCGTGAAGGGAAAAGGTAAGGTGCTCATCATTGAAGACGCCAAGTTATTTAACATAGGACCTCCAAGAGATAAATCATCTATCGAGTGTAATTGTCCTCTATTTGGTAATTGCTTAGCCGTCGTGAAAGGAATAGGACAGGCGCTCATCATTGAAGACGTCAAGCTATTTAACATAGGACCTCCAAGAGATGGTTCATCTATCGAGTGTGCAGGTCCTCTATTTGGTAATTGCTTAGCCGTCGTGAAAGGAATAGGACAGGCGCTCATCATTGAAGACGTCAAGCTATTTAACATAGGACCTCCAAGAGATGGTTCATCTATCGAGTGTGCAGGTCCTCTATTTGGTATTTGCTTAGCTGTCGTGAAGGGAAAAGGTAAGGTGCTCATCATTGAAGACGCCAAGTTATTTAACATAGGACCTCCAAGAGATGGTTCATCTATCGAGTGTGCAGGTCCTCTATTTGGTATTTGCTTAGCTGTCGTGAAGGGAAAAGGTAAGGTGCTCATCATTGAAGACGCCAAGTTATTTAACATAGGACCTCCAAGAGATAAATCATCTATCGAGTGTAATTGTCCTCTATTTGGTATTTGCTTAGCCGTCGTGAAAGGAAAATGATAGGTGCTCACCATTGATGACGCCAAGCTATTTGACATAGGACCTCCAAGAGATAAATCATCTATCGAGTGTAATTGTCCTCTATTTGGTAATTGCTTAGCCGTCGTGAAAGGAATAGGACAGGCGCTCATCATTGAAGACGTCAAGCTATTTAACATAGGACCTCCAAGAGATGGTTCATCTATCGAGTGTGCAGGTCCTCTATTTGGTATTTGCTTAGCTGTCGTGAAGGGAAAAGGTAAGGTGCTCATCATTGAAGACGCCAAGTTATTTAACATAGGACCTCCAAGAGATGGTTCATCTATCGAGTGTGCAGGTCCTCTATTTGGTATTTGCTTAGCTGTCGTGAAGGGAAAAGGTAAGGTGCTCATCATTGAAGACGCCAAGTTATTTAACATAGGACCTCCAAGAGATGGTTCATCTATCGAGTGTGCAGGTCCTCTATTTGGTAATTGCTTAGCCGTCGTGAAGGGAAAAGGTAAGGTGCTCATCATTGAAGACGCCAAGTTATTTAACATAGGACCTCCAAGAGATGGTTCATCTATCGAGTGTGCAGGTCCTCTATTTGGTATTTGCTTAGCTGTCGTGAAGGGAAAAGGTAAGGTGCTCATCATTGAAGACGCCAAGTTATTTAACATAGGACCTCCAAGAGATGGTTCATCTATCGAGTGTGCAGGTCCTCTATTTGGTATTTGCTTAGCTGTCGTGAAGGGAAAAGGTAAGGTGCTCATCATTGAAGACGCCAAGTTATTTAACATAGGACCTCCAAGAGATAAATCATCTATCGAGTGTAATTGTCCTCTATTTGGTATTTGCTTAGCTGTCGTGAAGGGAAAAGGTAAGGTTCTCATCATTGAAGACGCCAAGTTATTTAACATAGGACCTCCAAGAGATGGTTCATCTATCGAGTGTGCAGGTCCTCTATTTGGTATTTGCTTAGCTGTCGTGAAGGGAAAAGGTAAGGTGCTCATCATTGAAGACGCCAAGTTATTTAACATAGGACCTCCAAGAGATGGTTCATCTATCGAGTGTGCAGGTCCTCTATTTGGTATTTGCTTAGCTGTCGTGAAGGGAAAAGGTAAGGTGCTCATCATTGAAGACCCCAAGTTATTTAACATAGGACCTCCAAGAGATGGTTCATCTATCGAGTGTGCAGGTCCTCTATTTGGTATTTGCTTAGCTGTCGTGAAGGGAAAAGGTAAGGTGCTCATCATTGAAGACGCCAAGTTATTTAACATAGGACCTCCAAGAGATGGTTCATCTATCGAGTGTGCAGGTCCTCTATTTGGTATTTGCTTAGCTGTCGTGAAGGGAAAAGGTAAGGTGCTCATCATTGAAGACGCCAAGTTATTTAACATAGGACCTCCAAGAGATAAATCATCTATCGAGTGTAATTGTCCTCTATTTGGTATTTGCTTAGCCGTCGTGAAAGGAAAATGATAGGTGCTCACCATTGATGACGCCAAGCTATTTGACATAGGACCTCCAAGAGATAAATCATCTATCGAGTGTAATTGTCCTCTATTTGGTAATTGCTTAGCCGTCGTGAAAGGAATAGGACAGGCGCTCATCATTGAAGACGTCAAGCTATTTAACATAGGACCTCCAAGAGATGGTTCATCTATCGAGTGTGCAGGTCCTCTATTTGGTATTTGCTTAGCTGTCGTGAAGGGAAAAGGTAAGGTGCTCATCATTGAAGACGCCAAGTTATTTAACATAGGACCTCCAAGAGATGGTTCATCTATCGAGTGTGCAGGTCCTCTATTTGGTATTTGCTTAGCTGTCGTGAAGGGAAAAGGTAAGGTGCTCATCATTAAAGACGCCAAGTTATTTAACATAGGACCTCCAAGAGATGGTTCATCTATCGAGTGTGCAGGTCCTCTATTTGGTATTTGCTTAGCTGTCGTGAAGGGAAAAGGTAAGGTGCTCATCATTGAAGACGCCAAGTTATTTAACATAGGACCTCCAAGAGATAAATCATCTATCGAGTGTAATTGTCCTCTATTTGGTATTTGCTTAGCCGTCGTGAAAGGAAAATGATAGGTGCTCACCATTGATGAGGCCAAGCTATTTGACATAGGACCTCCAAGAGATAAATCATCTATCGAGTGTAATTGTCCTCTATTTGGTAATTGCTTAGCCGTCGTGAAAGGAATAGGACAGGCGCTCATCATTGAAGACGTCAAGCTATTTAACATAGGACCTCCAAGAGATGGTTCATCTATCGAGTGTGCAGGTCCTCTATTTGGTATTTGCTTAGCTGTCGTGAAGGGAAAAAGTAAGGTGCTCACCATTGATGACGCCAAGCTATTTGACATAGGACCTCCAAGAGATAAATCATCTATCGAGTGTAATTGTCCTCTATTTGGTAATTGCTTAGCCGTCGTGAAAGGAATAGGACAGGCGCTCATCATTGAAGACGTCAAGGTATTTAACATAGGACCTCCAAGAGATGGTTCATCTATCGAGTGTGCAGGTCCTCTATTTGGTATTTGCTTAGCTGTCGTGAAGGGAAAAGGTAAGGTGCTCATCATTGAAGACGCCAAGTTATTTAACATAGGACCTCCAAGAGATAAATCATCTATCGAGTGTAATTGTCCTCTATTTGGTATTTGCTTAGCCGTCGTGAAGGGAAAAGGTAAGGTGCTCATCATTGAAGACGCCAAGCTATTTAACATAGGACCTCCAAGAGATGGTTCATCTATCGAGTGTGCAGGTCCTCTATTTGGTATTTGCTTAGCTGTCGTGAAGGGAAAAGGTAAGGTGCTCATCATTGAAGACGCCAAGTTATTTAACATAGGACCTCCAAGAGATGGTTCATCTATCGAGTGTGCAGGTCCTCTATTTGGTATTTGCTTAGCTGTCGTGAAGGGAAAAGGTAAGGTGCTCATCATTGAAGACGCCAAGTTATTTAACATAGGACCTCCAAGAGATAAATCATCTATCGAGTGTAATTGTCCTCTATTTGGTATTTGCTTAGCTGTCGTGAAGGGAAAAGGTAAGGTGCTCATCATTGAAGACGCCAAGTTATTTAACATAGGACCTCCAAGAGATAAATCATCTATCGAGTGTAATTGTCCTCTATTTGGTAATTGCTTAGCCGTCGTGAAAGGAATAGGACAGGCGCTCATCATTGAAGACGTCAAGCTATTTAACATAGGACCTCCAAGAGATGGTTCATCTATCGAGTGTGCAGGTCCTCTATTTGGTAATTGCTTAGCCGTCGTGAAAGGAATAGGACAGGCGCTCATCATTGAAGACGTCAAGCTATTTAACATAGGACCTCCAAGAGATGGTTCATCTATCGAGTGTGCAGGTCCTCTATTTGGTATTTGCTTAGCTGTCGTGAAGGGAAAAGGTAAGGTGCTCATCATTGAAGACGCCAAGTTATTTAACATAGGACCTCCAAGAGATGGTTCATCTATCGAGTGTGCAGGTCCTCTATTTGGTATTTGCTTAGCTGTCGTGAAGGGAAAAGGTAAGGTGCTCATCATTGAAGAGGCCAAGTTATTTAACATAGGACCTCCAAGAGATAAATCATCTATCGAGTGTAATTGTCCTCTATTTGGTATTTGCTTAGCCGTCGTGAAAGGAAAATGATAGGTGCTCACCATTGATGACGCCAAGCTATTTGACATAGGACCTCCAAGAGATAAATCATCTATCGAGTGTAATTGTCCTCTATTTGGTAATTGCTTAGCCGTCGTGAAAGGAATAGGACAGGCGCTCATCATTGAAGACGTCAAGCTATTTAACATAGGACCTCCAAGAGATGGTTCATCTATCGAGTGTGCAGGTCCTCTATTTGGTATTTGCTTAGCCGTCGTGAAAGGAATAGGACAGGCGCTCATCATTGAAGACGTCAAGCTATTTAACATAGGACCTCCAAGAGATGGTTCATCTATCGAGTGTGCAGGTCCTCTATTTGGTATTTGCTTAGCCGTCGTGAAAGGAATAGGACAGGCGCTCATCATTGAAGACGCCAAGTTATTTAACATAGGACCTCCAAGAGATGGTTCATCTATCGAGTGTGCAGGTCCTCTATTTGGTATTTGCTTAGCTGTCGTGAAAGGAATAGGACAGGCGCTCATCATTGAAGACGCCAAGTTATTTAACATAGGACCTCCAAGAGATGGTTCATCTATCGAGTGTGCAGGTCCTCTATTTGGTATTTGCTTAGCCGTCGTGAAAGGAATAGGACAGGCGCTCATCATTGAAGACGCCAAGTTATTTAACATAGGACCTCCAAGAGATAAATCATCTATCGAGTGTAATTGTCCTCTATTTGGTATTTGCTTAGCCGTCGTGAAAGGAAAATGATAGGTGCTCACCATTGATGACGCCAAGCTATTTGACATAGGACCTCCAAGAGATAAATCATCTATCGAGTGTAATTGTCCTCTATTTGGTAATTGCTTAGCCGTCGTGAAAGGAATAGCACAGGCGCTCATCATTGAAGACGTCAAGCTATTTAACATAGGACCTCCAAGAGATGGTTCATCTATCGAGTGTGCAGGTCCTCTATTTGGTATTTGCTTAGCCGTCGTGAAAGGAATAGGACAGGCGCTCATCATTGAAGACGTCAAGCTATTTAACATAGGACCTCCAAGAGATGGTTCATCTATCGAGTGTGCAGGTCCTCTATTTGGTATTTGCTTAGCCGTCGTGAAAGGAATAGGACAGGCGCTCATCATTGAAGACGCCAAGTTATTTAACATAGGACCTCCAAGAGATGGTTCATCTATCGAGTGTGCAGGTCCTCTATTTGGTATTTGCTTAGCTGTCGTGAAAGGAATAGGACAGGCGCTCATCATTGAAGACGTCAAGCTATTTAACATAGGACCTCCAAGAGATGGTTCATCTATCGAGTGTGCAGGTCCTCTATTTGGTATTTGCTTAGCCGTCGTGAAAGGAATAGGACAGGCGCTCATCATTGAAGACGTCAAGCTATTTAACATAGGACCTCCAAGAGATGGTTCATCTATCGAGTGTGCAGGTCCTCTATTTGGTAATTGCTTAGCCGTCGTGAAAGGAATAGGACAGGCGCTCATCATTGAAGACGTCAAGCTATTTAACATAGGACCTCCAAGAGATGGTTCATCTATCGAGTGTGCAGGTCCTCTATTTGGTATTTGCTTAGCTGTCGTGAAGGGAAAAGGTAAGGTGCTCATCATTGAAGACGCCAAGTTATTTAACATAGGACCTCCAAGAGATGGTTCATCTATCGAGTGTGCAGGTCCTCTATTTGGTATTTGCTTAGCTGTCGTGAAGGGAAAAGGTAAGGTGCTCATCATTGAAGACGCCAAGTTATTTAACATAGGACCTCCAAGAGATAAATCATCTATCGAGTGTAATTGTCCTCTATTTGGTAATTGCTTAGCCGTCGTGAAAGGAATAGGACAGGCGCTCATCATTGAAGACGTCAAGCTATTTAACATAGGACCTCCAAGAGATGGTTCATCTATCGAGTGTGCAGGTCCTCTATTTGGTAATTGCTTAGCCGTCGTGAAAGGAATAGGACAGGCGCTCATCATTGAAGACGTCAAGCTATTTAACATAGGACCTCCAAGAGATGGTTCATCTATCGAGTGTAATTGTCCTCTATTTGGTATTTGCTTAGCCGTCGTGAAGGGAAAAGGTAAGGTGCTCATCATTGAAGACGCCAAGTTATTTAACATAGGACCTCCAAGAGATGGTTCATCTATCGAGTGTGCAGGTCCTCTATTTGGTATTTGCTTAGCTGTCGTGAAGGGAAAAGGTAAGGTGCTCATCATTGAAGACGCCAAGTTATTTAACATAGGACCTCCAAGAGATAAATCATCTATCGAGTGTAATTGTCCTCTATTTGGTAATTGCTTAGCCGTCGTGAAAGGAATAGGACAGGCGCTCATCATTGAAGACGTCAAGCTATTTAACATAGGACCTCCAAGAGATGGTTCATCTATCGAGTGTGCAGGTCCTCTATTTGGTATTTGCTTAGCTGTCGTGAAGGGAAAAGGTAAGGTGCTCATCATTGAAGACGCCAAGTTATTTAACATAGGACCTCCAAGAGATAAATCATCTATCGAGTGTAATTGTCCTCTATTTGGTATTTGCTTAGCCGTCGTGAAAGGAAAATGATAGGTGCTCACCATTGATGACGCCAAGCTATTTGACATAGGACCTCCAAGAGATAAATCATCTATCGAGTGTAATTGTCCTCTATTTGGTAATTGCTTAGCCGTCGTGAAAGGAATAGGACAGGCGCTCATCATTGAAGACGTCAAGCTATTTAACATAGGACCTCCAAGAGATGGTTCATCTATCGAGTGTGCAGGTCCTCTATTTGGTATTTGCTTAGCCGTCGTGAAAGGAATAGGACAGGCGCTCATCATTGAAGACGTCAAGCTATTTAACATAGGACCTCCAAGAGATGGTTCATCTATCGAGTGTGCAGGTCCTCTATTTGGTATTTGCTTAGCTGTCGTGAAAGGAATAGGACAGGCGCTCATCATTGAAGACGTCAAGCTATTTAACATAGGACCTCCAAGAGATGGTTCATCTATCGAGTGTGCAGGTCCTCTATTTGGTATTTGCTTAGCTGTCGTGAAAGGAATAGGACAGGCGCTCATCATTGAAGACGTCAAGCTATTAACCATACGACCTCCAAGAGATGGTTCATCTATCGAGTGTGCAGGTCCTCTATTTGGTATTTGCTTAGCTGTCGTGAAAGGAATAGGACAGGCGCTCATCATTGAAGACGTCCAGCTATTTAACATAGGACCTCCAAGAGATGGTTCATCTATCGAGTGTGCAGGTCCTCTATTTGGTATTTGCTTAGCTGTCGTGAAAGGAATAGGACAGGCGCTCATCATTGAAGACGTCAAGCTATTTAACATAGGACCTCCAAGAGATGGTTCATCTATCGAGTGTGCAGGTCCTCTATTTGGTATTTGCTTAGCTGTCGTGAAGGGAAAAGGTAAGGTGCTCATCATTGAAGACGCCAAGTTATTTAACATAGGACCTCCAAGAGATGGTTCATCTATCGAGTGTGCAGGTCCTCTATTTGGTATTTGCTTAGCCGTCGTGAAAGGAATAGGACAGGCGCTCATCATTGAAGACGTCAAGCTATTTAACATAGGACCTCCAAGAGATGGTTCATCTATCGAGTGTGCAGGTCCTCTATTTGGTAATTGCTTAGCCGTCGTGAAAGGAATAGGACAGGCGCTCATCATTGAAGACGTCAAGCTATTTAACATAGGACCTCCAAGAGATGGTTCATCTATCGAGTGTAATTGTCCTCTATTTGGTATTTGCTTAGCCGTCGTGAAGGGAAAAGGTAAGGTGCTCATCATTGAAGACGTCAAGCTATTTAACATAGGACCTCCAAGAGATGGTTCATCTATCGAGTGTGCAGGTCCTCTATTTGGTAATTGCTTAGCCGTCGTGAAAGGAATAGGACAGGCGCTCATCATTGAAGACGTCAAGCTATTTAACATAGGACCTCCAAGAGATGGTTCATCTATCGAGTGTAATTGTCCTATATTTGGTATTTGCTTAGCCGTCGTGAAGGGAAAAGGTAAGGTGCTCATCATTGAAGACGCCAAGTTATTTAACATAGGACCTCCAAGAGATGGTTCATCTATCGAGTGTGCAGGTCCTCTATTTGGTATTTGCTTAGCTGTCGTGAAGGGAAAAGGTAAGGTGCTCATCATTGAAGACGCCATGTTATTTAACATAGGACCTCCAAGAGATAAATCATCTATCGAGTGTAATTGTCCTCTATTTGGTAATTGCTTAGCCGTCGTGAAAGGAATAGGACAGGCGCTCATCATTGAAGACGTCAAGCTATTTAACATAGGACCTCCAAGAGATGGTTCATCTATCGAGTGTGCAGGTCCTCTATTTGGTAATTGCTTAGCCGTCGTGAAAGGAATAGGACAGGCGCTCATCATTGAAGACGTCAAGCTATTTAACATAGGACCTCCAAGAGATGGTTCATCTATCGAGTGTAATTGTCCTCTATTTGGTATTTGCTTAGCCGTCGTGAAGGGAAAAGGTAAGGTGCTCATCATTGAAGACGCCAAGTTATTTAACATAGGACCTCCAAGAGATGGTTCATCTATCGAGTGTGCAGGTCCTCTATTTGGTATTTGCTTAGCTGTCGTGAAGGGAAAAGGTAAGGTGCTCATCATTGAAGACGCCAAGTTATTTAACATAGGACCTCCAAGAGATAAATCATCTATCGAGTGTAATTGTCCTCTATTTGGTAATTGCTTAGCCGTCGTGAAAGGAATAGGACAGGCGCTCATCATTGAAGACGTCAAGCTATTTAACATAGGACCTCCAAGAGATGGTTCATCTATCGAGTGTGCAGGTCCTCTATTTGGTATTTGCTTAGCTGTCGTGAAAGGAATAGGACAGGCGCTCATCATTGAAGACGTCAAGCTATTTAACATAGGACCTCCAAGAGATGGTTCATCTATCGAGTGTGCAGGTCCTCTATTTGGTAATTGCTTAGCCGTCGTGAAAGGAATAGGACAGGCGCTCATCATTGAAGACGTCAAGCTATTTAACATAGGACCTCCAAGAGATGGTTCATCTATCGAGTGTGCAGGTCCTCTATTTGGTAATTGCTTAGCCGTCGTGAAAGGAATAGGACAGGCGCTCATCATTGAAGACGTCAAGCTATTTAACATAGGACCTCCAAGAGATGGTTCATCTATCGAGTGTGCAGGTCCTCTATTTGGTAATTGCTTAGCCGTCGTGAAAGGAATAGGACAGGCGCTCATCATTGAAGACGTCAAGCTATTTAACATAGGACCTCCAAGAGATGGTTCATCTATCGAGTGTGCAGGTCCTCTATTTGGTAATTGCTTAGCTGTCGTGAAAGGAATAGGACAGGCGCTCATCATTGAAGACGTCAAGCTATTTAACATAGGACCTCCAAGAGATGGTTCATCTATCGAGTGTGCAGGTCCTCTATTTGGTAATTGCTTAGCCGTCGTGAAAGGAATAGGACAGGCGCTCATCATTGAAGACGTCAAGCTATTTAACATAGGACCTCCAAGAGATGGTTCATCTATCGAGTGTAATTGTCCTCTATTTGGTATTTGCTTAGCCGTCGTGAAGGGAAAAGGTAAGGTGCTCATCATTGAAGACGTCAAGCTATTTAACATAGGACCTCCAAGAGATGGTTCATCTATCGAGTGTGCAGGTCCTCTATTTGGTAATTGCTTAGCCGTCGTGAAAGGAATAGGACAGGCGCTCATCATTGAAGACGTCAAGCTATTTAACATAGGACCTCCAAGAGATGGTTCATCTATCGAGTGTAATTGTCCTATATTTGGTATTTGCTTAGCCGTCGTGAAGGGAAAAGGTAAGGTGCTCATCATTGAAGACGCCAAGTTATTTAACATAGGACCTCCAAGAGATGGTTCATCTATCGAGTGTGCAGGTCCTCTATTTGGTATTTGCTTAGCTGTCGTGAAGGGAAAAGGTAAGGTGCTCATCATTGAAGACGCCATGTTATTTAACATAGGACCTCCAAGAGATAAATCATCTATCGAGTGTAATTGTCCTCTATTTGGTAATTGCTTAGCCGTCGTGAAAGGAATAGGACAGGCGCTCATCATTGAAGACGTCAAGCTATTTAACATAGGACCTCCAAGAGATGGTTCATCTATCGAGTGTGCAGGTCCTCTATTTGGTAATTGCTTAGCCGTCGTGAAAGGAATAGGACAGGCGCTCATCATTGAAGACGTCAAGCTATTTAACATAGGACCTCCAAGAGATGGTTCATCTATCGAGTGTAATTGTCCTCTATTTGGTATTTGCTTAGCCGTCGTGAAGGGAAAAGGTAAGGTGCTCATCATTGAAGACGCCAAGTTATTTAACATAGGACCTCCAAGAGATGGTTCATCTATCGAGTGTGCAGGTCCTCTATTTGGTATTTGCTTAGCTGTCGTGAAGGGAAAAGGTAAGGTGCTCATCATTGAAGACGCCAAGTTATTTAACATAGGACCTCCAAGAGATAAATCATCTATCGAGTGTAATTGTCCTCTATTTGGTAATTGCTTAGCCGTCGTGAAAGGAATAGGACAGGCGCTCATCATTGAAGACGTCAAGCTATTTAACATAGGACCTCCAAGAGATGGTTCATCTATCGAGTGTGCAGGTCCTCTATTTGGTATTTGCTTAGCTGTCGTGAAAGGAATAGGACAGGCGCTCATCATTGAAGACGTCAAGCTATTTAACATAGGACCTCCAAGAGATGGTTCATCTATCGAGTGTGCAGGTCCTCTATTTGGTAATTGCTTAGCCGTCGTGAAAGGAATAGGACAGGCGCTCATCATTGAAGACGTCAAGCTATTTAACATAGGACCTCCAAGAGATGGTTCATCTATCGAGTGTGCAGGTCCTCTATTTGGTAATTGCTTAGCCGTCGTGAAAGGAATAGGACAGGCGCTCATCATTGAAGACGTCAAGCTATTTAACATAGGACCTCCAAGAGATGGTTCATCTATCGAGTGTGCAGGTCCTCTATTTGGTAATTGCTTAGCCGTCGTGAAAGGAATAGGACAGGCGCTCATCATTGAAGACGTCAAGCTATTTAACATAGGACCTCCAAGAGATGGTTCATCTATCGAGTGTGCAGGTCCTCTATTTGGTAATTGCTTAGCTGTCGTGAAAGGAATAGGACAGGCGCTCATCATTGAAGACGTCAAGCTATTTAACATAGGACCTCCAAGAGATGGTTCATCTATCGAGTGTGCAGGTCCTCTATTTGGTAATTGCTTAGCCGTCGTGAAAGGAATAGGACAGGCGCTCATCATTGAAGACGTCAAGCTATTTAACATAGGACCTCCAAGAGATGGTTCATCTATCGAGTGTAATTGTCCTCTATTTGGTATTTGCTTAGCCGTCGTGAAGGGAAAAGGTAAGGTGCTCATCATTGAAGACGCCAAGTTATTTAACATAGGACCTCCAAGAGATGGTTCATCTATCGAGTGTGCAGGTCCTCTATTTGGTATTTGCTTAGCTGTCGTGAAGGGAAAAGGTAAGGTGCTCATCATTGAAGACGCCAAGTTATTTAACATAGGACCTCCAAGAGATAAATCATCTATCGAGTGTAATTGTCCTCTATTTGGTAATTGCTTAGCCGTCGTGAAAGGAATAGGACAGGCGCTCATCATTGAAGACGTCAAGCTATTTAACATAGGACCTCCAAGAGATGGTTCATCTATCGAGTGTGCAGGTCCTCTATTTGGTATTTGCTTAGCTGTCGTGAAGGGAAAAGGTAAGGTGCTCATCATTGAAGACGCCAAGTTATTTAACATAGGACCTCCAAGAGATAAATCATCTATCGAGTGTAATTGTCCTCTATTTGGTAATTGCTTAGCCGTCGTGAAAGGAATAGGACAGGCGCTCATCATTGAAGACGTCAAGCTATTTAACATAGGACCTCCAAGAGATGGTTCATCTATCGAGTGGGATGGTCCTCTATTTGGTAATTGCTTAGCCGTCGTGAAAGGAATAGGACAGGCGCTCATCATTGACGACGTCAAGCTATTTAACATAGGACCTCCAAGAGATGGTTCATCTAGCGAGTGGGATGGTCCTCTATTTGGTAATTGCTTAGCCGTCGTGAAAGGAATAGGACAGGTGCTTACCATTGAAGACGTCAAGCTATTTAACATAGGACCTCCAAGAGATGGTTCATCTATCGAGTGGGATGGTCCTCTATATGGTAATTGCTTAGCTGTCGTGAAAGGAATAGGACAGGTGCTTACCATTGAAGACGCCAAGCTATTTAACATAGGACCTCCAAGAGATGGTTCATCTATCGAGTGTGATAATCCTCTATTTGGTAATTGCTTACCTGTCGTGAAAGGAATAGGACAGGCCGCATATCATTGAAAGCGCCAAGCTATTTAACATAGGACCTCCAAGAGATGGTTCATCTATCGAGTGTGATAATCCTCTATTTGGTAATTGCTTACCTGTGGTGAAAGGAATAGGACAGGCCGCATATCATTGAAAGCGCCAAGCTATTTAACATAGGACCTCCAAGAGATGGTTCATCTATCGAGTGTGATAATCCTCTATTTGGTAATTGCTTACCTGTCGTGAAAGGAATAGGACAGGCCGCATATCATTGAAAGCGCCAAGCTATTTAACATAGGACCTCCAAGAGATGGTTCATCTATCGAGTGTGATGGTCCTCTATTTGGTAATTGCTTACCTGTCGTGAAAGGAATAGGACAGGCCGCATATCATTGAAAGCGCCAAGCTATTTAACATAGGACTTCCAAGAGATAAATCATCTATCGAGTGTGATGGTCCTCTATTTGGCAATTACTTAGCTGTCGTGAAAGGAATAGGACAGGCGCTCATCATTGAAGACGCCAAGCTATATCATTCAGGACCTCTATGAGATAGATCTCATATCGAGTGTGATGGCTACGATCTGCTGTGGTCGCTTCATATCAGTGTTGATCTCAGCTCTCTGAGGTCAGTTGCCTCTGGACTTGCCTTGATGAATGCTCAGGGGCTTCAAAGCGAATGGCAACGTTTGCGTATAAAGACAGGGAAACACCAGGTGGAGGGAAATGTCGTTGTGTGTAGCCAAAGACAAACCCCCACGATACCCCAGCAGAGATAAACCGGAAGATGGAAGGCAGCCTTCGACAGAGACTGTGGAGGAAGAGTGGTGGTGACCATTTTGTACAGGACCCAGGATCCTATAAACGGTCTAAGGCCTTGCTGACATCAAGGAAGACTGCAGAGGTGGTATGTCTCTTATTGAAGGCATTCACTACCGCGTTGCTGACTCGCAGCAACTACTGTATGTGGAGTACTCTCTCCGAAACGCGAATTGTTACTGTTTCATAAAGATGTGCTCCTATCCGTGGCGCTAAAGATGTGAGAGTGGATGAGTTATTTAAATTATTGGATATTATCGGGAGATGGGGAGATTAGCTGATGGCTGTCGGGTTGGTTAAGCGGTTTGTGTGGTTTTGGGATAAGGATAATCTTTGAGGTTTTCCAGCAAGAGGGATGGGATAGAGTCTAATGGAGGATTTTAAGATGTAGTCCAAGTGATAGGATGGCCTTTTGAAGATTGGTAGACATATTGGTGTTAAATCGGGGGTGCGTTTTTAGGTTTCAGTCTATCGATGGGAGTTCAGATTTCCCACCCAATAATCGGGAGTATGTCCAATTGCGGTACCTGATCGAGGTTCTCGTGGAGCTTACAAGGACGGTATGAGAGTTATAGGAGATTCCTTGGTGATGAGTGAAATACGTTTACAGGGTTTCAGCAAAGACCTTGATCCTGTCACCAATAGAAAAGAAGTCCATTGGTGTGTCTGTGTTTCCCGTAGTGTATCTGGCGAGTTGCCTTCACACTTAACTGCCCGAGTTGCCCAAGGAGTCCAAACAGGCCAGCCAAGAGTCGATACAGTGACCTTCCAGTAAAACCTTGGCCAGACGGATTGGATTGTTTAGGAGCCTCTGGACCAATAGATTGCACGAGAGATCAGGAATGGCGCAGACAACGTTTTGGGTTTTGGGGATTTCAAACAGAATGTTGTCGAGAATGGAAGACTTTTGGGAGGAAGACTGGGTGGGGGAAGCAAACAGGCCAGCCAAGAGTCGGTGCAGTGACCTTCCAGTAAAACCTTGCCCAGACGGATTGGATTGTTTAGGAGCCTCTGGACCAATAGATTGCGCGAGACATCAAGAATGGCGCAGAGAACGTTTTGCGTTTTGGGGATTTCAAACAGACTGTTGTTGGGAATGAAAGACATTCAGGAAGAACACTGTGCGGGGATGAGTTTTTTGAGGTAGCTGAGGATAGGCCAACTTGGACCAGTAGGGATAGGGTATCGAGGTCGTCGACAGAAGGAATCGCTGGGGGAGCCAAAGGAGTAACTTTGAGAAATCCCTCAATTTACCTCTCCTCAGAATGTTTTACCATGGTAAAGAAGGACGACTTACGTTAACTCTTTGTATGGCCCCCAATACAGCTGCATTACTTGTGTGCGTGATGTTTGGTTACTAGAAGGACGTTGCCGTAACTTCTGATCCTTCGTCACAAGTAGAGTTAACATTGAGGCTTTCAGGGAATTCGAAAGAAATGCAGGAGTTCAGGGGATAGATCATGCAGGAATCGGGGGGGTAGTATATTCTGTGAGAGTTACAATACTGTATAGTCTTAATAAAACAAATGTTAGGAAAGCCTGTGAGTAGTTACTTTTAAATTATTACTAGTGACAAACTAATTTTATATTGTTCTTTTTTTTAGTTTGAAAAATATAATGAAATTTACCATACGTCTTTAAAGAAGAAGGTTCTGTTTATATAATTATACATAAGATTAGTATTAAAAAACATAAGGCATACCTATCTTTAAAGCTGCCTACCGGCACAACTGCGAACTAAACTACTTCGTTAAAACGTGCTAAACACAGTATGTTGTATCACACAGATTTTTCATATTACTGTATTTTATATAAAATATCGCAATGATTAAATTGTATTCCATCTCTTTCTTGAGATGATCTCTTCCTTCTATGATGGAATATAATTTGCACAAATAAGTTTGAATGTAATACCTGTCGTTGGCAATAATTTTATTCTCAAGGATAATATGTGCTTATAGGTTTTTTTATTTTTTTCCCTCAGAACTTGAACAAGACTAATCAGAGGTTTAAAATTTGCATAACTTATTACTTTTGTTGTTGACACTTACAGCAGGTTACTACATCCGAGCCCTACATAAAACTGGCTACTCTTTACATCAGTTTCCTCATGCAAACGCTAACTGTAAAATAATGTAAAGCTATGTGCTAAAATATATTTTTAGTTTAATGTTTAGGATCAACAAAATATTTGTTATACTTAATACTGCCTGATTGTTAATAAACCTGATTGTTATTTTCAATTTCCTACTTACTCATAAATAAAACCATTGCATTTTCCTACTTACCCATAAATAAAACCATTGCATTTTCCTACTTACTCATAAATAAAACCATTGTATTTTCCTACTTACTCATAAATAAAACCATTGTATTTTCCTACTTACACATAAATAAAACCATTGTATTTTCCTACTTACCCATAAATAAAACCATTGCATTTTCCTACTTACCCATAAATAAAACCATTGCATTTTCCTACTTACTCATAAATAAAACCATTGCATTTTCCTACTTACTCATAAATAAAACCATTGCATTTTCCTACTTACCCATAAATAAAACCATTGCATTTTCCTACTTACCCATAAATAAAACCATTGCATTTTCCTACTTACTCATAAATAAAACCATTGTATTTTCCTACTTACCCATAAATAAAACCATTGCATTTTCCTACTTACTCATAAATAAAACCATTGCATTTTCCTACTTACCCATAAATAAAACCATTGCATTTTCCTACTTACACATAAATAAAACCATTGTATTTTCCTACTTACCCATAAATAAAACCATTGCATTTTCCTACTTACCCATAAATAAAACCATTGCTTTTTCCTACTTACCCATAAATAAAAAAAATTGCATTTTCCTACTTACCCATTAATAAAACCATTGCATTTTCCTACTTACCCATAGATAAAACCATTGCAATTTCCTACTTACCCATAAATAAAACCATTGCATTTTCCTACTTACCCATAAATAAAACCATTGCATTTTCCTACTTACCCATAGATAAAACCATTGCAATTTCCTACTTACCCATAAATAAAACCATTGCATTTTCCTACTTACCCATAAATAAAACCATTGCATTTTCCTACTTACCCATAAATAAAACCATTGTATTTTCCTACTTACCCATAAATAAAACCATTGCATTTTCCTACTTACCCATAAATAAGACCATTGCATTTTCCTACTTACTCATAAATAAAACCATTGTATTTTCCTACTTACACATAAATAAAGCCATTGTATTTTCCTACTTACTCATAAATAAAACCATTGTATTTTCCTACTTACTCATAAATAAAACCATTGTATTTTCCTACTTACTCTTACCGACCTTTTTCTCCTGCTTTACCTTGGCCCTTTCTTTTCATCAATTGCTAAGTCAATAAGAAAGTAATGGTTTATCCATTGACTACGAACCTAGTTTCATAGACCTGTGCCTCAAGGAATAAACCTCTCAGAGGAACCAACCCCTGAATTTTTGATAAAACCAATTAGCCTCCGATAAGCCCTGTTCAAGCTCCTTTTCGGGTAGTGGAATCTTTGAGAGACACTTGTGATTTAAAGACTATACCTGGATACCTAGTGAACTTATCTATTTAGAATGAAAACACAGCTAATTGGAAAATATACCTTTTTATTTATTTGTTCCAAGGTTCAAATTAATTATTATTGTTTTTATTTAATTTAACAGGATTTTCTTGACTAATTACTTTTTCAAAATTTCATACAACTTGCCATTTAATTAAACATTATTATCTCATTCTATGTTTTTAAATTTTCTTATTATCATTAATTTTATATATAATTTAAATTATCAAAGTTACCATAATTAATTTTGTATATAGTTTTGATTGTTACAGTTAAATTTAACATATTTTAAAATCTGATTCTTTTTCAAACACTTAATATTACTATTTAATGCCTTTAGGCTAGGCCTTGAACAATTAACTTCTTTAGAAAGTATTCATTAGAAATTCACTTAGAAAAAGCCATATAAGATATACATCTTTATACTTAATCCATACATTCCCACAGCAATGGGAATGGAAAGTCAATTTTGAATCTTTGTTACTTAAATTTGGGTAACCTAAGAGAGTTGACTAATCAGTCCCTTAGGTTATTCCCATCTTATTTAATTTTGAATTTAAGTTAATATAATTTGAAGTAAAATGTTATTTAAAAAGAATAATTAAATTGATTATATAACCTTGTACTGTAGAAATCTTTTTATCTTCATTAATTTTGTCATCTGTCGGTCCCGTTACAGCTTCAAGGGTCTTGGTAGGTAGGCGTCTCTCCATAATTTCGTTTAATCTTCTTATTTTCTTTAATTTTGCATTTTGGTGGTCGAAATTTTGTTCTGGGTATATATGAGCCCTTGCTCATATATATCTTCCTTCCCCTGATCACATCGTAGCACTTTTTACTCTGTTTCTAGCACATTTTTTCTTGTCCTGGTAGCATGGTACAAAAACACGTCTGCTCGCCTTGAGAGCCTAATGCATTCTAATTCTGGATAGCGTCCTTTTTTGTGAGCCCCACTTCATAGTATCCATTTTTCAACTTTTGACCAATCAGAAAGCCGTTGCCATGGCAATTGACTTTGTTTGTTCGGAAATTCTGAACTAAGATTAGTTTCACTTTTTGTAAAAGGCGTTTCTGTATTCTGATGTGTCCTTTCCAATTTTACCTTTTATTTAATAACGTATTTGACTTTATTTCTTCTTATTTAATTTAATTTACTTTTTAAAATTCCTAATCCAAAGTTCGACTGTAGCGCTTTCGTTTCGTAGTGACAAGATTTATAATCAATACCCTAAGCGGATTTTTCCGGAATCAAATATGACTGCTTCTAGTATAACCTAATTTCTAGGTTATTACATTTTAACATTTAATCTTTACTTTTACATAAATACTATTTTCCCTATCTAGGCCTAATTTACTTTCCTCACATCTTATTAATTTACATTCTTTATTCCTGATTATATTTAATTACAATTATTTTAATAGCCGGCATCTAGGCCGAGTTTGTTATAGTACACAATTACCGTCTTTTTTGTATACATAATTTAGGCTATCCACTTTGAAGTGATAATTTTTCTTATTGATTATAATTTATGTTTTTTAACTCTAAAGTTATTTCTAATTTTCTTCATTTTACTATTATTTACCCTAGTTTTAATAATAATATTATTATTATAATGCTTTAAAATTTTTACATATAAATTTAGCCCATTATTTAACCAGGTTAGGTTTGATTCTGGTATTCTGTACAATTACCCTGATTCTTTGCATCGGACATTCTGGCCGCTGCAAAATTCCCCCCTTTTTAAAATATGAAAATTTTGGTTCTTCTCTCCCTTGAAGCAGATAAACATAATTAATAACATATTTGTGAAAAGTAACATTAACACTTATACTAGTTTATATTAAAATTTTCATATTCCTTTCATTAATCTACTATTTCTATTCATCTTCATAACTTAATTAATTTTACTAAAGTTCACAATTTACTCTCCTGTCCCTTTCACTCACATATATATCATTGTCACATTAGTCACTTCACATTCTATTTACTCATTTATTACTCCTGTCCTTAGTCACATTCTTTTTTATTTAATCTTATTTCAAGTTTATATTAACTATACAATATTGTATATTGTAATCCTTATATTACACATTCATTGTTGTTTAACACAACATTTACTTTAATAAATTCAATGAATCCCGTTCATTTAACATATGGCTTTTTCTTTTACTTTTAATACTGATTTTATATTATTTGTCCTATGTATTTGGATTATGTTACTGCTTTAATCTACTACTTAGATCTATTTTACATTTTTATTTTTATTACTTAACCGTTACTCCCTATGTCACTGATGGATCATTTTTTATTTACCTTGTCTTATTATCCTTTATTCTTTAAATATCTTTATGTCTTTGATGTCATAGATCCCCCTTATATTCCCTGTTTCCAAGTTTGCTATTTCATAAGTTTTTGCCCCCAATCGTCTAGCCACTACATATGGACCTTGGTAAATTAATAGCATCTTCTCGGTTTCTTGACGGCTCAAGTTAGATCTATTTACCCTTGTTACCAGTACCTTGTCCCCACATTTCAATTCCGTCTGCTTCGTCTTTCTATTTAATTTCTCAGCCCTGAGCTCTCCTGTCCTTCTCATTCTATCGTATGCCTTCTGCACACGCTGCTGTTGTGTTTCCGTTACTACATTTTTACAAACGTCTGGTACAAATCCTTGCCACACATATTCCGGATCAACCCCGAACTGAATCTGCTCTGGAGTGTATCCAGTAGCTTCATGCGGTAAAGCATTGATTACTCCTTCTATGTATGACAGGTACTTCCGCCAGTGCGATTGGTTATCATAGCAGTAGGTCCGCAATATCCTTCTCATTTCTCTATTTACTCTTTCTGCTAAATTCACCTGCGGGTGCCGTACTGGGCTCAGTATGTGTTGGATTCCTTCACACCTGATCCAAGTACGCCATTGCCGTGATGTAAATGCAGTTCCAAAATCTGTAAGGATCTTGCTTGGTTTCCCTACTGCTTGAAAATAATGCAGTAACTTCAACTTTGAGCTCCTTGTTGTGGTACTTCGTACTGCATATAACTTAACATACTTCGAGAAGCTATCTATTACTACCAATATATGTTTTACCCCACCAACGCTGGTTGGTAAGGGCCCTAGATGGTCTATCGCCACCATTTCGCCTGGCCCTCTTGAGACGATTGGTTTCGTGCTTCCTTGGAGGTATCTATTTGTCGGTTTTACGTACTGACATATCTGACATCTTTCTATCACTTGTAATATCCGTTTCTTCATTTGCTTTATATACATCCTCTGGCTCATTATATTCGTTATTTTATTTCTCCCTATGTGAGCATATATCTGATGTATGTTCTCAATTACCTCGTTTATTATTGATTCCGGGATTACTATCTTTATTTTATTTTTGACTTCTTTACACAATATCCCTTCTTGTATTGAATATTTCTTAAATTTGGTCACGTTTTCAAAAAATTTTTCTAATTCTGGTTGTTGTCTTTGTAAGTTTTTTATGTTTTGAAACTTTGCTTTTAGTGTTTCTTCACATCCTATTTGTAACCGCCCTACCTTTATAACCTGACGGTTCTGACTGTTTCCCTTATTATCCATCTCATTCTGATACATCCGACTCACGACGTCGCACGGTATGTTTTCCTTTCCTGGGCAATGTATCACTGCTACTTACCCATAAATAAAACCATTGCTTTTTCCTACTTACCCATAAATAAAACCATTGTATTTTCCTACTTACCCATAAATAAAACCATTGCATTTTCCTACTTACCCATAAATAAAACCATTGCATTTTCCTACTTACCCATAAATAAAAAAAATTGCATTTTCCTACTTACCCATTAATAAAACCATTGCATTTTCCTACTTACCCATAGATAAAACCATTGCAATTTCCTACTTACCCATAAATAAAACCATTGCATTTTCCTACTTACCCATAAATAAAACCATTGCATTTTCCTACTTACCCATAGATAAAACCATTGCAATTTCCTACTTACCCATAAATAAAACCATTGCATTTTCCTACTTACCCATAAATAAAACCATTGCATTTTCCTACTTACCCATAGATAAAACCATTGCAATTTCCTACTTACCCATAAATAAAACCATTGCATTTTCCTACTTACCCATAAATAAAACCATTGCATTTTCCTACTTACCCATAAATAAAACCATTGCATTTTCCTACTTACCCATAAATAAAACCATTGTATTTTTCATTGTATTGACTCATGTATTTCGGTTCAACTTTAACGCTGTAAATATGTTTTCTTAGATGACTACCAAAGATGGTAAAAACATATAAAAGATATTTATATAGATATAGGATAAAATATAAATGATATTTTGTTGAAAAAAGAGTTTCATGCAAAGATATATCCATATGCGTGTTGATTTTTGCTTAGAATCCGTTTATAAGTCTAACGCGCGCGCACGTGTGTGTGTGCCAATACGTTGTGTTTCTTCTTATTTCTCATTTTATTGCTATTCTCCAAGTTCTAGTGTCAGTTTATGATAACGTATTTAGAGAGAGCATTTCGGCTTTATGACTAGCTCAGATACATCCTTTGCTATATTTATCCTTGACTAAAACACACGGAACAATTACACCAGACCCGTTGTCGATAATACAGCTAATTAGTGTGAGAGATTAAGCTATGGAACCTATTCTGGCCGTCAGATGTGTACAACGGGTATTGTTTTTGTTGTTCGCAGAAACAGAACAATCAAGCAGTGTTCATTAGTGTTTGTTGTTAAAATTTTAAAACTATATTTCACTTACTTTTGAAGCATTTTTATTTTCTTAATATTATATATTCTCTTTTTATTGTTCTTATTTATAACAAAGTCTTTATTTCCGTTATATGCAGTGTTATAAATGTATGTGAGTGTACTTCATTACCGATAACATTATCCTTTACTTAATATTATATAGGCTCTTTTTATTGTTCTTATTTATAACAAAGTCTTTATTTCCGTTATATGCAGTGTTATAAATGTATGTGAGTGTACTTCATTACCGATAACATTATCCTTTACTTAATATTATATAGGCTCTTTTTATTGTTCTTATTTATAACAAAGTCTTTATTTCCGTTATATGCAGTGTTATAAATGTATGTGAGTGTACTTCATTACCGATAACATTATCCTTTACTTAATATTATATAGGCTCTTTTTATTGTTCTTATTTATAACAAAGTCTTTATTTCCGTTATATGCAGTGTTATAAATGTATGTGAGTGTACTTCATTACCGATAACATTATCCTTTACTTAATATTATATAGGCTCTTTTTATTGTTCTTATTTATAACAAAGTCTTTATTTCCGTTATATGCAGTGTTATAAATGTATGTGAGTGTACTTCATTACCGATAACATTATCCTTTACTTAATATTATATAGGCTCTTTTTATTGTTCTTATTTATAACAAAGTCTTTATTTCCGTTATATGCAGTGTTATAAATGTATGTGAGTGTACTTCATTACCGATAACATTATCCTTTACTTAATATTATATAGGCTCTTTTTATTGTTCTTATTTATAACAAAGTCTTTATTTCCGTTATATGCAGTGTTATAAATGTATGTGAGTGTACTTCATTACCGATAACATTATCCTTTACTTAATATTATATAGGCTCTTTTTATTGTTCTTATTTATAACAAAGTCTTTATTTCCGTTATATGCAGTGTTATAAATGTATGTGAGTGTACTTCATTACCGATAACATTATCCTTTACTTAATATTATATAGGCTCTTTTTATTGTTCTTATTTATAACAAAGTCTTTATTTCCGTTATATGCAGTGTTATAAATGTATGTGAGTGTACTTCATTACCGATAACATTATCCTTTACTTAATATTATATAGGCTCTTTTTATTGTTCTTATTTATAACAAAGTCTTTATTTCCGTTATATGCAGTGTTATAAATGTATGTGAGTGTACTTCATTACCGATAACATTATCCTTTACTTAATATTATATAGGCTCTTTTTATTGTTCTTATTTATAACAAAGTCTTTATTTCCGTTATATGCAGTGTTATAAATGTATGTGAGTGTACTTCATTACCGATAACATTATCCTTTACTTAATATTATATAGGCTCTTTTTATTGTTCTTATTTATAACAAAGTCTTTATTTCCGTTATATGCAGTGTTATAAATGTATGTGAGTGTACTTCATTACCGATAACATTATCCTTTACTTAATATTATATAGGCTCTTTTTATTGTTCTTATTTATAACAAAGTCTTTATTTCCGTTATATGCAGTGTTATAAATGTATGTGAGTGTACTTCATTACCGATAACATTATCCTTTACTTAATATTATATAGGCTCTTTTTATTGTTCTTATTTATAACAAAGTCTTTATTTCCGTTATATGCAGTGTTATAAATGTATGTGAGTGTACTTCATTACCGATAACATTATCCTTTACTTAATATTATATAGGCTCTTTTTATTGTTCTTATTTATAACAAAGTCTTTATTTCCGTTATATGCAGTGTTATAAATGTATGTGAGTGTACTTCATTACCGATAACATTATCCTTTACTTAATATTATATAGGCTCTTTTTATTGTTCTTATTTATAACAAAGTCTTTATTTCCGTTATATGCAGTGTTATAAATGTATGTGAGTGTACTTCATTACCGATAACATTATCCTTTACTTAATATTATATAGGCTCTTTTTATTGTTCTTATTTATAACAAAGTCTTTATTTCCGTTATATGCAGTGTTATAAATGTATGTGAGTGTACTTCATTACCGATAACATTATCCTTTACTTAATATTATATAGGCTCTTTTTATTGTTCTTATTTATAACAAAGTCTTTATTTCCGTTATATGCAGTGTTATAAATGTATGTGAGTGTACTTCATTACCGATAACATTATCCTTTACTTAATATTATATAGGCTCTTTTTATTGTTCTTATTTATAACAAAGTCTTTATTTCCGTTATATGCAGTGTTATAAATGTATGTGAGTGTACTTCATTACCGATAACATTATCCTTTACTTAATATTATATAGGCTCTTTTTATTGTTCTTATTTATAACAAAGTCTTTATTTCCGTTATATGCAGTGTTATAAATGTATGTGAGTGTACTTCATTACCGATAACATTATCCTTTACTTAATATTATATAGGCTCTTTTTATTGTTCTTATTTATAACAAAGTCTTTATTTCCGTTATATGCAGTGTTATAAATGTATGTGAGTGTACTTCATTACCGATAACATTATCCTTTACTTAATATTATATAGGCTCTTTTTATTGTTCTTATTTATAACAAAGTCTTTATTTCCGTTATATGCAGTGTTATACATGAATGTGAGTGTACTTTATTACCGATAACATTATCCTTTACTTAATATTATATAGGCTCTTTTTATTGTTCTTATTTATAACAAAGTCTTTATTTCCGTTATATGCAGTGTTATAAATGTATGTGAGTGTACTTCATTACCGATAACATTATCCTTTACTTAATATTATATAGGCTCTTTTTATTGTTCTTATTTATAACAAAGTCTTTATTTCCGTTATATGCAGTGTTATAAATGTATGTGAGTGTACTTCATTACCGATAACATTATCCTTTACTTAATATTATATAGGCTCTTTTTATTGTTCTTATTTATAACAAAGTCTTTATTTCCGTTATATGCAGTGTTATAAATGTATGTGAGTGTACTTCATTACCGATAACATTATCCTTTACTTAATATTATATAGGCTCTTTTTATTGTTCTTATTTATAACAAAGTCTTTATTTCCGTTATATGCAGTGTTATAAATGTATGTGAGTGTACTTCATTACCGATAACATTATCCTTTACTTAATATTATATAGGCTCTTTTTATTGTTCTTATTTATAACAAAGTCTTTATTTCCGTTATATGCAGTGTTATAAATGTATGTGAGTGTACTTCATTACCGATAACATTATCCTTTACTTAATATTATATAGGCTCTTTTTATTGTTCTTATTTATAACAAAGTCTTTATTTCCGTTATATGCAGTGTTATAAATGTATGTGAGTGTACTTCATTACCGATAACATTATCCTTTACTTAATATTATATAGGCTCTTTTTATTGTTCTTATTTATAACAAAGTCTTTATTTCCGTTATATGCAGTGTTATAAATGTATGTGAGTGTACTTCATTACCGATAACATTATCCTTTACTTAATATTATATAGGCTCTTTTTATTGTTCTTATTTATAACAAAGTCTTTATTTCCGTTATATGCAGTGTTATAAATGTATGTGAGTGTACTTCATTACCGATAACATTATCCTTTACTTAATATTATATAGGCTCTTTTTATTGTTCTTATTTATAACAAAGTCTTTATTTCCGTTATATGCAGTGTTATAAATGTATGTGAGTGTACTTCATTACCGATAACATTATCCTTTACTTAATATTATATAGGCTCTTTTTATTGTTCTTATTTATAACAAAGTCTTTATTTCCGTTATATGTAGTGTTATAAATGTATGTGAGTGTACTTCATTACCGATAACATTATCCTTTACTTAATATTATATAGGCTCTTTTTATTGTTCTTATTTATAACAAAGTCTTTATTTCCGTTATATGCAGTGTTATAAATGTATGTGAGTGTACTTTATTACCGATAACATTATCCTTTACTTAATATTATATAGGCTCTTTTTATTGTTCTTATTTATAACAAAGTCTTTATTTCCGTTATATGCAGTGTTATAAATGTATGTGAGTGTACTTCATTACCGATAACATTATCCTTTACTTAATATTATATAGGCTCTTTTTATTGTTCTTATTTATAACAAAGTCTTTATTTCCGTTATATGCAGTGTTATAAATGTATGTGAGTGTACTTCATTACCGATAACATTATCCTTTACTTAATATTATATAGGCTCTTTTTATTGTTCTTATTTATAACAAAGTCTTTATTTCCGTTATATGCAGTGTTATAAATGTATGTGAGTGTACTTTATTACCGATAACATTATCCTTTACTTAATATTATATAGGCTCTTTTTATTGTTCTTATTTATAACAAAGTCTTTATTTCCGTTATATGCAGTGTTATAAATGTATGTGAGTGTACTTTATTACCGATAACATTATCCTTTACTTAATATTATATAGGCTCTTTTTATTGTTCTTATTTATAACAAAGTCTTTATTTCCGTTATATGCAGTGTTATAAATGTATGTGAGTGTACTTTATTACCGATAACATTATCCTTTACTTAATATTATATAGGCTCTTTTTATTGTTCTTATTTATAACAAAGTCTTTATTTCCGTTATATGGAGTGTTATAAATGTATGTGAGTGTACTTCATTACCGATAACATTATCCTTTACTTAATATTATATAGGCTCTTTTTATTGTTCTTATTTATAACAAAGTCTTTATTTCCGTTATATGCAGTGTTATAAATGTATGTGAGTGTACTTTATTACCGATAACATTATCCTTTACTTAATATTATATAGGCTCTTTTTATTGTTCTTATTTATAACAAAGTCTTTATTTCCGTTATATGCAGTGTTATAAATGTATGTGAGTGTACTTTATTACCGATAACATTATCCTTTACTTAATATTATATAGGCTCTTTTTATTGTTCTTATTTATAACAAAGTCTTTATTTCCGTTATATGCAGTGTTATAAATGTATGTGAGTGTACTTTATTACCGATAACATTATCCTTTACTTAATATTATATAGGCTCTTTTTATTGTTCTTATTTATAACAAAGTCTTTATTTCCGTTATATGCAGTGTTATAAATGTATGTGAGTGTACTTTATTACCGATAACATTATCCTTTACTTAATATTATGTAGGCTCTTTTTATTGTTCTTATTTATAACAAAGTCTTTATTTCCGTTATATGCAGTGTTATAAATGTATGTGAGTGTACTTTATTACCGATAACATTATCCTTTACTTAATATTATATAGGCTCTTTTTATTGTTCTTATTTATAACAAAGTCTTTATTTCCGTTATATGCAGTGTTATAAATGTATGTGAGTGTACTTCATTACCGATAACATTATCCTTTACTTAATATTATATAGGCTCTTTTTATTGTTCTTATTTATAACAAAGTCTTTATTTCCGTTATATGCAGTGTTATAAATGTATGTGAGTGTACTTTATTACCGATAACATTATCCTTTACTTAATATTATATAGGCTCTTTTTATTGTTCTTATTTATAACAAAGTCTTTATTTCCGTTATATGCAGTGTTATAAATGTATGTGAGTGTACTTTATTACCGATAACATTATCCTTTACTTAATATTATATAGGCTCTTTTTATTGTTCTTATTTATAACAAAGTCTTTATTTCCGTTATATGCAGTGTTATAAATGTATGTGAGTGTACTTTATTACCGATAACATTATCCTTTACTTAATATTATATAGGCTCTTTTTATTGTTCTTATTTATAACAAAGTCTTTATTTCCGTTATATGTAGTGTTATAAATGTATGTGAGTGTACTTCATTACCGATAACATTATCCTTTACTTAATATTATATAGGCTCTTTTTATTGTTCTTATTTATAACAAAGTCTTTATTTCCGTTATATGCAGTGTTATAAATGTATGTGAGTGTACTTTATTACCGATAACATTATCCTTTACTTAATATTATATAGGCTCTTTTTATTGTTCTTATTTATAACAAAGTCTTTATTTCCGTTATATGCAGTGTTATAAATGTATGTGAGTGTACTTTATTACCGATAACATTATCCTTTACTTAATATTATATAGGCTCTTTTTATTGTTCTTATTTATAACAAAGTCTTTATTTCCGTTATATGCAGTGTTATAAATGTATGTGAGTGTACTTTATTACCGATAACATTATCCTTTACTTAATATTATATAGGCTCTTTTTATTGTTCTTATTTATAACAAAGTCTTTATTTCCGTTATATGTAGTGTTATAAATGTATGTGAGTGTACTTCATTACCGATAACATTATCCTTTACTTAATATTATATAGGCTCTTTTTATTGTTCTTATTTATAACAAAGTCTTTATTTCCGTTATATGCAGTGTTATAAATGTATGTGAGTGTACTTTATTACCGATAACATTATCCTTTACTTAATATTATATAGGCTCTTTTTATTGTTCTTATTTATAACAAAGTCTTTATTTCCGTTATATGCAGTGTTATAAATGTATGTGAGTGTACTTCATTACCGATAACATTATCCTTTACTTAATATTATATAGGCTCTTTTTATTGTTCTTATTTATAACAAAGTCTTTATTTCCGTTATATGCAGTGTTATAAATGTATGTGAGTGTACTTTATTACCGATAACATTATCCTTTACTTAATATTATATAGGCTCTTTTTATTGTTCTTATTTATAACAAAGTCTTTATTTCCGTTATATGCAGTGTTATAAATGTATGTGAGTGTACTTCATTACCGATAACATTATCCTTTACTTAATATTGAAGAGGATCTTACAGTTTATTACTTTTCTTCTTACTGAACGTCTCTCCTCGTTTGAACAATATTTGCTACGTTTTATTTATGAATCATTTAAAATAAAAAACAATTCAGGCTGCAAATACAAGAATTATTTATTATATAGAGTTGTATCTTGCATTATTGTATGATTCATTCCTGATGGTGTCGGTAATGTTTACCAACGAAAAGCTTTCAATATAAATAATTCTTGTATTTGAATAACCTGAATTGTTTTTTATTATTATACAAGAAATTATATTTTACATATATATATAAAACACAATATCAAGAGCACAGTGGTACAATATATTACAATAAAAATATTGAAAAGAACCCCAATACCACAAAAATAGTCAAAAATAACAAATAAGACAAGTTACTTAAGATTGAATCTTACTAGACAAGAATCTTAAGTAACTTGTCTTATTTGTTATTTTTGACTATTTTTGTGGTATTGGGGTTCTTTTCAATATTTTTATTGTAATATATATATAAAGAACAAAAGTCAAAATACAAATACAAGAATTATATTTGAATTTACAATTCAATATTGTAAATACAAATATAATTCTTGTATTTGTATTTTGACTTTTGTTCTTTATTAATACACAAGAAAACATATTGCGATATATATATATATATATATATATATATATATATATATATATATATATATATATATATATATATATATAAACACATACACACACAAAGAAAGGGAGAGGGTAAAGTTTCAGAGATAAATGAGTCAAAAACCACACATATAGACAAAAGATGTTAGATACTAAATGGAGAAATAGGTACTATTCTGTGAAAAAATTTTATTGTAAAATGTTATTTAATCTCAACAAAATTATTGAGGTCTAAATCATATTCTGTATTTTTTAAATCCATTGTTGTTGAGATTTATGTTTTTTCATTAAATTTAATATTATGTATGAACGAGAGAGTGAAACCATAAATTTAATATTAAGTATGAACGAGAGAGTGAAACCATAAATTTAATATTATGTATGAACGAGAGAGTGAAACCATAAATTGAATATTATGTATGAACGAGAGAGTGAAACCATAAATTTAATATTATGTATTAACGAGAGAGTGAAACCATAAATTTAATATTATGTATGAACGAGAGAGTGAAACCATAAAATTAATATTATGTATGAACGAGAGAGTGAAACCATAAATTTCAGTTGTAATCAAACCATTATAAAGATGTTATACAGTTAGTAAGCTCTTGACCGATGTAAGCCACTAGTTTGCCAGCTGATTAGTCCATCGTTGCCAGATCGGTCCCTGCCTCGGTTTCAGCACATCTAATCCAGCGCATCAACGACCCTAAACGAAAATTACTTCCAACGGGTTTCCCTTCCAATATAAAAATAAATGAATTTGTGAAGCAATTAATCTATAGAAACCAATTTAAGGGCGACACTGGCATTTAATTTAGATCCTCATGTTTTAGGAGATAGTTGCAGGTTGGGTACAAATAGTTTTTTATTTTTCTAAACTTAATCTCAGTGAGTTAGTTACGAGGCATTTATTACGGTCGTTATTCTTATTTTGGATTTTTATTTAAAGAATAGCTCACTAGATAATGTTTGTACATTTATTGAGAGGCCTAAAATTGGTACAATTCCGAACATGTTTGAAATGCCAAAAGTTTAATTTATATGTTATTATGTAATTGTAGAATAAAAATTCTTATATTTCTTTTTGGTTAATGTCACACATTTTTCAATAGGCCCTACCTACTATTATTTTACACTCGCCCTATTAAAATTTCAATCGTTAAAAAATACTTCTTATTCACCTCTCAAGTAGAAATCTTGTAGTGGGTGGAAAATTCATGTTAATAGGATTTTTCAAATATTAATTCATTTATTACATTTAATTAATTAATTTTAGTTTTATATGGAAGAAAAACTTTTCATAAAGAGGGCAAGATATGCAATATATTCACCCCGTCTCATTGGGCTTAAAATAAGTGATGACATATGATTTTATAAAACAACTGATTTATATTATAGGTTATGTGGTAGATCAGCTGTTTTAAGGTATATGTTATGTTACTTTATTTATATTAATTGTAATTATTTAATAAAAAGTAACTAACATGAAATAAATATTTGTTGAAGTAAAAATTGACTTTAGAATGCGGTAGTCGAGTATTTTATTGCGTCCCCGTGTAATTGTTTATTTATGCTTTCTAGACAGTAACCGCATAAGTAGCAGTAGACAAGTAGGTTACGCGCTGGTTGGCAATGAAACTAACCTCAAAGTCACTGACCCAAGTATGACAAAAAGAAAACAAACCAGTCGAGACACAGACTGGAATCTGGCTTTGAAGGATTCTGCACTCTACTGTCTCCGTATATTAACTGCAACTGCGCAAACAATATTTTATCTTGTCAAGTCGAATTATTTCTTCTTGAGAAAAGTTCCCCATCAAAATCTTACCGCAGTACAAGTAGCCCTCTATAACCTCTTATGAGAACATAAAATTTTATTCAATGCCTTCAATTAGTTCACCCTCTCCTTAGATATATCTTTTACATATTTCAATCGTTAATAATTTACTTTTCATTCGTTCACTTTAGGCAAGTGCATTTTTCTAAATTTGTATTTAATGACACTTGATGTCAATACAGTTTTTCATTACTTAAATTCAGTTAATTAATTTTAGTTTTACACGGAAGATATACTTTTCACAAAAGGGGGTAGGTATGCAATTTAGTTATTTCGTCCCATTTGGCTTAAAATAAGTGAAAACATATGACTTCATAAAACAACATGTTTTATGTTATAGATTATGTGGTAAAACAGCTGGTTTAACGCACAGGCTATTTATTTTAAAAGCTTTACCTATATTTTAGATGTAAAGTTCTATTGCCTGCTATCTTTAAAACAACGTTAAAGTATATCGTTAGAAATTTATAGATAATAATAATTATAAATAATGTTCAGTAAAACAATTAATTTAGTTTCATTCGTTGAGTTTTTATTATAAGTTGTAAAAGAAGTTTTCAGTACCACAAAACACTTAGGGGCAACGTCGACCTATTTGTCCTATTTTAGGGCAAACGTAGTGGAGTAAATCTCTCAAATAAATATTTGTCTGGCAAAATCCGTTTATAATTTTAATTCGACTATACTCTGTCTTACTTTATGACTTTATTATAATACCCCCTGTAAATTTGTCTGCCCCAACCTAGCTTTAGTACAAACTCCTTTACTGTTGTATTCTCTGTCTTACTTTATGACTTTATTATAATACCCCCTGTAAATTTGTCTGCCCCAACCTAGCTTTAGTACGAACTCCTTTACTGTTATCTCTGTCTTACTTTATGACTTTATTATAATACCCCCTGTAAATTTGTCTGCCCCAACCTAGCTTTAGTACAAACGCCTTTACTGTTGTATTCTCTGTCTTACTTTATGACTTTATTATAATACCCCTTGTAAATTTGTCTGCCCCAACCTAGCTTTAGTACAAACTCCTTTACTGTTGTATTCTCTGTCTTACTTTATGACTTTATTATAATACCAGCTGTAAATTTGTCTGCCCCAACCTAGCTTTAGTACAAACTCCTTTACTGTTGTATTCTCTGTCTTACTTTATGACTTTATTATAATACCCCCTGTAAATTTGTCTGCCCCAACCTAGCTTTAGTACAAACTCCTTTACTGTTGTATTCTCTGTCTTACTTTATGACTTTATTATAATACCCCCTGTAAATTTGTCTGCCCCAACCTAGCTTTAGTACAAACTCCTTTACTGTTGTATTCTCTGTCTTACTTTATGACTTTATTATAATACCCCCTGTAAATTTGTCTGCCCCAACCTAGCTTTAGTACAAACTCCTTTACTGTTGTATTCTCTGTCTTACTTTATGACTTTATTATAATACCCCCTGTAAATTTGTCTGCCCCAACCTAGCTTTAGTACAAACTCCTTTACTGTTGTATTCTCTGTCTTACTTTATGACTTTATTATAATACCCCCTGTAAATTTGTCTGCCCCAACCTAGCTTTAGTACAAACTCCTTTACTGTTGTATTCTCTGTCTTACTTTATGACTTTATTATAATACCCCCTGTAAATTTGTCTGCCCCAACCTAGCTTTAGTACAAACTCCTTTACTGTTGTATTCTCTGTCTTACTTTATGACTTTATTATAATACCCCCTGTAAATTTGTCTGCCCCAACCTAGCTTTAGTACAAACTCCTTTACTGTTGTATTCTCTGTCTTACTTTATGACTTTATTATAATACCCCCTGTAAATTTGTCTGCCCCAACCTAGCTTTAGTACAAACTCCTTTACTGTTGTATTCTCTGTCTTACTTTATGACTTTATTATAATACCCCCTGTAAATTTGTCTGCCCCAACCTAGCTTTAGTACAAACTCCTTTACTGTTGTATTCTCTGTCTTACTTTATGACTTTATTATAATACCCCCTGTAAATTTGTCTGCCCCAACCTAGCTTTAGTACAAACTCCTTTACTGTTGTATTCTCTGTCTTACTTTATGACTTTATTATAATACCCCCTGTAAATTTGTCTGCCCCAACCTAGCTTTAGTACAAACTCCTTTACTGTTGTATTCTCTGTCTTACTTTATGACTTTATTATAATACCCCCTGTAAATTTGTCTGCCCCAACCTAGCTTTAGTACAAACTCCTTTACTGTTGTATTCTCTGTCTTACTTTATGACTTTATTATAATACCCCCTGTAAATTTGTCTGCCCCAACCTAGCTTTAGTACAAACTCCTTTACTGTTGTATTCTCTGTCTTACTTTATGACTTTATTATAATACCCCCTGTAAATTTGTCTGCCCCAACCTAGCTTTAGTACAAACTCCTTTACTGTTGTATTCTCTGTCTTACTTTATGACTTTATTATAATACCCCCTGTAAATTTGTCTGCCCCAACCTAGCTTTAGTACAAACTCCTTTACTGTTGTATTCTCTGTCTTACTTTATGACTTTATTATAATACCCCCTGTAAATTTGTCTGCCCCAACCTAGCTTTAGTACAAACTCCTTTACTGTTGTATTCTCTGTCTTACTTTATGACTTTATTATAATACCCCTTGTAAATTTGTCTGCCCCAACCTAGCTTTAGTACAAACTCCTTTACTGTTGTATTCTCTGTCTTACTTTATGACTTTATTATAATACCCCCTGTAAATTTGTCTGCCCCAACCTAGCTTACTATTAGTCAACTCTGACGAGAGTATTACATTATAAAGGGTGAGGTCTGCAAGGATTTTTATTTCACACAATAATAACAAGTTTACTATTAGTCAACTCTGACGAGAGTATTACATTATAAAGGGTGAGGTCTGCAAGGATTTTTATTTCACACAATAATAACAAGTTTACTATTAGTCAACTCTGACGAGAGTATTACATTATAAAGGGTGAGGTCTGCAAGGATTTTTATTTCACACAATAATAACAAGTTTACTATTAGTCAACTCTGACGAGAGTATTACATTATAAAGGGTGAGGTCTGCAAGGATTTTTATTTCACACAATAATAACAAGTTTACTATTAGTCAACTCTGACGAGAGTATTACATTATAAAGGGTGAGGTCTGCAAGGATTTTTATTTCACACAATAATAACAAGTTTACTATTAGTCAACTCTGACGAGAGTATTACATTATAAAGGGTGAGGTCTGCAAGGATTTTTATTTCACACAGTAATAACAAGTTTACTATTAGTCAACTCTGACGAGAGTATTACATTATAAAGGGTGAGGTCTGCAAGGATTTTTATTTCACACAGTAATAACAAGTTTACTATTTGTCAACTCTGACGAGAGTATTACATTATAAAGGGTGAGGTCTGCAAGGATTTTTATTTCACACAATAATAACAAGTTTACTATTAGTCAACTCTGACGAGAGTATTACATTATAAAGGGTGAGGTCTGCAAGGATTTTTATTTCACACAATAATAACTAGTTTACTATTAGTCAACTCTGACGAGAGTATTACATTATAAAGGGTGAGGTCTGCAAGGATTTTTATTTCACACAATAATAACAAGTTTACTATTAGTCAACTCTGACGAGAGTATTACATTATAAAGGGTGAGGTCTGCAAGGATTTTTATTTCACACAATAATAACAAGTTTACTATTTGTCAACTCTGACGAGAGTATTACATTATAAAGGGTGAGGTCTGCAAGGATTTTTATTTCACACAATAATAACAAGTTTACTATTAGTCAACTCTGACGAGAGTATTACATTATAAAGGGTGAGGTCTGCAAGGATTTTTATTTCACACAATAATAACAAGTTTACTATTAGTCAACTCTGACGAGAGTATTACATTATAAAGGGTGAGGTCTGCAAGGATTTTTATTTCACACAATAATAACAAGTTTACTATTAGTCAACTCTGACGAGAGTATTACATTATAAAGGGTGAGGTCTGCAAGGATTTTTATTTCACACAATAATAACAAGTTTACTATTTGTCAACTCTGACGAGAGTATTACATTATAAAGGGTGAGGTCTGCAAGGATTTTTATTTCACACAATAATAACAAGTTTACTATTAGTCAACTCTGACGAGAGTATTACATTATAAAGGGTGAGGTCTGCAAGGATTTTTATTTCACACAATAATAACAAGTTTACTATTAGTCAACTCTGACGAGAGTATTACATTATAAAGGGTGAGGTCTGCAAGGATTTTTATTTCACACAATAATAACAAGTTTACTATTAGTCAACTCTGACGAGAGTATTACATTATAAAGGGTGAGGTCTGCAAGGATTTTTATTTCACACAATAATAACAAGTTTACTATTAGTCAACTCTGACGAGAGTATTACATTATAAAGGGTGAGGTCTGCAAGGATTTTTATTTCACACAATAATAACAAGTTTACTATTAGTCAACTCTGACGAGAGTATTACATTATAAAGGGTGAGGTCTGCAAGGATTTTTATTTCACACAATAATAACAAGTTTACTATTTGTCAACTCTGACGAGAGTATTACATTATAAAGGGTGAGGTCTGCAAGGATTTTTATTTCACACAATAATAACAAGTTTACTATTAGTCAACTCTGACGAGAGTATTACATTATAAAGGGTGAGGTCTGCAAGGATTTTTATTTCACACAATAATAACAAGTTTACTATTAGTCAACTCTGACGAGAGTATTACATTATAAAGGGTGAGGTCTGCAAGGATTTTTATTTCACACAATAATAACAAGTTTACTATTAGTCAACTCTGACGAGAGTATTACATTATAAAGGGTGAGGTCTGCAAGGATTTTTATTTCACACAGTAATAACAAGTTTACTATTTGTCAACTCTGACGAGAGTATTACATTATAAAGGGTGAGGTCTGCAAGGATTTTTATTTCACACAATAATAACAAGTTTACTATTAGTCAACTCTGACGAGAGTATTACATTATAAAGGGTGAGGTCTGCAAGGATTTTTATTTCACACAATAATAACAAGTTTACTATTAGTCAACTCTGACGAGAGTATTACATTATAAAGGGTGAGGTCTGCAAGGATTTTTATTTCACACAATAATAACAAGTTTACTATTAGTCAACTCTGACGAGAGTATTACATTATAAAGGGTGAGGTCTGCAAGGATTTTTATTTCACACAATAATAACAAGTTTACTATTTGTCAACTCTGACGAGAGTATTACATTATAAAGGGTGAGGTCTGCAAGGATTTTTATTTCACACAATAATAACAAGTTTACTATTAGTCAACTCTGACGAGAGTATTACATTATAAAGGGTGAGGTCTGCAAGGATTTTTATTTCACACAATAATAACAAGTTTACTATTAGTCAACTCTGACGAGAGTATTACATTATAAAGGGTGAGGTCTGCAAGGATTTTTATTTCACACAATAATAACAAGTTTACTATTAGTCAACTCTGACGAGAGTATTACATTATAAAGGGTTAGGTCTGCAAAGATTTTTATTTCACACAATAATAACAAGTTTACTATTAGTCAACTCTGACGAGAGTATTACATTATAAAGGGTGAGGTCTGCAAGGATTTTTATTTCACACAATAATAACAAGTTTACTATTAGTCAACTCTGACGAGAGTATTACATTATAAAGGGTGAGGTCTGCAAGGATTTTTATTTCACACAATAATAACAAGTTTACTATTAGTCAACTCTGACGAGAGTATTACATTATAAAGGGTGAGGTCTGCAAGGATTTTTATTTCACACAATAATAACAAGTTTACTATTAGTCAACTCTGACGAGAGTATTACATTATAAAGGGTGAGGTCTGCTAGGATTTTTATTTCACACAATAATAACAAGTTTACTATTAGTCAACTCTGACGAGAGTATTACATTATAAAGGGTGAGGTCTGCAAGGATTTTTATTTCACACAATAATAACAAGTTTACTATTAGTCAACTCTGACGAGAGTATTACATTATAAAGGGTGAGGTCTGCAAGGATTTTTATTTCACACAATAATAACAAGTTTACTATTTGTCAACTCTGACGAGAGTATTACATTATAAAGGGTGAGGTCTGCAAGGATTTTTATTTCACACAATAATAACAAGTTTACTATTTGTCAACTCTGACGAGAGTATTACATTATAAAGGGTGAGGTCTGCAAGGATTTTTATTTCACACAATAATAACAAGTTTACTATTAGTCGACAATGAATTTTCATTAACTGCTTTCGTTCCAAGTATTGTTTTGTTCATTGTAAGTTATAATTTTCATTTCACATTTTTATTTTCACTTTACATTTTTGCCATATGATATATTTGTAAAATGCACAGTTTGACCTACCTTCGACTTAACCACCGGAGCACTTCAACCAATTATTTACTGTAGTTCTTGAATTCTAAGAACGACCTTGTGTAGTTCGACCGCACCTTGTACCATACGTAATTACCTCGAATCACAAAATGCGTTCATCTGTCTTTTTAAAATGTTTAATGCTTTAATTATTTTTGTGACATTTGGTATTTTCTTCATTTTCTTTTAAACTAAAACTACACTACAATCGGACTAATTTGTTTACCACGTCACACCTGTCGTCATCGGCTCGTTCTTAATGCTATTGTTGTTTAGACGGAAAGGCAAATGATTAGATTTCCACGTCAGCTTATTAGGAAACTGAGCTGCCAACAATTTACGTCACAATAAAGACACGGAGTGGAAATCACTTCCGGTTGCGTCATTTTACATGTAAATAACATCCTTTCAGTCACGCTGCTGAACTGATACCCTCTTGTCTGCATCAAGGCATTGCATATTGCATGAACTGCAGAAAGTGATTGCACGGTTCTTTGACTCACGCATCAACCGTGTTTTTATTTAATAAAAATCCACATTGTTACTGTACTTAATCAGGTTCCAGTGACCCGTGTTCCAGACACCGGGACTCAACACAAAGCTCTAAGGCCTCTATAATTAAAGTTACTGTTCATTTATAGCTATTCAGTATTAGAATTAAATTTTTGTTTTAGTCAATTCCTATTTAGGACAAAAAATTGGTTTAGTTATTTTCTAATAAATAATTACAATTAATATAAATAAAGTAATGTATTAATGATTGAAAACTTGATCAAGATATATATATATATATATATATATATATATATATATATATATATATATATTGATATATAGATATTGATATATATATATATATATATATATATATATATATATATATATATACATATATATATATATATATATATATATATATATATATATATATACATATATATATATATATATATATATATATATATATATATATATATATTAACGAAATGGAATTGAAAAATGACTCTTTACTAGAATGGATTAATTGCAAGCTATTAATACATAACTAAAATATATTTAAAAACATTATTGTTGTCATTGAAATTACTAAACCAAATTTATAAATTACTTTAAAAACTTAACGTTGTTTTTGTCAAGTTAATGCTATATTATTATTTATTCTTAAAATGATTTTATTGAACACAAATCAGTAAATAAATGTATGCAGAGTTTATTTCGGGAATTCCATTACTGAATCCGGCTAGAGAACGTTTCCTTAAATATTTTCCAAATAGATAGAATATTCTTTACCTTACCATTGTACGATTTTTAGGTTGCAAATTTATTTTCAACTCCCCGAAGTCGTGATTTAAAATTCAAATACTCTGAGAGTCTTATAGTTTTGTCAGAAGAAAATAGGTTTCGGGTAGACCGCCTCAAAACCTACTCTCTAATACTTCACTTCCTTCTATTAGATCACACTCTCCCTCAGATATATCGTGAACCAATTGTCAATCGGTAATAAAATACTGTTTATTTATTCACTCCTGTCAAATGCTTTTTCTAACTTTGTAGTGGATGAAACTTGATGTTAATACAGTTTTTCATTACTTAAATTCAAATAATTGGTTTTAGTTTTACACGGAAGAAATGCGTTTCACAAAGGGGCAAGGTATGCAATAAAGCTATTTTATCTCATTTGGCTTAAAATAAATTATAACATATGATTTTATGAAACAGCTGATTTTGTTATAATTTTAGTTGATGGACAGCTGTTTTAATGCATAGGTTATGTTATTTTTTTTATAAAAATTGTAATTATTTAATAAAAAGTAACTAAAGTTTGAACATTTGTATGTCTATAAATCATATTTTATGCTATTTTAAAATTACAGGTGTTAGGTCATCGGGAAGCTGTTTTGCTATAAAACGTAGCGCTGTTTTTATATGTTGATATTTTTTTCTGAAATTAATTGTTTTGGGGACGGGCTCACTCGGGCGGGCTCCTCTCTCTCTCTCTCTCTCTCACTCTCTCTCCCCTCGTCTCTGGGCGCTACTACTCCGCCATCGCTATATAGAAGTCAAAACAAAACACAAAGAAAAAGTAGTTCCAATTTCTCAAATTATACAAATTAAAATTGTTATTACTGAAGATATATTGTAATTGTGAACTGAAGTTCACATTTGTAATTTTATCCGATATGTCTGTCATATTGGAAATTCCTAATCATAATTCAAGGATGAGGATTTGCATAACCTATTACATTAAAATGGAATTTTTAAAAGACTTTTCCACATGACCAAGATGTTAAGTAAATTCATTATTAGGTAATATCTTGTAGGCATATACATATATAACTTAAAATAATCTACTTAAGAATCGAAAGAAAAGTTTTAGAATCGAAATCAGAATAGAAAATTTTAGATATCGGTCCATCTCTAGTTATAAACCTATATAAAATATACCTATGAAGTGTCTAGTTAGGATAGATTTGGTCGTAACAAACGTAAAAGTTTAATGTAAAGGTTTATTTATGTTTATTTTCATTCTGTAGTGTCACTATAAGGTGAGGCCAGTATAATACCAAAGTAGCCCACTAAATTCAATAACACAAATGTGTTTTCTTGGGTAAAATGAATTCTTGAAATACATCGTTTTCCTCTTCGTTTGAAAAATATAAAAGTCAAAATTGTTATAAAGATCTAAATATATTGTATAACTAAGCTGTAGCCAATTTTTACCACCAGTTCAAGACGCGAGGGCGATGAAACGCTCAGACAATATACAGATATGTAGAGGCGAAACTTTGTTGTAATCATTTCCGAGAGTCTGTAAAAAAGGTATTTTCTACCTGAAAGAGACCTTTTGGGAGCGTTGTTACCTGCGAGTGTTCGTGTTGACAAAGAACGCTTTTGCCAGCCTTGAGAGTTGACCACTTTCTCTAACCTACTTCACATGTAAACACAACATAACCTCACGGAATGGGTCCGGTAGAGCGCGCTGACGCCTTCACGGCAAACCAGTTGTCTCGAGCACGACGTGAATGGTGTAGGTGTAGTGGTCAACATGTGAACATCAGTTTTAAATTTCATTTTTCTGTTACAGTTAAATTTTTGTGACAAGAGTGTATTGTGTGGAATGTTTCATATTGAGATACCGTTAAAGGTTAGTTTAGGTTTCCTTTTATAAAAATATATGTTTTGTCAAATTTTAGTATAATATATAATAGTTCGAATGTACATCAAATAGGTAGGTAATCTTCCATTCAAAGTGTTACTTAAACAAATTAACAGGTAATTATTTGGATTCCTAAAATGCCTAGATATTTACGGAACTCTCCTAAACATGTCCTAAGGCTGTTTTCATGAATGAATATTACTTTAAAAGTGGCATAATTATGGTGCTGGAAACATGTTGTCACATTAGAATCCTAATGGTGCAAATATTGCTTTAAAAGTGGCATAATTATGGTGCTGGAAACATGTCACATTAGAATCCTAATGGTGCAAATATTGCTTTAAAAGTGGCATAATTATGGTGCTGGAAACATGTTGTCACATTAGAATCCTAATGGTGCAAATATTGCTTTAAAAGTGGCATAATTATGGTGTTGGAAACATGTTGTCACATTAGAATCCTAGTGCTGCAAATATTGCTTTAAAAATGGCATAATTATGGTGCTGGAAACATGTTGTCACATTAGAATCCTAATGGTGCAAATATTGCTTTAAAAGTGGCATAATTATGGTGCTGGAAAAATGTTGTCACATTAGAATCCTAATAGTGCAAATATTGCTTTAAAAGTGGCATAATTATGGTGTTGGAAACATGTTGTCACATTAGAATCCTAGTGCTGCAAATATTGCTTTAAAAGTGGCATAATTATGGTGCTGGAAACATGTTGTCACATTAGAATCCTAATGGTGCAAATATTGCTTTAAAAGTGGCATAATTATGGTGTTGGAAACATGTTGTCACATTAGAATCCTAGTGCTGCAAATATTGCTTTAAAAGTGGCATAATTATGGTGCTGGAAAAATGTTGTCACATTAGAATCCTAATAGTGCAAATATTGCTTTAAAAGTGGCATAATTATGGTGCTGGAAAAATGTTGTCACATTAGAATCCTAGTGGTTCAAATATGGCTTTGAAAGTGGCATAATTATGGTGCTGAAACATGTTGTCACATTAGAATCCTAATGGTGCAAATATTGCTTTAAAAGTGGCATAATTATGGTGCTGGAAAAATGTTGTCACATTAGAATCCTAGTGCTGCAAATATTGCTTTAAAAGTGGCATAATTATGGTGCTGGAAAAATGTTGTCACATTAGAATCCTAATAGTGCAAATATTGCTTTAAAAGTGGCATAATTATGGTGCTGGAAAAATGTTGTCACATTAGAATCCTAGTGGTTCAAATATGGCTTTGAAAGTGGCATAATTATGGTGCTGAAACATGTTGTCACATTAGAATCCTAATGGTGCAAATATTCCTTTAAAAGTTTCATAATTATGGTGCTGGAAAAATGTTGTCACATTAGAATCCTAATAGTGCAAATATTGCTTTAAAAGTGGCATAATTATGGTGTTGGAAAAATGTTGTCACATTAGAATCCTAATAGTGCAAATATTGCTTTAAAAGTGGCATAATTATGGTGCTGGAAACATGTTGTCACATTAGAATCCTAATGGTGCAAATATTGCTTTAAAAGTGCCATAATTATGGTGCTGGAAAAATGTTGTCACATTAGAATCCTAGTGGTTCAAATATTGCTTTAAAAGTGACGTAATTATGGTGTTGGAAACATGTTGTCACATTAGAATCCTAATGGTGCAAATATTGCTTTAAAAGTGGCATAATTATGGTGCTGGAAAAATGTTGTCACATTGGAATCCTAGTGGTTCAAATATGGCTTTGAAAGTGGCATAATTATGGTGCTGAAACATAATGTCACATTAGAATCCTAATGGTGCAAATATTCCTTTAAAAGTGGCATAATTATGGTGCTGGAAAAATGTTGTCACATTAGAATCCTAATAGTGCAAATATTGCTTTAAAAGTGGCATAATTATGGTGCTGGAAACATGTTGTCACATTAGAATCCTAATGGTGCAAATATGGCTTTAAAAGTGGCATAATTATGGTGCTGGAAAAATGTTGTCACATTAGAATCCTAGTGGTTCAAATATGGCTTTGAAAGTGGCATAATTATGGTGCTGAAACATGTTGTCACATTAGAATCCTAATGGTGCAAATATTGCTTTAAAAGTGACGTAATTATGGCGCTGGAAACATGTTGTCACATTAGAATCCTAATGGTGCAAATATTGCTTTAAAAGTGGCATAATTATGGTGTTGGAAAAATGTTGTCACATTAGAATCCTAATAGTGCAAATATTGCTTTAAAAGTGGCATAATTATGGTGCTGGAAACATGTTGTCACATTAGAATCCTAATGGTGCAAATATTGCTTTAAAAGTGGCATAATTATGGTGCTGGAAAAATGTTGTCACATTAGAATCCTAGTGGTTCAAATATTGCTTTAAAAGTGACGTAATTATGGCGCTGGAAACATGTTGTCACATTAGAGTCCTAATGGTGCAAATATTGCTTTAAAAGTGACGTAATTATGGTGTTGGAAACATGTTGTCACATTAGAATCCTAATGGTGCAAATATTGCTTTAAAAGTGGCATAATTATGGTGCTGGAAAAATGTTGTCACATTAGAATCCTAGTGGTTCAAATATGGCTTTGAAAGTGGCATAATTATGGTGCTGAAACATGTTGTCACATTAGAATCCTAATGGTGCAAATATTCCTTTAAAAGTGGCATAATTATGGTGCTGGAAAAATGTTGTCACATTAGAATCCTAATAGTGCAAATATTGCTTTAAAAGTGGCATAATTATGGTGCTGGAAAAATGTTGTCACATTAGAATCCTAGTGGTTCAAATATGGCTTTGAAAGTGGCATAATTATGGTGCTGAAACATGTTGTCACATTAGAATCCTAATGGTGCGAATATTGCTTTAAAAGTGACGTAATTATGGCGCTGGAAACATGTTGTCACATTAGAATCCTAATGGTGCAAATATTGCTTTAAAAGTGGCATAATTATGGTGTTGGAAAAATGTTGTCACATTAGAATCCTAATAGTGCAAATATTGCTTTAAAAGTGGCATAATTATGGTGCTGGAAACATGTTGTCACATTAGAATCCTAATGGTGCAAATATTGCTTTAAAAGTGGCATAATTATGGTGCTGGAAAAATGTTGTCACATTAGAATCCTAGTGGTTCAAATATTGCTTTAAAAGTGACGTAATTATGGCGCTGGAAACATGTTGTCACATTAGAATCCTAATGGTGCAAATATTGCTTTAAAAGTGACGTAATTATGGTGTTGGAAACATGTTGTCACATTAGAATCCTAATGGTGCAAATATTGCTTTAAAAGTGGCATAATTATGGTGCTGGAAAAATGTTGTCACATTAGAATCCTAATAGTGCAAATATTGCTTTAAAAGTGGCATAATTATGGTGCTGGAAAAATGTTGTCACATTAGAATCCTAGGGGTTCAAATATGGCTTTGAAAGTGGCATAATTATGGTGCTGAAACATGTTGTCACATTAGAATCCTAATGGTGCAAATATTGCTTTAAAAGTGGCGTAATTATGGCGCTGGAAACATGTTGTCACATTAGAATCCTAACGGTGCAAATATTGCTTTAAAAGTAGCATAATTATGATGCTGGAAACATGTTGTCACATTAGAATCCTAATGATGCAAATATTGCTTTAAAAGTGGCGTAATTATGGCGCTGGAAACATGTTTTCACATTAGAATCCTAGTGGTTCAAATATTGCTTTGAAAGTGGCATAATTATGGTGCTGGAAACATGTCACATTAGAATCCAAATGGTGCAAATATTGCTTTAAAAGTGGCATAATTATGATGCTGGAAACATGTTGTCACATTAGAATCCTAATGGTGCAAATATTGCTTTAAAAGTGGCATAATTATGGTGCAGGAAACATGTTGTCACATTAGAATCCTAATGGTGCAAATATTGCTTTAAAAGTGGCATAATTATGGTGCAGGAAACATGTTGTCACATCAGAATCCTAGTGGTGCAAATATTACTTTAAAAGTGGCATAATTATGGTGCAGGAAACATGTTGTCACATCAGAATCCTAGTGGTGCAAATATTACTTTAAAAGTGGCATAATTATGGTGCAGGAAACATGTTGTCAAATTAGAATACTAATGGTGCAAATATTGCTTTAAAAGTGGCATAATTATGGTGCTGGAAACATGTCACATTAGAATCCTAATGGTGCAAATATTGCTTTAAAAGTGGCATAATTGTGGTGCAGGAAACATGTTGTCAAATTAGAATACTAATGGTGCAAATATTGCTTTAAAAGTGGCATAATTATGGTGCTGGAAACATGTTGTCACATTAGAATACTAATGGTGCAAATATTGCTTTAAAAGTGGCATAATTGTGGTGCAGGAAACATGTTGTCAAATTAGAATACTAATGGTGCAAATATTGCTTTAAAAGTGGCATAATTATGGTGCTGGAAACATGTTGTCACATTAGAATACTAATGGTGCAAATATTGCTTTAAAAGTGGCATAATTGTGGTGCAGGAAACATGTTGTCAAATTAGAATACTAATGGTGCAAATATTGCTTTAAAAGTGGCATAATTATGGTGCTGGAAACATGTTGTCACATTAGAATCCTAATGGTGCAAATATTGCTTTAAAAGTGGCATAATTATGGTGCTGGAAACATGTTGTCACATTAGAATACTAATGGTGCAAATATTACTTTAAAAGTGGCATAATTATGGTGCTGGAAACATGTTGTCACATTAGAATACTAATGGTGCAAATATTGCTTTAAAAGTGACGTAATTATGGCGCTGGAAACATGTTGTCACATTAGAATCCTAATGGTGCAAATATTGCTTTAAAAGTGGCATAATTATGGTGTTGGAAAAATGTTGTCACATTAGAATCCTAATAGTGCAAATATTGCTTTAAAAGTGGCATAATTATGGTGCTGGAAACATGTTGTCACATTAGAATCCTAATAGTGCAAATATTGCTTTAAAAGTGGCATAATTATGGTGCTGGAAACATGTTGTCACATTAGAATCCTAATGGTGCAAATATTGCTTTAAAAGTGGCATAATTATGGTGCTGGAAAAATGTTGTCACATTAGAATCCTAGTGGTTCAAATATTGCTTTAAAAGTGACGTAATTATGGCGCTGGAAACATGTTGTCACATTAGAATCCTAATGGTGCAAATATTGCTTTAAAAGTGACGTAATTATAGTGTTGGAAACATGTTGTCACATTAGAATCCTAATGGTGCAAATATTGCTTTAAAAGTGGCATAATTATGGTGCTGGAAAAATGTTGTCACATTAGAATCCTAATAGTGCAAATATTGCTTTAAAAGTGGCATAATTATGGTGCTGGAAAAATGTTGTCACATTAGAATCCTAGGGGTTCAAATATGGCTTTGAAAGTGGCATAATTATGGTGCTGAAACATGTTGTCACATTAGAATCCTAATGGTGCAAATATTGCTTTAAAAGTGGCGTAATTATGGCGCTGGAAACATGTTGTCACATTAGAATCCTAATGGTGCAAATATTGCTTTAAAAGTAGCATAATTATGATGCTGGAAACATGTTGTCACATTAGAATCCTAATGATGCAAATATTGCTTTAAAAGTGGCGTAATTATGGCGCTGGAAACATGTTTTCACATTAGAATCCTAGTGGTTCAAATATTGCTTTGAAAGTGGCATAATTATGGTGCTGGAAACATGTCACATTAGAATCCAAATGGTGCAAATATTGCTTTAAAAGTGGCATAATTATGATGCTGGAAACATGTTGTCACATTAGAATCCTAATGGTGCAAATATTGCTTTAAAAGTGGCATAATTATGGTGCAGGAAACATGTTGTCACATTAGAATCCTAATGGTGCAAATATTGCTTTAAAAGTGGCATAATTATGGTGTTGGAAAAATGTTGTCACATTAGAATCCTAATAGTGCAAATATTGCTTTAAAAGTGGCATAATTATGGTGCTGGAAACATGTTGTCACATTAGAATCCTAATGGTGCAAATATTGCTTTAAAAGTGGCATAATTATGGTGCTGGAAAAATGTTGTCACATTAGAATCCTAGTGGTTCAAATATTGCTTTAAAAGTGACGTAATTATGGCGCTGGAAACATGTTGTCACATTAGAATCCTAATGGTGCAAATATTGCTTTAAAAGTGACGTAATTATGGTGTTGGAAACATGTTGTCACATTAGAATCCTAATGGTGCAAATATTGCTTTAAAAGTGGCATAATTATGGTGCTGGAAAAATGTTGTCACATTAGAATCCTAGTGGTTCAAATATGGCTTTGAAAGTGGCATAATTATGGTGCTGAAACATGTTGTCACATTAGAATCCTAATGGTGCAAATATTCCTTTAAAAGTGGCATAATTATGGTGCTGGAAAAATGTTGTCACATTAGAATCCTAATAGTGCAAATATTGCTTTAAAAGTGGCATAATTATGGTGCTGGAAAAATGTTGTCACATTAGAATCCTAATAGTGCAAATATTGCTTTAAAAGTGGCATAATTATGGTGCTGGAAAAATGTTGTCACATTAGAATCCTAGGGGTTCAAATATGGCTTTGAAAGTGGCATAATTATGGTGCTGAAACATGTTGTCACATTAGAATCCTAATGGTGCAAATATTGCTTTAAAAGTGGCGTAATTATGGCGCTGGAAACATGTTGTCACATTAGAATCCTAATGGTGCAAATATTGCTTTAAAAGTAGCATAATTATGATGCTGGAAACATGTTGTCACATTAGAATCCTAATGATGCAAATATTGCTTTAAAAGTGGCGTAATTATGGCGCTGGAAACATGTTTTCACATTAGAATCCTAGTGGTTCAAATATTGCTTTGAAAGTGGCATAATTATGGTGCTGGAAACATGTCACATTAGAATCCAAATGGTGCAAATATTGCTTTAAAAGTGGCATAATTATGATGCTGGAAACATGTTGTCACATTAGAATCCTAATGGTGCAAATATTGCTTTAAAAGTGGCATAATTATGGTGCAGGAAACATGTTGTCACATTAGAATCCTAATGGTGCAAATATTGCTTTAAAAGTGGCATAATTATGGTGCAGGAAACATGTTGTCACATCAGAATCCTAGTGGTGCAAATATTACTTTAAAAGTGGCATAATTATGGTGCAGGAAACATGTTGTCAAATTAGAATACTAATGGTGCAAATATTGCTTTAAAAGTGGCATAATTATGGTGCTGGAAAAATGTTGTCACATTAGAATCCTAGTGGTTCAAATATTGCTTTAAAAGTAGCATAATTATGATGCTGGAAACATGTTGTCACATTAGAATCCTAATGGTGCAAATATTGCTTTAAAAGTGGCGTAATTATGGCGCTGGAAACATGTTGTCACATTAGAATCCTAGTGGTTCAAATATTGCTTTGAAAGTGGCATAATTATGGTGCTGGAAACATGTCACATTAGAATCCTAATGGTGCAAATATTGCTTTAAAAGTGGCATAATTATGGTGCAGGAAACATGTTGTCACATCAGAATCCTAGTGGTGCAAATATTGCTTTAAAAGTGGCATAATTGTGGTGCAGGAAACATGTTGTCAAATTAGAATACTAATGGTGCAAATATTGCTTTAAAAGTGGCATAATTATGGTGCTGGAAACATGTTGTCACATTAGAATCCTAATGGTGCAAATATTGCTTTAAAAGTGGCATAATTATGGTGCTGGAAACATGTTGTCACATTAGAATACTAATGGTGCAAATATTACTTTAAAAGTGGCATAATTATGGTGCTGGAAACATGTTGTCACATTAGAATACTAATGGTGCAAATATTGCTTTAAAAGTGGCATAATTATGGTGCTGGAAACATGTTGTCACATTAGAATCCTAATGGTGCAAATATTGCTTTAAAAGTGGCATAATTGTGGTGCAGGAAACATGTTGTCAAATTAGAATACTAATGGTGCAAATATTGCTTTAAAAGTGGCATAATTATGGTGCTGGAAACATGTTGTCACATTAGAATACTAATGGTGCAAATATTGCTTTAAAAGTGGCATAATTGTGGTGCAGGAAACATGTTGTCAAATTAGAATACTAATGGTGCAAATATTGCTTTAAAAGTGGCATAATTATGGTGCTGGAAACATGTTGTCACATTAGAATACTAATGGTGCAAATATTGCTTTAAAAGTGGCATAATTGTGGTGCAGGAAACATGTTGTCAAATTAGAATACTAATGGTGCAAATATTGCTTTAAAAGTGGCATAATTATGGTGCTGGAAACATGTTGTCACATTAGAATCCTAATGGTGCAAATATTGCTTTAAAAGTGGCATAATTATGGTGCTGGAAACATGTTGTCACATTAGAATACTAATGGTGCAAATATTACTTTAAAAGTGGCATAATTATGGTGCTGGAAACATGTTGTCACATTAGAATACTAATGGTGCAAATATTGCTTTAAAAGTGGCATAATTATGGTGCTGGAAACATGTTGTCACATTAGAATACTAATGGTGCAAATATTGCTTTAAAAGTGGCATAATTATGGTGCTGGAAACATGTTGTCACATTAGAATACTAATGGTGCAAATATTGCTTTAAAAGTGGCATAATTATGGTGCTGGAAACATGTTGTCACATTAGAATACTAATGGTGCAAATATTACTTTAAAAGTGGCATAATTATGGTGCTGGAAACATGTGTTGTCAAATTAGAATACTAATGGTGCAAATATTGCTTTAAAAGTGGCATAATTATGGTGCTGGAAACATGTTGTCACATTAGAATCCTAATGGTGCAAATATTGCTTTAAAAGTGGCATAATTAAATGTCACTTTATCAACTCTTATCACTTGTAGTTACCTTTGTAACCCACCGGTTAACTAACAGTATGATGCTTTATATAGTGGGTTAACTATCAGCATGGCGCTTTGTATGATGGGTTACCTATCAGTAGGACGCTTTGTTTGGCGGGTTAACTATTAGTATGACACTTTGTATGGTGGGTTAAATATCTGTGTGACGCTTTGTACGGTGGGTTAACTATCAGTATGACGCTTTCTATAGTGGGTTAACTATCAGTATGACCCTTTATATGGTGGGTTAACTAACAGTATGACTTTTTGTATAGTGGATAACTATCAGTATGACCCTTTATATGGTGGGTTAACTATCAGTATGACTTTTTCTATAGTGGGTTAACTATCAGTATGACCCTTTGTATGGTGGGTTAACTAACAGTATGACTTTTTCTATAGTGGGTTAACTATCAGTATGACGCTTTGTATGGTAGGTTAACTATCAGTATGACGCTTTTTATGGTGGGTTAACTATCAGTATGACTTTTTCTATAGAGGGTTAACTATCAGTATGACCCTTTATATGGTGGGTTGACTAGCAGTATGCCTTTTTGTATAGTGGGTTAACTATAAGTATGACTTTTAGTATAGTTTGTTAACTATCAGTATGACACTTTGTATGGTGGGTTAAATATCACTATGACGCTTTGAACGGTGGGTTAACTAACAGTATGACTTTTTGTATAGTGATTTAATTATAAGTATTGCGCTTTGTATGATGGTTTTACTGTAAGTATGACCTTTGTATAGTGGGTTAACTATCAGTATGACACTTTGTTTGGCAGGGTAACTATCTGTATGACATTTTGTACGGCGGGTTAACTATCAGTATGACTTTTTGTATAGGGGGTTAACTATCAGTATGACCCTTTATATAGTGGGTTAACTATAAGCATTGCGCTTTGTATGATGGTTTAACTGTAAGTATGACCTTTGTATAGTGGGTTAAATATCAGTATGACGCTTTGTACAGTGGGTTAACTAGCAGTATGAAGCTTTCTATAGTGGGTTAACTATCAGTATGACGCTTTGTATGGTGGGTTAACTATCAGCATGACGCTTTGTATGGTAGGTTAACTATCAGTATGACGCTTTGTATGGTGGGTTAACTGTAAGTATGACGCTTTGTATGGTGGGTTAACTATCAGCATGACGCTTTGTATGGTGGGTTAACTATCAGTATGACGCTTTTGTATGGCGGGTTAACAAGTAGACCAGAGGGATTAACAGCAAATCCGGTTGTCAGGGAAACCCTGTCCTTAGATTGGTCCAAGAGATCTTTATAAGTTAATTCTTCTAGGGTTGATCTAACTCAGTGTTAATCGAGTTCTTAAATAATCACACAAGTCTGGGTAATTTCAAGTAACAAAACAAGAATTTTGTAACTAGTCTTTTTTTATATAATGGCCTGCCCTTGAACTTTGTGACATTTTATGAACCTGAATTATGTGAATTTACTAACAATAAAATCAAATAAATAGGTAAATTTTTCCAAATAGAATGGTAACTAGGGTATCAATAGAACCCCTTCTCAAATAATCAAAACTAAAGCCTCAAAAACTGAACATTCAAAGATGTAATTATTTAAAGTTATTTGTAGTGTAAAGATTGTTCAAAGAAACGTCATCTCGAGCGAGTCTACATTCAAGCTCCGACTGCGAATACGCAACGTTGCAGGTTCTGTGTAATGCGAGCTAGCCTTGGCATAAATCCCATGAGCCGCGCAAGCATTTCTGGCAAAACGGATGCAAGATAACGTTTATTCCTGACGCACTGTATAACCTGTGTGTAGGGCAATGTAGCGGTTAGCATAAGGATATCCTACCCCCAGGGTTTCTGCTTGATCTGTCGCGTTGTTTTCCTGCTCTTAGCGCAACTTTTACCGTACTGTTTCATTTTACTATTTTCTGTAAAGATATTTTCACCTTGGTACATGGGCAATCAATCCCCTTTCCTTCACTCGCGGTAGGGATACTAACCGCATGCGCATGTGAGACGGAGGCAGCTCGCTAGAGTTTGACTGCCAAGAGGGCTTAAAAAATTGTTCCTAAAAAAATATAAATTAGTTATTTGAAATAATATATTGTGTACGATTCACCTTAATGTCAGCCCCCCCCCTCTGGATGCTCCGGACCAGAAGACAGAGTCGTACTGGTTGAAGGCTAGACACTACTCTTCACCCTGGTTGAGAGTAAGTTTACTTCAGGTACCATGGGAGTATGAAATTTCTTTAGCCCTACTGTATTCCATCTACCCTTGGGGATACAGCTTTATGACCCCGAGGAGAGAAGGTCTACTTAAGGTATACGACCCTGGATGATTCCATTAAATCACCAAAGGGATCACATCTCCGCACTATAACTTACTTATATCCAACTAACTTTCCATATCACCGTGAGTGGTAGTACTTAGTGCCCGATCGTCCCTACACTACAACAAACATTATCTTACAATCGCTGATTACAAGCAAAATAGACGTGCATGAAATATTTGTTGACCGGTGAGCAGAAATATCGTATAGCCTATCGATTTCACACCCTCAGTTTCCGAGCGATGATAGTATAAACCCTCCATCTTGCACCCTTAGCCATGAGACAGTGAAATAATATAAACCTTCATCTCACGCCATTAAACCACCCAGCAATTACATCGTATAGCCTGCCTATCGATTTCACACCCTCAGTTTCCGAGCGATAATAGTATAAACCCTCCATCTTGCACCCTTAGCCATGAGACAGTGAAATAATATAAACTTTCATCTCACGCCATTAAACCACCGAGCAATGACATCGTATAGCCTGCCTATCGATTTCACACCCTTAGTTTCCGAGCGATGATAGTATAAACCCTCCATCTTGCACCCTTAGCCATGAGACAGTGAAATAATATAAACCTTCATCTCACGCCATTAAACCACCAAGCAATTACATCGTATAGCCTGCCTATCGATTTCACACCCTCAGTTTCCGAGCGATGATAGTATAAACCCTCCATCTTGCACCCTTAGCCATGAGACAGTGAAATAATATAAACCTTCATCTCACGCCATTAAACCACTGAGCAATTACATAGTATAGCCTATCGATTTCACACCCTCTGTTTTCGAGCGATGATAGTATAAAACCTCCATCTTGCACCCTTAGCCATGAGACAGTGAAATAATATAAACCTTCATCTCACGCCATTAAACCACCAAGCAATTACATCGTATAGCCTGCCTATCGATTTCACACCCTCAGTTTCCGAGCGATGATAGTATAAACCCTCCATCTTGCACCCTTAGCCACGAGACAGTGAAATAATATAAACCTTCATCTTACGCCATTAAACCACCGAGCAATGACATCGTATAGCCTGCCTATCGATTTCACACCCTCAGTTTCCGAGCGATGATAGTATAAACCCTCCATCTTGCACCCTTAGCCATGAGACAGTGAAATAATATAAACCTTCATCTCAGGCCATTAAACCAAGGAGCAATGACATCGTATAGCCTGTCTATCGATTTCACACCCTCAGTTTCCGAGCAATGATAGTATAAACCTTCCATCATGCACCCTTAAACACCGGGCAATGATATAATATAACCCTTCCATCTCACGAGATTAAACCACCGAGCAATAACATCATATAGCCTACCTATCGATTTCACACCCTCAGCCTCCGAGCGGTGATAGTATAAACCTTCCATCATGCACCCTTAACAATCAGACAGTGAAATATTATAAACCATTCATCTCACGCCCTCAGTCTTCGACCAATTTTAGTATAAACCCTCCATCTTGCACCCTCAACCATCACACAGCGATATAATATAACCCTTCCATCTCACGCCATTAAACCACCGAGCAATGACATCGTATAGCCTGTCTTTCGATTTCACACCCTCAGTTTCCGAGCAATGATAGTATAAGCCCTCCATCTTGCACCCTTAACAATCAGACAGTGAAATATTATAAACCATTCATCTCACGCCCTCAGTCTCCGACCAATTTTGTATAAACCCTCCATCTTGCACCCTTAACCACCATACAGCGATATAATATAACCCTTCCATCTCACGCCATTAAACCACCGAGCAATGACATCGTATAGCCTGTCTATCGATTTCACACCCTCAGTTTCCGAGCATTGATAGTATAAACCTTCCATCATGCACCCTTAACCACCGGGCACTGATTAAATATAACCCTTCCATCGCACGCCATTAAACCACCGAGCAATGACATCGTATAGCATACCTATCGATTTCACACCCTCAGCCTCCGAGCGGTGATAGTATAAACCTTCCATCATGCACCCTTAACAATCAGACAGTGAAATATTATAAACCATTCATCTCACGCCCTCAGTCTTCGAACAATTTTAGTATAAACCCTCCATCTTGCACCCTCAACCATCACACAGCGATATAATATAACAATTCCATCTCACGCCAATAAACCACCGAGCAATGACATCATATAGCCTGTCTTTCGATTTCACACCCTCAGTTTCCGAGCAATAATAGTATAAGCCCTCCATCTTGCACCCTTAATCATCAGACAGTGAAATATTATAAACCATTCATCGCACGCCCTCAGTCTCCGACCAATTTTAGTATAAACCTTCCTTCTCACGGTATTAAACCACCGAGTAATGACGTCGTATTGCCTGTCTATCGATTTCACACCCTCAGCCACCACGCGATGATAGTATAAACCCTCCATCTTGCACCCTTAACCATCAGACAGTGAAATAATATAAACCTTCCTTCTCACGGTATTAAACCACCGAGTAATGACGTCGTATTGCCTGTCTATCGATTTCTCACCCTCAGCCTCCGAGCAATGATAGTATAAACCCTCCATCTTACACCCTTACCCATCAGACAGTGTAATAATATAAACCTTCCATCTCACGCCATTAAACCACCGAATAATGACGTCGTATAGCCTGTCTATCGATTTCACACCCTCAGCCTCCGAGCAATGATAGTATAAACCTTCCATCATGCTCTCTAAACTATCAGACAGTGAAATATTATAAACCATTCATCGCACGCCCTCAGTCTCCGACCAATTTTAGTATAAACCTTCCTTCTCTCGGTATTAAACCACCGAGCATTGACATCGTATAACCTGTCTATCGATTTCACACCCTCAGCCACCACGCGATGATAGTATAAACCTTCCATCATGCACCCTTAACCACCGGGCACTGATATAATATAACCCATCCATCTCACGCCATTAAACCGCCGAGCAATGACATCGTATAGCCTGTCTTTAGATTTCACACCCTCAGTTTCCGAGCAATGATAGTATAAACCCTCCATCTTACACCCTTACCCATCAGACAGTGTAATAATATAAACCTTCCATCTCACGCCATTAAACCACCGAATAATGACGTCGTATAGCCTGTCTATCGATTTCACACCCTCAGCCTCCGAGCAATGATAGTATAAAACTTCCATCATGCACCCTTAACAATCAGACAGTGAAATATTATAAACCATTCATCTCACGCCCTCAGTCTCCGACCAATTTTAGTATAAACCCTCCATCTTGCACCCTCAACCATCACACAGCGATATAATATAACAATTCCATCTCACGCCAATAAACCACCGAGCAATGACATCATATAGCCTGTCTTTCGATTTCACACCCTCAGATTCCGAGCAATAATAGTATAAGCCCTCCATCTTGCACCCTTAATCATCAGACAGTGAAATATTATAAACCATTCATCGCACGCCCTCAGTCTCCGACCAATTTTAGTATAAACCTTTCTTCTCACGGTATTAAACCACCGAGTAATGACGTCGTATTGCCTGTCTATCGATTTCACACCCTCAGCCACCGCGCGATGATAGTATAAACCCTCCATCTTGCACCCTTAACCATCAGACAGTGAAATAATATAAACCTTCCTTCTCACGGTATTAAACCACCGAGTAATGACGTCGTATAGCCTGTCTATCGATTTCTCACCCTCAGCCTCCGAGCAATGATAGTATAAACACTCCATCTTACACCCTTACCCATCAGACAGTGTAATAATATAAACCTTCCATCTCACGCCATTAAACCACCGAATAATGACGTCGTATAGCCTGTCTATCGATTTCACACCCTCAGCCTCCGAGCAATGATAGTATAAACCCTCCATCTTGCACCCTTAACCATCAGACAGTGAAATAATATAAACCTTCCTTCTCACGCCATTAAACCACCGAATAATGACGTCGTATAGCCTGTCTATCGATTTCACACCCTCAGCCTCCGAGCAATGATAGTATAAACCCTCCATCTTGCACCCTTAACCATCAGACAGTGAAATAATATAAACTTTCCATCTCACGCCATTAAACCACCGAATAATGACGTCGTATAGCCTGTCTATCGATTTCACACCCTCAGCCTCCGAGCAATGATAGTATAAACCCTCCATCTTGCACCCTTAACCATCAGACAGTGAAATAATATAAACTTTCCATCTCACGCCATTAAACCACCGAATAATGACGTCGTATAGCCTGTCTATCGATTTCACACCCTCAGCCTCCGAGCAATGATAGTATAAACCCTCCATCTTGCACCCTTAACCATCAGACAGTGAAATAATATAAACTTTCCTTCTCACGCCATTAAACCACCGAATAATGACGTCGTATAGCCTGTCTATCGATTTCACACCCTCAGCCTCCGAGCAATGATAGTATAAACCCTCCATCTTGCACCCTTAACCATCAGACAGTGAAATAATATAAACTTTCCATCTCACGCCATTAAACCACCGAATAATGACGTCGTATAGCCTGTCTATCGATTTCACACCCTCAGCCTCCGAGCAATGATAGTATAAACCCTCCATCTTGCACCCTTAACCATCAGACAGTGAAATAATATAAACTTTCCATCTCACGCCATTAAACCACCGAATAATGACGTCGTATAGCCTGTCTATCGATTTCACACCCTCAGCCTCCGAGCAATGATAGTATAAACCCTCCATCTTGCACCCTTAACCATCAGACAGTGAAATAATATAAACTTTCCATCTCACGCCATTAAACCACCGAATAATGACGTCGTATAGCCTGTCTATCGATTTCACACCCTCAGCCTCCGAGCAATGATAGTATAAACCCTCCATCTTGCACCCTTAACCATCAGACAGTGAAATAATATAAACTTTCCATCTCACGCCATTAAACCACCGAATAATGACGTCGTATAGCCTGTCTATCGATTTCACACCCTCAGCCTCCGAGCAATGATAGTATAAACCCTCCATCTTGCACCCTTAACCATCAGACAGTGAAATAATATAAACTTTCCATCTCACGCCATTAAACCACCGAATAATGACGTCGTATAGCCTGTCTATCGATTTCACACCCTCAGCCTCCGAGCAATGATAGTATAAACCCTCCATCTTGCACCCTTAACCATCAGACAGTGAAATAATATAAACTTTCCATCTCACGCCATTAAACCACCGAATAATGACGTCGTATAGCCTGTCTATCGATTTCACACCCTCAGCCTCCGAGCAATGATAGTATAAACCCTCCATCTTGCACCCTTAACCATCAGACAGTGAAATAATATAAACTTTCCATCTCACGCCATTAAACCACCGAATAATGACGTCGTATAGCCTGTCTATCGATTTCACACCCTCAGCCTCCGAGCAATGATAGTATAAACCCTCCATCTTGCACCCTTAACCATCAGACAGTGAAATAATATAAACTTTCCATCTCACGCCATTAAACCACCGAATAATGACGTCGTATAGCCTGTCTATCGATTTCACACCCTCAGCCTCCGAGCAATGATAGTATAAACCCTCCATCTTGCACCCTTAACCATCAGACAGTGAAATAATATAAACTTTCCATCTCACGCCATTAAACCACCGAATAATGACGTCGTATAGCCTGTCTATCGATTTCACACCCTCAGCCTCCGAGCAATGATAGTATAAACCCTCCATCTTGCACCCTTAACCATCAGACAGTGAAATAATATAAACTTTCCATCTCACGCCATTAAACCACCGAATAATGACGTCGTATAGCCTGTCTATCGATTTCACACCCTCAGCCTCCGAGCAATGATAGTATAAACCCTCCATCTTGCACCCTTAACCATCAGACAGTGAAATAATATAAACTTTCCATCTCACGCCATTAAACCACCGAATAATGACGTCGTATAGCCTGTCTATCGATTTCACACCCTCAGCCTCCGAGCAATGATAGTATAAACCCTCCATCTTGCACCCTTAACCATCAGACAGTGAAATAATATAAACTTTCCATCTCACGCCATTAAACCACCGAATAATGACGTCGTATAGCCTGTCTATCGATTTCACACCCTCAGCCTCCGAGCAATGATAGTATAAACCCTCCATCTTGCACCCTTAACCATCAGACAGTGAAATAATATAAACTTTCCATCTCACGCCATTAAACCACCGAATAATGACGTCGTATAGCCTGTCTATCGATTTCACACCCTCAGCCTCCGAGCAATGATAGTATAAACCCTCCATCTTGCACCCTTAACCATCAGACAGTGAAATAATATAAACTTTCCATCTCACGCCATTAAACCACCGAATAATGACGTCGTATAGCCTGTCTATCGATTTCACACCCTCAGCCTCCGAGCAATGATAGTATAAACCCTCCATCTTGCACCCTTAACCATCAGACAGTGAAATAATATAAACTTTCCATCTCACGCCATTAAACCACCGAATAATGACGTCGTATAGCCTGTCTATCGATTTCACACCCTCAGCCTCCGAGCAATGATAGTATAAACCCTCCATCTTGCACCCTTAACCATCAGACAGTGAAATAATATAAACTTTCCATCTCACGCCATTAAACCACCGAATAATGACGTCGTATAGCCTGTCTATCGATTTCACACCCTCAGCCTCCGAGCAATGATAGTATAAACCCTCCATCTTGCACCCTTAACCATCAGACAGTGAAATAATATAAACTTTCCATCTCACGCCATTAAACCACCGAATAATGACGTCGTATAGCCTGTCTATCGATTTCACACCCTCAGCCTCCGAGCAATGATAGTATAAACCCTCCATCTTGCACCCTTAACCATCAGACAGTGAAATAATATAAACTTTCCATCTCACGCCATTAAACCACCGAATAATGACGTCGTATAGCCTGTCTATCGATTTCACACCCTCAGCCTCCGAGCAATGATAGTATAAACCCTCCATCTTGCACCCTTAACCATCAGACAGTGAAATAATATAAACTTTCCATCTCACGCCATTAAACCACCGAATAATGACGTCGTATAGCCTGTCTATCGATTTCACACCCTCAGCCTCCGAGCAATGATAGTATAAACCCTCCATCTTGCACCCTTAACCATCAGACAGTGAAATAATATAAACTTTCCATCTCACGCCATTAAACCACCGAATAATGACGTCGTATAGCCTGTCTATCGATTTCACACCCTCAGCCTCCGAGCAATGATAGTATAAACCCTCCATCTTGCACCCTTAACCATCAGACAGTGAAATAATATAAACTTTCCATCTCACGCCATTAAACCACCGAATAATGACGTCGTATAGCCTGTCTATCGATTTCACACCCTCAGCCTCCGAGCAATGATAGTATAAACCCTCCATCTTGCACCCTTAACCATCAGACAGTGAAATAATATAAACTTTCCATCTCACGCCATTAAACCACCGAATAATGACGTCGTATAGCCTGTCTATCGATTTCACACCCTCAGCCTCCGAGCAATGATAGTATAAACCCTCCATCTTGCACCCTTAACCATCAGACAGTGAAATAATATAAACTTTCCATCTCACGCCATTAAACCACCGAATAATGACGTCGTATAGCCTGTCTATCGATTTCACACCCTCAGCCTCCGAGCAATGATAGTATAAACCCTCCATCTTGCACCCTTAACCATCAGACAGTGTAATAATATAAACCTTCCATCTCACGCCATTAAACCACCGAATAATGACGTCGTATAGCCTGTCTATCGATTTCACACCCTCAGCCTCCGAGCAATGATAGTATAAACCCTCCATCTTGCACCCTTAACCATCAGACAGTGAAATAATATAAACCTTCCTTCTCACGCCATTAAACCACCGAGTAATGACGTCGTATAGCCTGTCTATCGATTTCACACCCTCAGCCTCCGAGCAATGATAGTATAAACCCTCCATCTTGCACCCTTAACCATCAGACAGTGAAATAATATAAACCTTCCTTCTCACGCCATTAAACCACCGAATAATGACGTCGTATAGCCTGTCTATCGATTTCACACCCTCAGCCTCCGAGCAATGATAGTATAAACCCTCCATCTTGCACCCTTAACCATCAGACAATGAAATAATATAAACTTTCCATCTCACGCCATTAAACCACCGAATAATGACGTCGTATAGCCTGTCTATCGATTTCACACCCTCAGCCTCCGAGCAATGATAGTATAAACCCTCCATCTTGCACCCTTAACCATCAGACAGTGAAATAATATAAACTTTCCATCTCACGCCATTAAACCACCGAATAATGACGTCGTATAGCCTGTCTATCGATTTCACACCCTCAGCCTCCGAGCAATGATAGTATAAACCCTCCATCTTGCACCCTTAACCATCAGACAGTGAAATAATATAAACCTTCCTTCTCACGCCATTAAACCACCGAATAATGACGTCGTATAGCCTGTCTATCGATTTCACACCCTCAGCCACCGCGCGATGATAGTATAAACCCTCCATCTTGCACCCTTAACCATCAGACAGTGAAATAATATAAACCTTCCTTCTCACGGTATTAAACCACCGATTAATGACGTCGTATTGCCTGTCTATCGATTTCACACCCTCAGCCACCGCGCGATGATAGTATAAACCCTCCATCTTGCACCCTTAACCATCAGACAGTGAAATAATATAAACCTTCCTTCTCACGGTATTAAACCACCGATTAATGACGTCGTATAGCCTGTCTATCGATTTCACACCCTCAGCCTCCGAGCAATGATAGTATAAACCTTCCATCATGCTCTCTAAACTATCAGACAGTGAAATATTATAAACCATTCATCGCACGCCCTCAGTCTCCGACCAATTTTAGTATAAACCTTTCTTCTCACGGTATTAAACCACCGATTAATGACGTCGTATAGCCTGTCTATCGATTTCACACCCTCAGCCTCCGAGCAATGATAGTATAAACCCTCCATCTTGCACCCTTAACCATCAGACAGTGAAATAATATAAACCTTCCTTCTCACGGTATTAAACCACCGATTAATGACGTCGTATAGCCTGTCTATCGATTTCACACCCTCAGCCTCCGAGCAATGATAGTATAAACCCTCCATCTTGCACCCTTAACCATCAGACAGTGAAATAATATAAACCTTCCTTCTCACGGTATTAAACCACCGATTAATGACGTCGTATTGCCTGTCTATCGATTTCACACCCTCAGCCACCGCGCGATGATAGTATAAACCCTCCATCTTGCACCCTTAACCATCAGACAGTGAAATAATATAAACCTTCCTTCTCACGGTATTAAACCACCGATTAATGACGTCGTATAGCCTGTCTATCGATTTCACACCCTCAGCCTCCGAGCAATGATAGTATAAACCTTCCATCATGCTCTCTAAACTATCAGACAGTGAAATATTATAAACCATTCATCGCACGCCCTCAGTCTCCGACCAATTTTAGTATAAACCTTTCTTCTCACGGTATTAAACCACCGATTAATGACGTCGTATTGCCTGTCTATCGATTTCACACCCTCAGCCTCCGCGCGATGATAGTATAAACCCTCCATCTTGCACCCTTAACCATCAGACAGTGAAATAATATAAACCTTCCTTCTCACGGTATTAAACCACCGAGTAATGACGTCGTATTGCCTGTCTATCGATTTCACACCCTCAGCCTCCGCGCGATGATAGTATAAACCCTCCATCTTGCACCCTTAACCATCAGACAGTGAAATAATATAAACCTTCCTTCTCACGGTATTAAACCACCGAGTAATGACGTCGTATTGCCTGTCTATCGATTTCTCACCCTCAGCCTCCGAGCAATGATAGTATAAACACTCCATCTTACACCCTTACCCATCAGACAGTGTAATAATATAAACCTTCCATCTCACGCCATTAAACCACCGAATAATGACGTCGTATAGCCTGTCTATCGATTTCACACCCTCAGCCTCCGAGCAATGATAGTATAAACCTTCCATCAAGCTCTCTAAACTATCAGACAGTGAAATATTATAAACCATTCATCGCACGCCCTCAGTCTCCGACCAATTTTAGTATAAACCTTTCTTCTCACGGTATTAAACCACCGATTAATGACGTCGTATTGCCTGTCTATCGATTTCACACCCTCAGCCTCCGAGCAATGATAGTATAAACCCTCCATCTTGCACCCTTACCCATCAGACAGTGTAATAATATAAACCTTCCATCTCACGGTATTAAACCACCGAGTAATGACGTCGTATTGCCTGTCTATCGATTTCACACCCTCAGCCTCCGAGCAATGATAGTATAAACCCTCCATCTTGCACCCTTAACCATCAGACAGTGAAATAATATAAACCTTCCTTCTCACGGTATTAAACCACCGAGTAATGACGTCGTATTGCCTGTCTATCGATTTCTCACCCTCAGCCTCCGAACAATGATACTATAAACCCTCCATCTTGCACCCTTAACCATCAGACAGTGAAATAATATAAACCTTCCTTCTCACGGTATTAAACCACCGATTAATGACGTCGTATTGCCTGTCTATCGATTTCACACCCTCAGCCACCGCGCGATGATAGTATAAACCCTCCATCTTGCACCCTTAACCATCAGACAGTGAAATAATATAAACCTTCCTTCTCACGGTATTAAACCACCGAGTAATGACGTCGTATTGCCTGTCTATCGATTTCTCACCCTCAGCCTCCGAGCAATGATAGTATAAACACTCCATCTTACACCCTTACCCATCAGACAGTGTAATAATATAAACCTTCCATCTCACGCCATTAAACCACCGAATAATGACGTCGTATAGCCTGTCTATCGATTTCACACCCTCAGCCTCCGAGCAATGATAGTATAAACCCTCCATCTTGCACCCTTAACCATCAGACAGTGAAATAATATAAACCTTCCTTCTCACGCCATTAAACCACCGAATAATGACGTCGTATAGCCTGTCTATCGATTTCACACCCTCAGCCTCCGAGCAATGATAGTATAAACCCTCCATCTTGCACCCTTAACCATCAGACAGTGAAATATTATAAACCATTCATCGCACGCCCTCAGTCTCCGACCAATTTTAGTATAAACCTTTCTTCTCACGGTATTAAACCACCGATTAATGACGTCGTATTGCCTGTCTATCGATTTCACACCCTCAGCCACCGCGCGATGATAGTATAAACCCTCCATCTTGCACCCTTAACCATCAGACAGTGAAATAATATAAACCTTCCTTCTCACGCCATTAAACCACCGAATAATGACGTCGTATAGCCTGTCTATCGATTTCACACCCTCAGCCTCCGAGCAATGATAGTATAAACCCTCCATCTTGCACCCTTAACCATCAGACAGTGAAATATTATAAACCATTCATCGCACGCCCTCAGTCTCCGACCAATTTTAGTATAAACCTTTCTTCTCACGGTATTAAACCACCGATTAATGACGTCGTATTGCCTGTCTATCGATTTCACACCCTCAGCCACCGCGCGATGATAGTATAAACCCTCCATCTTGCACCCTTAACCATCAGACAGTGAAATAATATAAACCTTCCTTCTCACGGTATTAAACCACCGATTAATGACGTCGTATTGCCTGTCTATCGATTTCACACCCTCAGCCACCGCGCGATGATAGTATAAACCCTCCATCTTGCACCCTTAACCATCAGACAGTGAAATAATATAAACCTTCCTTCTCACGGTATTAAACCACCGAGTAATGACGTCGTATAGCCTGTCTATCGATTTCACACCCTCAGCCACCGCGCGATGATAGTATAAACCCTCCATCTTGCACCCTTAACCATCAGACAGTGAAATAATATAAACCTTCCTTCTCACGGTATTAAACCACCGAGTAATGACGTCGTATAGCCTGTCTATCGATTTCACACCCTCAGCCACCGCGCGATGATAGTATAAACCCTCCATCTTGCACCCTTAACCATCAGACAGTGAAATAATATAAACCTTCCTTCTCACGGTATTAAACCACCGAGTAATGACGTCGTATAGCCTGTCTATCGATTTCACACCCTCAGCCACCGCGCGATGATAGTATAAACCCTCCATCTTGCACCCTTAACCATCAGACAGTGAAATAATATAAACCTTCCTTCTCACGGTATTAAACCACCGAGTAATGACGTCGTATAGCCTGTCTATCGATTTCACACCCTCAGCCACCGCGCGATGATAGTATAAACCCTCCATCTTGCACCCTTAACCATCAGACAGTGAAATAATATAAACCTTCCTTCTCACGGTATTAAACCACCGAGTAATGACGTCGTATAGCCTGTCTATCGATTTCACACCCTCAGCCACCGCGCGATGATAGTATAAACCCTCCATCTTGCACCCTTAACCATCAGACAGTGAAATAATATAAACCTTCCTTCTCACGGTATTAAACCACCGAGTAATGACGTCGTATAGCCTGTCTATCGATTTCACACCCTCAGCCACCGCGCGATGATAGTATAAACCCTCCATCTTGCACCCTTAACCATCAGACAGTGAAATAATATAAACCTTCCTTCTCACGGTATTAAACCACCGAGTAATGACGTCGTATAGCCTGTCTATCGATTTCACACCCTCAGCCACCGCGCGATGATAGTATAAACCCTCCATCTTGCACCCTTAACCATCAGACAGTGAAATAATATAAACCTTCCTTCTCACGGTATTAAACCACCGAGTAATGACGTCGTATAGCCTGTCTATCGATTTCACACCCTCAGCCACCGCGCGATGATAGTATAAACCCTCCATCTTGCACCCTTAACCATCAGACAGTGAAATAATATAAACCTTCCTTCTCACGGTATTAAACCACCGAGTAATGACGTCGTATAGCCTGTCTATCGATTTCACACCCTCAGCCACCGCGCGATGATAGTATAAACCCTCCATCTTGCACCCTTAACCATCAGACAGTGAAATAATATAAACCTTCCTTCTCACGGTATTAAACCACCGAGTAATGACGTCGTATAGCCTGTCTATCGATTTCACACCCTCAGCCACCGCGCGATGATAGTATAAACCCTCCATCTTGCACCCTTAACCATCAGACAGTGAAATAATATAAACCTTCCTTCTCACGGTATTAAACCACCGAGTAATGACGTCGTATAGCCTGTCTATCGATTTCACACCCTCAGCCACCGCGCGATGATAGTATAAACCCTCCATCTTGCACCCTTAACCATCAGACAGTGAAATAATATAAACCTTCCTTCTCACGGTATTAAACCACCGAGTAATGACGTCGTATAGCCTGTCTATCGATTTCACACCCTCAGCCACCGCGCGATGATAGTATAAACCCTCCATCTTGCACCCTTAACCATCAGACAGTGAAATAATATAAACCTTCCTTCTCACGGTATTAAACCACCGAGTAATGACGTCGTATAGCCTGTCTATCGATTTCACACCCTCAGCCACCGCGCGATGATAGTATAAACCCTCCATCTTGCACCCTTAACCATCAGACAGTGAAATAATATAAATCTTCCTTCTCACGGTATTAAACCACCGAGTAATGACGTCGTATAGCCTGTCTATCGATTTCACACCCTCAGCCACCGCGCGATGATAGTATAAACCCTCCATCTTGCACCCTTAACCATCAGACAGTGAAATAATATAAACCTTCCTTCTCACGGTATTAAACCACCGAGTAATGACGTCGTATAGCCTGTCTATCGATTTCACACCCTCAGCCACCGCGCGATGATAGTATAAACCCTCCATCTTGCACCCTTAACCATCAGACAGTGAAATAATATAAACCTTCCTTCTCACGGTATTAAACCACCGAGTAATGACGTCGTATAGCCTGTCTATCGATTTCACACCCTCAGCCACCGCGCGATGATAGTATAAACCCTCCATCTTGCACCCTTAACCATCAGACAGTGAAATAATATAAACCTTCCTTCTCACGGTATTAAACCACCGAGTAATGACGTCGTATAGCCTGTCTATCGATTTCACACCCTCAGCCACCGCGCGATGATAGTATAAACCCTCCATCTTGCACCCTTAACCATCAGACAGTGAAATAATATAAACCTTCCTTCTCACGGTATTAAACCACCGAGTAATGACGTCGTATAGCCTGTCTATCGATTTCACACCCTCAGCCACCGCGCGATGATAGTATAAACCCTCCATCTTGCACCCTTAACCATCAGACAGTGAAATAATATAAACCTTCCTTCTCACGGTATTAAACCACCGAGTAATGACGTCGTATAGCCTGTCTATCGATTTCACACCCTCAGCCACCGCGCGATGATAGTATAAACCCTCCATCTTGCACCCTTAACCATCAGACAGTGAAATAATATAAACCTTCCTTCTCACGGTATTAAACCACCGAGTAATGACGTCGTATAGCCTGTCTATCGATTTCACACCCTCAGCCACCGCGCGATGATAGTATAAACCCTCCATCTTGCACCCTTAACCATCAGACAGTGAAATAATATAAACCTTCCTTCTCACGGTATTAAACCACCGAGTAATGACGTCGTATAGCCTGTCTATCGATTTCACACCCTCAGCCACCGCGCGATGATAGTATAAACCCTCCATCTTGCACCCTTAACCATCAGACAGTGAAATAATATAAACCTTCCTTCTCACGGTATTAAACCACCGAGTAATGACGTCGTATAGCCTGTCTATCGATTTCACACCCTCAGCCACCGCGCGATGATAGTATAAACCCTCCATCTTGCACCCTTAACCATCAGACAGTGAAATAATATAAACCTTCCTTCTCACGGTATTAAACCACCGAGTAATGACGTCGTATAGCCTGTCTATCGATTTCACACCCTCAGCCACCGCGCGATGATAGTATAAACCCTCCATCTTGCACCCTTAACCATCAGACAGTGAAATAATATAAACCTTCCTTCTCACGGTATTAAACCACCGAGTAATGACGTCGTATAGCCTGTCTATCGATTTCACACCCTCAGCCACCGCGCGATGATAGTATAAACCCTCCATCTTGCACCCTTAACCATCAGACAGTGAAATAATATAAACCTTCCTTCTCACGGTATTAAACCACCGAGTAATGACGTCGTATAGCCTGTCTATCGATTTCACACCCTCAGCCACCGCGCGATGATAGTATAAACCCTCCATCTTGCACCCTTAACCATCAGACAGTGAAATAATATAAACCTTCCTTCTCACGGTATTAAACCACCGAGTAATGACGTCGTATAGCCTGTCTATCGATTTCACACCCTCAGCCACCGCGCGATGATAGTATAAACCCTCCATCTTGCACCCTTAACCATCAGACAGTGAAATAATATAAACCTTCCTTCTCACGGTATTAAACCACCGAGTAATGACGTCGTATAGCCTGTCTATCGATTTCACACCCTCAGCCACCGCGCGATGATAGTATAAACCCTCCATCTTGCACCCTTAACCATCAGACAGTGAAATAATATAAACCTTCCTTCTCACGGTATTAAACCACCGAGTAATGACGTCGTATAGCCTGTCTATCGATTTCACACCCTCAGCCACCGCGCGATGATAGTATAAACCCTCCATCTTGCACCCTTAACCATCAGACAGTGAAATAATATAAACCTTCCTTCTCACGGTATTAAACCACCGAGTAATGACGTCGTATAGCCTGTCTATCGATTTCACACCCTCAGCCACCGCGCGATGATAGTATAAACCCTCCATCTTGCACCCTTAACCATCAGACAGTGAAATAATATAAACCTTCCTTCTCACGGTATTAAACCACCGAGTAATGACGTCGTATAGCCTGTCTATCGATTTCACACCCTCAGCCACCGCGCGATGATAGTATAAACCCTCCATCTTGCACCCTTAACCATCAGACAGTGAAATAATATAAACCTTCCTTCTCACGGTATTAAACCACCGAGTAATGACGTCGTATAGCCTGTCTATCGATTTCTCACCCTCAGCCACCACGCGATGATAGTATAAACCCTCCATCTTGCACCCTTAACCATCAGACAGTGAAATAATATAAACCTTCCATCTCACGCCATTAAACCACCGAATAATGACGTCGTATAGCCTGTCTATCGATTTCTCACCCTCAGCCACCACGCGATGATAGTATAAACCCTCCATCTTGCACCCTTAACCATCAGACAGTGAAATAATATAAACCTTCCATCTCACGCAATTAAACCACCGAGTAATGACGTCGTATTGCCTGTCTATCGATTTCTCACCCTCAGCCTCCGAGCAATGATAGTATAAACACTCCATCTTACACCCTTACCCATCAGACAGTGTAATAATATAAACCTTCCATCTCACGCCATTAAACCACCGAATAATGACGTCGTATAGCCTGTCTATCGATTTCTCACCCTCAGCCTCCGAGCAATGATAGTATAAACACTCCATCTTACACCCTTACCCATCAGACAGTGTAATAATATAAACCTTCCATCTCACGCCATTAAACCACCGAATAATGACGTCGTATAGCCTGTCTATCGATTTCTCACCCTCAGCCTCCGAGCAATGATAGTATAAACACTCCATCTTACACCCTTACCCATCAGACAGTGTAATAATATAAACCTTCCATCTCACGCCATTAAACCACCGAATAATGACGTCGTATAGCCTGTCTATCGATTTCACACCCTCAGCCTCCGAGCAATGATAGTATAAACCTTCCATCATGCTCTCTAAACTATCAGACAGTGAAATATTATAAACCATTCATCTCACGCCCTCAGTCTCCGACCAATTTTAGTATAAACCCCCCATCTTGCCCCCTTAACCATCAGACAGTGAAATAATATAAACCTTCCATTTCTCGCCATTGAACCACCGAGCATTGACATCGTATAACCTGTCTACCGATTTCACACCCTCAGTTTCCGAGCAATGATAGTATAAACCCTCCATCTTGCACCCTTAACCACCATACAGCGATATAATTTAACCCTTCCATCTCACGCCATTAAATCGCCGAGCAATGACATCGTATAGCCTGTCTTTAGATTTCACACCCTCAGTTTCCGAGCAATGATAGTATAAACCCTCCATCTTACACCCTTACCCATCAGACAGTGTAATAATATAAACCTTCCATCTCACGCCATTAAACCACCGAATAATGACGTCGTATAGCCTGTCTATCGATTTCACACCCTCAGCCTCCGAGCAATGATAGTATAAACCTTCCATCATGCACCCTTAACAATCAGACAGTGAAATATTATAAACCATTCATCTCACGCCCTCAGTCTCCGACCAATTTTAGTATAAACCCTCCATCTTGCACCCTCAACCATCACACAGCGATATAATATAACAATTCCATCTCACGCCAATAAACCACCGAGCAATGACATCATATAGCCTGTCTTTCGATTTCACACCCTCAGTTTCCGAGCAATAATAGTATAAGCCCTCCATCTTGCACCCTTAATCATCAGACAGTGAAATATTATAAACCATTCATCGCACGCCCTCAGTCTCCGACCAATTTTAGTATAAACCTTCCATCTCACGCAATTAAACCACCGAGTAATGACGTCGTATTGCCTGTCTATCGATTTCACACCCTCAGCCACCGCGCGATGATAGTATAAACCCTCCATCTTGCACCCTTAACCATCAGACAGTGAAATAATATAAACCTTCCTTCTCACGCCATTAAACCACCGAGTAATGACGTCATATTGCCTGTCTATCGATTTCACACCCTCAGCCACCGCGCGATGATAGTATAAACCCTCCATCTTACACCCTTACCCATCAGACAGTGAAATAATATAAACCTTCCATCTCACGCAATTAAACCACCGAGTAATGACGTCGTATTGCCTGTCTATCGATTTCACACCCTCAGCCACCGCGCGATGATAGTATAAACCCTCCATCTTGCACCCTTAACCATCAGACAGTGAAATAATATAAACCTTCCTTCTCACGCCATTAAACCACCGAGTAATGACGTCATATTGCCTGTCTATCGATTTCACACCCTCAGCCACCGCGCGATGATAGTATAAACCCTCCATCTTGCACCCTTAACCATCAGACAGTGAAATAATATAAACCTTCCTTCTCACGCCATTAAACCACCGAGTAATGACGTCATATTGCCTGTCTATCGATTTCACACCCTCAGCCACCGCGCGATGATAGTATAAACCCTCCATCTTACACCCTTACCCATCAGACAGTGAAATAATATAAACCTTCCATCTCACGCCATTAAACCACCGAGTAATGACGTCGTATTGCCTGTCTATCGATTTCTCACCCTCAGCCTCCGAGCAATAATTGTATAAACCTTCCATCATGCACCCTTAACAATCAGACAGTGAAATATTATAAACCATTCATCTCACGCCCTCAGTCTCCGACCAATTTTAGTATAAACCCACCATCTTGCACCCTCAACCATCAGACAGCGATATAATATAACCCTTCCATCTCACGCCATTAAACCACCGAGTAATGCCATCGTATAGCCTGTCTATCGATTTCACACCCTCAGCCTCCGAGCAATGATAGTATAAACCTTCCATCATGCACCCTTAACAATCAGACAGTGAAATATTATAAACCATTCATCTCACGCCCTCAGTCTCCGACCAATTTTAGTATAAACCCACCATCTTGCACCCTCAACCATCAGACAGCGATATAATATAACCCTTCCATCTCACGCCATTAAACCACCGAGCAATGACATCGTATAGCCTGTCTTTAGATTTCACACCCTCAGTTTCCGAGCAATGATAGTATAAGCTTTCCATTTTGCACCTTTAACCATCAGACAGTGAAATAATATAAACCTTCCATCTCTCGCCATTGAACTACCAAGCAATGATATCGTATAGTCTGCCTATCGATTTCATACCCTCAGTTTCCCAGCAATGATAGTATAAACCCTCCATCTTGCACCCTTAACCATCAGACAGCTATATAACAAACCCTTCCATCTCACGCCATTAAATCACCGAGCAATGACATCGTATAGCCTGTCTATCGATTTCACGCCCTCAGTCTCCGACCAATTTTAGTATAAACCCTCCATCTTACACCCTTAACCTTCAGACAGCGATATAATATAACCCTTCCATCTCACGCCCTCAGTCTCCGACCAATTTTAGTATAAACCCTCCATCTTGCACCCTTAACCATCAGACAGCGATATAATATAAACATTTCATCACACGCTCTCAGTCTGCGACTAAATTTAGTATAAGCCCTCCATCTTTCACCCTTAAACATCAGACAGTGACAAAATATAAACCTTCATCTCACGCCATTAAACCACCCAGCAATGACATCGTATAGCCTGTCTATCGATTTCACACCCTCAGCCTCCGAGCGATGATAGTATAAACCTTCCATCATGCATTCTTAACAATCAGACAGTGAAATATTATAAACCATTCATCTCACGCCCTCAGTCTCCGACCAATTTTAGTATAAACCCACCATCTTGCACCCTCAACCATCAGACAGCGATATAATATAACCCTTCCATCTCACGCCATTAAACCACCGAGCAATGACATCGTATAGCCTGTCTTTAGATTTCACACCCTCAGTTTCCGAGCAATGATAGTATAAGCTTTCCATTTTGCACCTTTAATCATCAGACAGTGAAATAATATAAACCTTCCATCTCTCGCCATTGAACTACCGAGCAATGATATCGTATAGTCTGCCTATCGATTTCATACCCTCAGTTTCCCAGCAATGATAGTATAAACCCTCCATCTTGCACCCTTAACCATCAGACAGCGATATAACAAACCCTTCCATCTCACGCCATTAAATCACCGAGCAATGACATCGTATAGCCTGTCTATCGATTTCACACCCTCCGTTTCCGAGCAATGATAGTATAAACCTTCCATCTTTCACCCTTAACCATGAGACAGCGATATAATAAACCCTTCCATCTCACGCAATTAAATCACCGAGCAATGACTTCGTATAGCCTGTCTATCGATTTCACACCCTCCGTTTCCGAGCAATGATAGTATAAACCTTCCATCTTTCACCCTTAACCATCAGACAGCGATATAATATAAACATTTCATCACACGCTCTCAGTCTGCGACTAAATTTAGTATAAGCCCTCCATCTTACACCCTTAAACATCAGACAGTGACAAAATATAAACCTTCATCTCACGCCATTAAACCACCCAGCAATGACATCGTATAGCCTGTCTATCGATTTCACACCCTCAGCCTCCGAGCGATGATAGTATAAACCTTCCATCATGCATTCTTAACAATCAGACAGTGAAATATTATAAACCATTCATCTCACGCCCTCAGTCTCCGACCAATTTTAGTATAAACCCACCATCTTGCACCCTCAACCATCAGACAGCGATATAATATAACCCTTCCATCTCACGCCATTAAACCACCGAGCAATGACATCGTATAGCCTGTCTTTAGATTTCACACCCTCAGTTTCCGAGCAATGATAGTATAAGCTTTCCATTTTGCACCTTTAATCATCAGACAGTGAAATAATATAAACCTTCCATCTCTCGCCATTGAACTACCGAGCAATGATATCGTATAGTCTGCCTATCGATTTCAAACCTTCAGCTTCTGAGCAATGATAGTATAAACCCTCCATCTTGCACCCTTAACCATCAGACAGTGAAATAATATAAATCTTCCATCTCACGCCATTAAACCACCGAGTAATGACGTCGTATAGCCTGTCTATCGATTTCACACCCTCAGCCTCCGAGCAATGATACTACAAACCCTCCATCTTGTACCCTTAACCATCAGACAGCGATACAATACAACCATTCCATTTCACGCCATTAAAATACCGAGCAATGACATCGTATAGCCTGTCTATCGATTTCACACCCTCAGTTTTCGAGCAATGATAGTATAAACCTTCCATCATGCACCCTTAACCACCGGGCACTGATATAATATAACCCTTCCATCTCACGCTATTAAACCACCGAGCAATGACATCGTATAGCCTGTCTATCGATTTCACACCCTCAGTTTTCGAGCAATGATAGTATAAACCTTCCATCATGCACCCTTAACCACCGGGCACTGATATAATATAACCCTTCCATCTCACGCTATTAAACCACCGAGCAATGACATCGTATAGCCTGTCTATCGATTTCACACCCTCAGTTTTCGAGCAATGATAGTATAAACCTTCCATCATGCACCCTTAACCACCGTCCACTGATATAATATAACCCTTCCATCTCACGCTATTAAACCACCGAGCAATGACATCGTATAGCCTGTCTATCGATTTCACACCCTCAGTTTTCGAGCAATGATAGTATAAACCTTCCATCATGCACCCTTAACCACCGGGCACTGATATAATATAACCCTTCCATCTGACGCTATTAAACCACCGAGCAATGACATCGTATAGCCTGTCTATCGATTTCACACCCTCAGTTTTCGAGCAATGATAGTATAAACCTTCCATCATGCACCCTTAACCAACGGGCACTGATATAATATAACCCTTCCATCTCACGCTATTAAACCACCGAGTAATGACATCGTATAGCCTGTCTATCGATTTAACACCCTCAGCCTCCGAGCAATGATACTATAAACCCTCCATCTTGCACCCTTAACCATCAGACAGCGATACAATACAACCCTTCCATCTCACGCCATTAAACCACCGAGTAATGACATCGTATAGCCTGCCTATCGATTTCACACTCTCAGTTTCCGAGCAATGATAGTATAAGCCATCCATCTTGCACCCTTAACCATCAGACAGTGAAATAATATAAACCTTTATCTCACGCCCTCAGTCTCCAACCAATTTTGGTATAAACCCTCCATCTTGCACCCTTAACCATCAGTCAGTGAAACAATATAAACCTTTCATCTCACGCCCTCATTCTCCGACCAATTTTAGTATAAACCCTCCATCTTACACCCTTAACCATCAGACAGTGAAATAATATAAACCTTTATCTCACGCCCTCAGTCTCCAACCAATTTTGGTATAAACCCTCCATCTTGCACCCTTAACCACCAGACAGCGATATAATACAACCCTTCCATCTCACGCCATTAAACCACCGGCAATGTCATCGTATATCCTGTCTATCGATTTCTCACCCTCAGCCTCCGAGCTATGATACTATAAACCCTCCATCTTGTACCCTTAACCGTCAGACAGCGATATAATACAACCCTTCCATCTCACGCCATTAAACCACCGAGCAATGACATCGTATAGCCTGTCTATCGATTTCTCACCCTCAGTTTTCGAGCAATGATAGTATAAACCTTCCATCATGCACCCTTAACCACCGGGCACTGATATAATATAAACCTTCCATCTCACGCCATTAAACCACCGAGTAGTGACGTCGTATAGCCTGTCTATCGATTTCACACCCTCAGCCTCCGAGCAATGATAGTATAAACCCTCCATCTTGCACCCTTAACCACCAGACAGTGAAATATTATAAACCTTCCATCTCACGTCATTAAACCACCGAGTAATGACGTCGTATAGCCTGTCTATAGATTTCATACCCTCAGCCTCCGAGCAATGATAGTATAAACCCTCCATCTTGCACCCTTAACCATCAGACAGTGAAATAATATAAACCTTCCATCTCACGCCATTAAACCACCGAGTAATGACGTCGTATAGCCTGTCTATCGATTTCACACCCTCAGCCTCCGAGCAATGATAGTATAAACCCTCCATCTTGCACCCTTAACCATCAGACAGTGAAATAATATAAACCTTCCATCTCACGCCATTAAACCACCGAGTAATGACGTCGTATAGCCTGTCTATCGATTTCACACCCTCAGCCTCCGAGCAATGATAGTATAAACCCTCCATCTTGCACCCTTAACCATCAGACAGTGAAATAATATAAACCTTCCATCTCACGCCATTAAACCACCGAGTAATGACGTCGTATAGCCTGTCTATCGATTTCACACCCTAAGTTTCCGAGCAATAATTGTATAAACCCTCCATCTTGCACCCTAAACCATCAGACAGTGAAATAATATAAACCTTCCATCTCACGCCATTAAACCACCGAGTAATGACGTCGTATAGCCTGTCTATCGATTTCACACCCTCAGCCTCCGAGCAATGATAGTATAAACCCTCCATCTTGTACCCCTAACCAACAGACAGTGAAATAATATAAACCTTCCATCTCACGCCATTAAACCTCTGAACAATGATACTATAAACCCTCCATCTTGCACCCTTAACCATCAGACAGTGAAATAATATAAACCTTCCATCTCACGCAATTAAACCACCGAGTAATGACGTCGTATAGCCTGTCTATCGATTTCACACCCTCAGCCTCCGAGCAATGATTCTAAAAACCCTCCATCTTGTACCCTTAACCATCAGACAGCGATACAATACAACCCTTCCATCTCACGCCATTAAACCACCGAGTAATGACATCGTATAGCCTGCCTATCGATTTCACACTCTCAGTTTCCGAGCAATGATAGTATAAGCCATCCATCTTGCACCCTTAACCATCAGACAGTGAAATAATAAAAACCTTTCATCTCACGCAATTAAACCACCGAGTAATGACGTCGTATAGCCTGTCTATCGATTTCACACCCTCAGCCTCCGAGCAATGATTCTAAAAACCCTCCATCTTGTACCCTTAACCATCAGACAGCGATACAATACAACCCTTCCATCTCACGCCATTAAACCACCGAGTAATGACGTCGTATAGCCTGTCTATCGATTTCACACCCTCAGCCTCCGAGCAATGATTCTAAAAACCCTCCATCTTGTACCCTTAACCATCAGACAGCGATACAATACAACCCTTCCATCTCACGCCATTAAACCACCGAGTAATGACATCGTATAGCCTGCCTATCGATTTCACGCCCTCAGTCTCCGACCAATTTTAGTATAAACCCTCCATCTTACACCCTTAACCATCAGACAGTGAAATAATATAAACCTTTATCTCACGCCCTCAGTCTCCAACCAATTTTGGTATAAACCCTCCATCTTGCACCCTTAACCATCAGTCAGTGAAATAATATAAACCTTTCATCTCACGCCCTCATTCTCCGACCAATTTTAGTATAAACCCTCCATCTTACACCCTTAACCATCAGACAGTGAAATAATATAAACCTTTATCTCACGCCCTCAGTCTCCAACCAATTTTGGTATAAACCCTCCATCTTGCACCCTTAACCATCAGACAGTGAAATAATATAAACCTTCCATCTCACGCAATTAAACCACCGAGTAATGACGTCGTATAGCCTGTCTATCGATTTCATACCCTCAGCCTCCGAGCAATGATACTATAAACCCTCCATCTTGTACCCTTAACCATCAGACAGCGATACAATACAACCCTTCCATCTCACGCCATTAAACCACCGAGTAATGACATCGTATAGCCTGCCTATCGATTTCACACTCTCAGTTTCCGAGCAATGATAGTATAAGCCATCCATCTTGCACCCTTAACCATCAGACAGTGAAATAATAAAAACCTTTCATCTCACGCCCTCAGTCTCCGACCAATTTTAGTATAAACCCTCCATCTTACACCCTTAACCATCAGACAGTGAAATAATATAAACCTTTATCTCACGCCCTCAGTCTCCAACCAATTTTGGTATAAACCCTCCATCTTGCACCCTTAACCATCAGTCAGTGAAATAATATAAACCTTTCATCTCACGCCCTCATTCTCCGACCAATTTTAGTATAAACCCTCCATCTTACACCCTTAACCATCAGACAGTGAAATAATATAAACCTTTATCTCACGCGATCAGTCTCCAACCAATTTTGGTATAAACCCTCCATCTTGCACCCTTAACCATCAGACAGCGATATAATACAACCCTTCCATCTCACGCCATTAAACCACCGGCAATGTCATCATATAGCCTGTCTATCGATTTCTCACCCTCAGCCTCCGAGCTATGATACTATAAACCCTCCATCTTGTACCCTTAACCATCAGACAGCGATATAATACAACCCTTCCATCTCACGCCATTAAACCACCGAGCAATGACATCGTATAGCCTGTCTATCGATTTCACACCCTCAGTTTTCGAGCAATGATAGTATAAACCTTCCATCATGCACCCTTAACCACCGGGCACTGATATAATATAACCCTTCCATCTCACGCTATTAAACAACCGAGTAATGACGTCGTATAGCCTGTCTATCGATTTCACACTCTCAGTTTCCGAGCAATGATAGTATAAGCCCTCCATCTTGCACCCTTAACCACCGGGCACTGATATAATATAACCCTTCCATCTCACGCTATTAAACCACCGAGTAATGACGTCGTATAGCCTGTCTATCGATTTCACACTCTCAGTTTCCGAGCAATGATAGTATAAGCCCTCCATCTTGCACCCTTAACCACCGGGCACTGATATAATATAACCCTTCCATCTCACGCTATTAAACCACCGAGTAATGACGTCGTATAGCCTGTCTATCGATTTCACACTCTCAGTTTCCGAGCAATGATAGTATAAGCCCTCCATCTTGCACCCTTAACCACCGGGCACTGATATAATATAACCCTTCCATCTCACGCCATTATACCACCGAGCAATGACATCGTATAGCCTGTCTATCGATTTCACACTCTCAGTTTCCGAGCAATGATAGTATAAGCCCTCCATCTTGCACCCTTAACCACCGGGCACTGATATAATATAACCCTTCCATCTCACGCCATTATACCACCGAGCAATGACATCGTATAGCCTGTCTATCGATTTCACACTCTCAGTTTCCGAGCAATGATAGTATAAGCCCTCCATCTTGCACCCTTAACCACCGGGCACTGATATAATATAACCCTTCCATCTCACGCCATTATACCACCGAGCAATGACATCGTATAGCCTGTCTATCGATTTCACACTCTCAGTTTCCGAGCAATGATAGTATAAGCCCTCCATCTTGCACCCTTAACCATCAGACAGTGAAATAATAAAAAACCTTCTATCTCACGCCATTAAACCACCGAGTAATGATGTCGTATAGCCTGTCTATCGATTTCACACCTTCAGCCTCCGAGCAATGATAGTATAAGCCCTCCATCTTGCACCCTTAACCACCGGCCACTGATATAATATAACCCTTCCATCTCACGCCATTATACCACCGAGCAATGACATCGTATAGCCTGTCTATCGATTTCACACTCTCAGTTTCCGAGCAATGATAGTATAAGCCCTCCATCTTGCACCCTTAACCACCGGCCACTGATATAATATAACCCTTCCATCTCACGCCATTATACCACCGAGCAATGACATCGTATAGCCTGTCTATCGATTTCACACTCTCAGTTTCCGAGCAATGATAGTATAAGCCCTCCATCTTGCACCCTTAACCATCGGGCACTGATATAATATAACCCTTCCATCTCACGCCATTATACCACCGAGCAATGACATCGTATAGCCTGCCTATCGATTTCACACTCTCAGTTTCCGAGCAATGATAGTATAAGCCCTCCATCTTGCACCCTTAACCACCGGGCACTGATATAATATAACCCTTCCATCTCACGCCATTATACCACCGAGCAATGACATCGTATAGCCTGTCTATCGATTTCACACTCTCAGTTTCCGAGCAATGATAGTATAAGCCCTCCATCTTGCACCCTTAACCACCGGGCACTGATATAATATAACCCTTCCATCACACGCTATTAAACCACCGAGTAATGACGTCGTATAGCCTGTCTATCGATTTCACACTCTCAGTTTCCGAGCAATGATAGTATAAGCCCTCCATCTTGCACCCTTAACCACCGGCCACTGATATAATATAACCCTTCCATCTCACGCCATTATACCACCGAGCAATGACATCGTATAGCCTGTCTATCGATTTCACACCCTCAGTTTCCGAGCAATGATAGTATAAGCCCTCCATCTTGCACCCTTAACCACCGGCCACTGATATAATATAACCCTTCCATCTCACGCCATTAAACCACCGAGTAAAGACGTCGTATAGCCTGTCTATCGATTTCACACCCTCAGCCTCCGAGCAATGATAGTATAAACCCTCCATCTTACACCCTTACCCATCAGACAGTGAAATAATATAAACCTTCCATCTCACGCCATTAAACCACCGAGTAATGACGTCGTATAGCCTGTCTATCGATTTCACACCCTCAGCCTCCGAGCAATGATAGTATAAACCCTCCATCTTGCACCCTTAACCATCAGACAGTGAAATAATATAAACCTTCCATCTCACGCCATTAAACCACCGAGTAGTGACGTCGTATAGCTTGTCTATCGATTTCACACCCTCAGCCTCCGAGCAATGATAGTATAAACCCTCCATCTTGCACCCTTAACCACCAGACAGTGAAATATTATAAACCTTCCATCTCACGTCATTAAACCACCGAGTAATGACGTCGTATATCCTGTCTATAGATTTCATACCCTCAGCCTCCGAGCAATGATAGTATAAACCCTCCATCTTGCACCCTTAACCATCAGACCGTGAAATAATATAAACCTTCCATCTCACGCCATTAAACCACCGAGTAATGACGTCGTATAGCCTGTCTATCGATTTCACACCCTCAGCCTCCGAGCAATGATACTATAAACCCTTCATCTTGTACCCCTAACCAACAGACAGTGAAATAATATAAACCTTCCATCTCACGCTATTAAACCTCCGAACAATGATACTATAAACCCTCCATCTTGTACCCCTAACCATCAGACAGTGAAATAATATAAACCTTCCATCTCACGCCATTAAACCTCCGAACAATGATACTATAAACCCTCCATCTTGCACCCTTAACCATCAGACAGTGAAATAATATAAACTTTCCATCTCACGCTATTAAACCTCCGAACAATGATACTATAAACCCTCCATCTTGTACCCCTAACCATCAGACAGTGAAATAATATAAACCTTCCATCTCACGCCATTAAACCTCCGAACAATGATACTATAAACCCTTCATCTTGTACCCCTAACCAACAGACAGTGAAATAATATAAACTTTCCATCTCACGCTATTAAACCTCCGAACAATGATACTATAAACCCTCCATTTTGTACCCCTAACCATCAGACAGTGAAATAATATAAACCTTCCATCTCACGCCATTAAACCTCCGAACAATGATACTATAAACCCTCCATCTTGCACCCTTAACCATCAGACAGTGAAATAATATAAACTTTCCATCTCACGCTATTAAACCACCGAGTAATGACGTCGTATAGCCTGTCTATCGATTTAACACCCTCAGCCTCCGAACAATGTTACTATAAACCCTCCATCTTGCACCCTTAACCATCAGACAGTGAAATAATATAAACTTTCCATCTCACGCCATTAAACCACCGAGTAATGACGTCGTATAGCCTGTCTATCGATTTAACACCCTCAGCCTCCGAACAATGTTACTATAAACCCTTCATCTTGTACCCCTAACCAACAGACAGTGGAATAATATAAACTTTCCATCTCACGCTATTAAACCTCCGAACAATGATACTATAAACCCTCCATCTTGTACCCCTAACCATCAGACAGTGAAATAATATAAACCTTCCATCTCACGCCATTAAACCTCCGAACAATGATACTATAAACCCTCCATCTTGCACCCTTAACCATCAGACAGTGAAATAATATAAACTTTCCATCTCACGCTATTAAACCACCGAGTAATGACGTCGTATAGCCTGTCTATCGATTTAACACCCTCAGCCTCCGAACAATGTTACTATAAACCCTCCATCTTGCACCCTTAACCATCAGACAGTGAAATAATATAAACTTTCCATCTCACGCCATTAAACCACCGAGTAATGACGTCGTATAGCCTGTCTATCGATTTAACACCCTCAGCCTCCGAGCAATGATACTATAAACCCTCCATCTTGCACCCTTAACCATCAGACAGTGAAATAATATAAACTTTCCATCTCACGCCATTAAACCACCGAGTAATGACGTCGTATAGCCTGTCTATCGATTTAACACCCTCAGCCTCCGAGCAATGATACTATAAACCCTCCATCTTGCACCCTTAACCATCAGACAGTGAAATAATATAAACTTTCCATCTCACGCCATTAAACCACCGAGTAATGACGTCGTATAGCCTGTCTATCGATTTAACACCCTCAGCCTCCGAGCAATGATACTATAAACCCTCCATCTTTCACCCTTAACCATCAGACAGTGAAATAATATAAACTTTCCATCTCACGCCATTAAACCACCGAGTAATGACGTCGTATAGCCTGTCTATCGATTTAACACCCTCAGCCTCCGAGCAATGATACTATAAACCCTCCATCTTGCACCCTTAACCATCAGACAGTGAAATAATATAAACTTTCCATCTCACGCCATTAAACCACCGAGTAATGACGTCGTATAGCCTGTCTATCGATTTAACACCCTTAGCCTCCGAGCAATGATACTATAAACCCTCCATCTTGCACCCTTAACCATCAGACAGTGAAATAATATAAACTTTCCATCTCACGCCATTAAACCACCGAGTAATGACGTCGTATAGCCTGTCTATCGATTTAACACCCTTAGCCTCCGAGCAATGATACTATAAACCCTCCATCTTGCACCCTTAACCATTAGACAGTGAAATAATATAAACTTTCCATCTCACGCCATTAAACCTCCGAACAATGATACTATAAACCCTCCATCTTGCACCCTTAACCATCAGACAGTGAAATAATATAAACCTTCCATCTCACGCTATTAAACCACCGAGTAATGACGTCGTATAGCCTGTCTATCGATTTAACACCCTTAGCCTCCGAGCAATGATACTATAAATCCTCCATCTTGTACCCTTAACCATCAGACAGTGAAATAATAAAACCTTCCATCTCACGCCATTAAACCTCCGAACAATGATAGTATAAACCCTCCATCTTGCACCCTTAACCATTAGACAGTGAAATAATATAAACCTTCCATCTCACGCTATTAAACCACCGAGTAATGACGTCGTATAGCCTGTCTATCGATTTAACACCCTCAGCCTCCGAGCAATGATACTATAAACCCTCCATCTTGTACCCTTAACCATCAGGCAGTGAAATATTATAAACCTTCCATCTCACGTCATTAAACCACCGAGTAATGACGTCGTATAGCCTGTCTATAGATTTCATACCCTCAGCCTCCGAGCAATGATAGTATAAACCCTCCATCTTGCACCCTTAACCATCAGACAGTGAAATAATATAAACCTTCCATCTCACGCCATTAAACCACCGAGTAATGACGTCGTATAGCCTGTCTATCGATTTAACACCCTCAGCCTCCGAGCAATGATACTATAAACCCTCCATCTTGCACCCTTAACCATCAGACAGTGAAATAATATAAACTTTCCATCTCACGCCATTAAACCACCGAGTAATGACGTCGTATAGCCTGTCTATCGATTTAACACCCTCAGCCTCCGAGCAATGATAGTATAAACCCTCCATCTTGCACCCTTAACCATCAGACAGTGAAATAATATAAACCTTCCATCTCACGCCATTAAACCACCGAGTAATGACGTCGTATAGCCTGTCTATCGATTTAACACCCTCAGCCTCCGAGCAATGATACTATAAACCCTCCATCTTGCACCCTTAACCATCAGACAGTGAAATAATATAAACTTTCCATCTCACGCCATTAAACCACCGAGTAATGACGTCGTATAGCCTGTCTATCGATTTAACACCCTCAGCCTCCGAGCAATGATACTATAAACCCTCCATCTTGCACCCTTAACCATCAGACAGTGAAATAATATAAACTTTCCATCTCACGCCATTAAACCACCGAGTAATGACGTCGTATAGCCTGTCTATCGATTTAACACTCTCAGCCTCCGAGCAATGATACTATAAACCCTCCATCTTGCACCCTTAACCATCAGACAGTGAAATAATATAAACTTTCCATCTCACGCCATTAAACCACCGAGTAATGACGTCGTATAGCCTGTCTATCGATTTAACACCCTTAGCCTCCGAGCAATGATACTATAAACCCTCCATCTTGCACCCTTAACCATCAGACAGTGAAATAATATAAACTTTCCATCTCACGCCATTAAACCACCGAGTAATGACGTCGTATAGCCTGTCTATCGATTTAACACCCTTAGCCTCCGAGCAATGATACTATAAACCCTCCATCTTACACCCTTAACCATCAGACAGTGAAATAATATAAACTTTCCATCTCACGCCATTAAACCACCGAGTAATGACGTCGTATAGCCTGTCTATCGATTTAACACTCTCAGCCTCCGAGCAATGATACTATAAACCCTCCATCTTGCACCCTTAACCATCAGACAGTGAAATAATATAAACTTTCCATCTCACGCCATTAAACCACCGAGTAATGACGTCGTATAGCCTGTCTATCGATTTAACACCCTTAGCCTCCGAGCAATGATACTATAAACCCTCCATCTTGCACCCTTAACCATCAGACAGTGAAATAATATAAACTTTCCATCTCACGCCATTAAACCACCGAGTAATGACGTCGTATAGCCTGTCTATCGATTTAACACTCTCAGCCTCCGAGCAATGATACTATAAACCCTCCATCTTGCACCCTTAACCATCAGACAGTGAAATAATATAAACTTTCCATCTCACGCCATTAAACCACCGAGTAATGACGTCGTATAGCCTGTCTATCGATTTAACACCCTTAGCCTCCGAGCAATGATACTATAAACCCTCCATCTTGCACCCTTAACCATCAGACAGTGAAATAATATAAACTTTCCATCTCACGCCATTAAACCACCGAGTAATGACGTCGTATAGCCTGTCTATCGATTTAACACCCTTAGCCTCCGAGCAATGATACTATAAACCCTCCATCTTGCACCCTTAACCATTAGACAGTGAAATAATATAAACTTTCCATCTCACGCCATTAAACCTCCGAACAATGATACTATAAACCCTCCATCTTGCACCCTTAACCATCAGACAGTGAAATAATATAAACCTTCCATCTCACGCTATTAAACCACCGAGTAATGACGTCGTATAGCCTGTCTATCGATTTAACACCCTTAGCCTCCGAACAATGATACTATAAACCCTCCATCTTGTACCCTTAACCATCAGACAGTGAAATAATATAAACTTTCCATCTCACGCCATTAAACCTCCGAGCAATGATACTATAAACCCTCCATCTTGCACCCTTAACCATTAGACAGTGAAATAATATAAACCTTCCATCTCACGCCATTAAACCACCGAGTAATGACGTCGTATAGCCTGTCTATCGATTTAACACCCTTAGCCTCCGAGCAATGATACTATAAACCCTCCATCTTGCACCCTTAACCATCAGACAGTGAAATAATATAAACTTTCCATCTCACGCCATTAAACCACCGAGTAATGACGTCGTATAGCCTGTCTATCGATTTAACACCCTTAGCCTCCGAGCAATGATACTATAAACCCTCCAACTTGCACCCTTAACCATTAGACAGTGAAATAATATAAACTTTCCATCTCACGCTATTAAACCTCCGAACAATGATACTATAAACCCTCCATCTTGCACCCTTAACCATCAGACAGTGAAATAATATAAACCTTCCATCTCACGCTATTAAACCACCGAGTAATGACGTCGTATAGCCTGTCTATCGGTTTAACACCCTTAGCCTCCGAGCAATGATACTATAAACCCTCCATCTTGTACCCTTAACCATCAGACAGTGAAATAATAAAACCTGCCATCTCACGCCATTAAACCTCCGAACAATGATAGTATAAACCCTCCATCTTGCACCCTTATCCATTAGACAGTGAAATAATATAAACCTTCCATCTCACGCTATTAAACCACCGAGTAATGACGTCGTATAGCCTGTCTATCGATTTAACACTCTCAGCCTCCGAGCAATGATACTATAAACCCTCCATCTTGCACCCTTAACCATCAGACAGTGAAATAATATAAACTTTCCATCTCACGCCATTAAACCACCGAGTAATGACGTCGTATAGCCTGTCTATCGATTTAACACCCTTAGCCTCCGAGCAATGATACTATAAACCCTCCATCTTGCACCCTTAACCATCAGACAGTGAAATAATATAAACTTTCCATCTCACGCCATTAAACCACCGAGTAATGACGTCGTATAGCCTGTCTATCGATTTAACACCCTTAGCCTCCGAGCAATGATACTATAAACCCTCCATCTTGCACCCTTAACCATTAGACAGTGAAATAATATAAACTTTCCATCTCACGCCATTAAACCTCCGAACAATGATACTATAAACCCTCCATCTTGCACCCTTAACCATCAGACAGTGAAATAATATAAACCTTCCATCTCACGCTATTAAACCACCGAGTAATGACGTCGTATAGCCTGTCTATCGATTTAACACCCTTAGCCTCCGAGCAATGATACTATAAACCCTCCATCTTGTACCCTTAACCATCAGACAGTGAAATAATATAAACTTTCCATCTCACGCCATTAAACCTCCGAGCAATGATACTATAAACCCTCCATCTTGCACCCTTAACCATTAGACAGTGAAATAATATAAACCTTCCATCTCACGCCATTAAACCACCGAGTAATGACGTCGTATAGCCTGTCTATCGATTTAACACCCTTAGTCTCCGAGCAATGATACTATAAACCCTCCATCTTGCACCCTTAACCATCAGACAGTGAAATAATATAAACTTTCCATCTCACGCCATTAAACCACCGAGTAATGACGTCGTATAGCCTGTCTATCGATTTAACACCCTTAGCCTCCGAGCAATGATACTATAAACCCTCCAACTTGCACCCTTAACCATTAGACAGTGAAATAATATAAACTTTCCATCTCACGCCATTAAACCTCCGAACAATGATACTATAAACCCTCCATCTTGCACCCTTAACCATCAGACAGTGAAATAATATAAACCTTCCATCTCACGCTATTAAACCACCGAGTAATGACGTCGTATAGCCTGTCTATCGGTTTAACACCCTTAGCCTCCGAGCAATGATACTATAAACCCTCCATCTTGTACCCTTAACCATCAGACAGTGAAATAATAAAACCTTCCATCTCACGCCATTAAACCTCCGAACAATGATAGTATAAACCCTCCATCTTGCACCCTTATCCATTAGACAGTGAAATAATATAAACCTTCCATCTCACGCTATTAAACCACCGAGTAATGACGTCGTATAGCCTGTCTATCGATTTAACACCCTCAGCCTCCAAGCAATGATACTATAAACCCTCCATCTTGTACCCTTAACCATCAGGCAGTGAAATATTATAAACCTTCCATCTCACGTCATTAAACCACCGAGTAATGACGTCGTATAGCCTGTCTATAGATTTCATACCCTCAGCCTCCGAGCAATGATAGTATAAACCCTCCATCTTGCACCCTTAACCATCAGACAGTGAAATAATATAAACCTTCCATCTCACGCCATTAATCCACCGAGTAATGACGTCGTATAGCCTGTCTATCGATTTCACACCCTCAGCCTCCGAGCAATGATAGTATAAACCCTCCATCTTGCACCCTTAACCATCAGACAGTGAAATAATATAAACCTTCCATCTCACGCCATTAAACCACCGAGTAATGACGTCGTATAGCCTGTCTATCGATTTCTCACCTTCAGCCTCCGAGCAATGATACTATAAACCCTCCATCTTGCACCCCTAACTAACAGACAGTGAAATAATATAAACCTTCCATCTCACGCCATTAAACCTCCGAACAATGATACTATAAAACCTCCATCTTGCACCCTTAACCATCAGACAGTGAAATAATATAAACCTTCCATCTTACGCCATTAAACCTCCGAACAATGATACTATAAAACCTCCATCTTGCACCCTTAACCATCAGACAGTGAAATAATATAAACTTTCAATCTCACGCTATTAAACCACCGAGTAATGACGTCGTATAGCCTGTCTATCGATTTAACACCCTCAGCCTCCGAGCAATGACACTATAAACCCTCCATCTTGTACCCTTAACCATCAGACAGTGAAATAATATAAACCTTCCATCTCACGCAATTAAACCACCGAGTAATGACGTCGTATTGCCTGTCTATCGATTTCACACCCTAAGTTTCCGAGCAATGATACTATAAAACCTCCATCTTGCACCCTTAACCATCAGACAGTGAAATAATATAAACCTTCCATCTTACGCCATTAAACCTCCGAACAATGATACTATAAAACCTCCATCTTGCACCCTTAACCATCAGACAGTGAAATAATATAAACCTTCCATCTTACGCCATTAAACCTCCGAACAATGATACTATAAAACCTCCATCTTGCACCCTTAACCATCAGACAGTGAAATAATATAAACCTTCCATCTTACGCCATTAAACCTCCGAACAATGATACTATAAAACCTCCATCTTGCACCCTTAACCATCAGACAGTGAAATAATATAAACCTTCCATCTTACGCCATTAAACCTCCGAACAATGATACTATAAAACCTCCATCTTGCACCCTTAACCATCAGACAGTGAAATAATATAAACCTTCCATCTCACGCAATTAAACCACCGAGTAATGACGTCGTATTGCCTGTCTATCGATTTCACACCCTAAGTTTCCGAGCAATGATACTATAAAACCTCCATCTTGCACCCTTAACCATCAGACAGTGAAATAATATAAACCTTCCATCTTACGCCATTAAACCTCCGAACAATGATACTATAAAACCTCCATCTTGCACCCTTAACCATCAGACAGTGAAATAATATAAACCTTCCATCTTACGCCATTAAACCTCCGAACAATGATACTATAAAACCTCCATCTTGCACCCTTAACCATCAGACAGTGAAATAATATAAACTTTCAATCTCACGCTATTAAACCACCGAGTAATGACGTCGTATAGCCTGTCTATCGATTTAACACCCTCAGCCTCCGAGCAATGACACTATAAACCCTCCATCTTGTACCCTTAACCATCAGACAGTGAAATAATATAAACCTTCCATCTCACGCAATTAAACCACCGAGTAATGACGTCGTATTGCCTGTCTATCGATTTAACACCCTCAGCCTCCGAGCAATGATAGTATAAACCCTCCATCTTGCACCCTTAACCATCAGACAGTGAAATAATATAAACCTTCCATCTTACGCCATTAAACCTCCGAACAATGATACTATAAAACCTCCATCTTGCACCCTTAACCATCAGACAGTGAAATAATATAAACCTTCCATCTTACGCCATTAAACCTCCGAACAATGATACTATAAAACCTCCATCTTGCACCCTTAACCATCAGACAGTGAAATAATATAAACCTTCCATCTCACGCAATTAAACCTCCGAACAATGATACTATAAAACCTCCATCTTGCACCCTTAACCATCAGACAGTGAAATAATATAAACCTTCCATCTTACGCCATTAAACCTCCGAACAATGATACTATAAAACCTCCATCTTGCACCCTTAACCATCAGACAGTGAAATAATATAAACCTTCCATCTTACGCCATTAAACCTCCGAACAATGATACTATAAAACCTCCATCTTGCACCCTTAACCATCAGACAGTGAAATAATATAAACCTTCCATCTTACGCCATTAAACCTCCGAACAATGATACTATAAAACCTCCATCTTGCACCCTTAACCATCAGACAGTGAAATAATATAAACCTTCCATCTTACGCCATTAAACCTCCGAACAATGATACTATAAACCCTCCATCTTGCACCCTTAACCATCAGACAGTGAAATAATATAAACCTTCCATCTTACGCCATTAAACCTCCGAACAATGATACTATAAAACCTCCATCTTGCACCCTTAACCATCAGACAGTGAAATAATATAAACCTTCCATCTTACGCCATTAAACCTCCGAACAATGATACTATAAAACCTCCATCTTGCACCCTTAACCATCAGACAGTGAAATAATATAAACCTTCCATCTTACGCCATTAAACCTCCGAACAATGATACTATAAAACCTCCATCTTGCACCCTTAACCATCAGACAGTGAAATAATATAAACCTTCCATCTTACGCCATTAAACCTCCGAACAATGATACTATAAACCCTCCATCTTGCACCCTTAACCATCAGACAGTGAAATAATATAAACCTTCCATCTTACGCCATTAAACCTCCGAACAATGATACTATAAAACCTCCATCTTGCACCCTTAACCATCAGACAGTGAAATAATATAAACCTTCCATCTTACGCCATTAAACCTCCGAACAATGATACTATAAACCCTCCATCTTGCACCCTTAACCATCAGACAGTGAAATAATATAAACCTTCCATCTTACGCCATTAAACCTCCGAACAATGATACTATAAAACCTCCATCTTGCACCCTTAACCATCAGACAGTGAAATAATATAAACCTTCCATCTTACGCCATTAAACCTCCGAACAATGATACTATAAAACCTCCATCTTGCACCCTTAACCATCAGACAGTGAAATAATATAAACCTTCCATCTCACGCAATTAAACCACCGAGTAATGACGTCGTATTGCCTGTCTATCGATTTAACACCCTCAGCCTCCGAGCAATAATTGTATAAACCTTCCATCATGCACCCTTAACCATCAGACAGTGAAATAATATAAACCTTCCATCTTACGCCATTAAACCTCCGAACAATGATACTATAAAACCTCCATCTTGCACCCTTAACCATCAGACAGTGAAATAATATAAACCTTCCATCTTACGCCATTAAACCTCCGAACAATGATACTATAAAACCTCCATCTTGCACCCTTAACCATCAGACAGTGAAATAATATAAACCTTCCATCTTACGCCATTAAACCTCCGAACAATGATACTATAAAACCTCCATCTTGCACCCTTAACCATCAGACAGTGAAATAATATAAACCTTCCATCTCACGCCATTAAACCACCGAGGAATGCCATCGTATATCCTGTCTATTGATTTCACACCCCAAGTTTCCGAGCAATAATAGTAATAAACCCTCCATCTTGCACCTTTGACCATCCGACAGTAAAATAATATAAACCTTCCATCTCACGCCATTAAACCACCGAGCAATGCCATTGTATAGCCTGTCTATCGATTTCACACCCTCAGTTTCCGAGCAATGATAATATAATCGTTCCATCTTGCACCCTTAACCACCGGGCACTGATATAATATAACTCTTCCATCTCACGCCATTAAACCACCGAGTAATGACGTCGTATTGCCTGTCTATCGATTTCACACCCTCAGCCTCCGAGCAATGACAGTATAAACCCTCCATCTTGCACCCTTACCCATCAGACAGTGAAATAATATAAACTTTCCATCTCACGCCATTAAACCACCGAGCAATGATACTATAAAACCTCCATCTTGCACCCTTAACCATCAGACAGTGAAATAATATAAACCTTCCATCTTACGCCATTAAACCTCCGAACAATGATACTATAAAACCTCCATCTTGCACCCTTAACCATCAGACAGTGAAATAATATAAACCTTCCATCTTACGCCATTAAACCTCCGAACAATGATACTATAAAACCTCCATCTTGCACCCTTAACCATCAGACAGTGAAATAATATAAACCTTCCATCTCACGCAATTAAACCACCGAGTAATGACGTCGTATTGCCTGTCTATCGATTTCACACCCTAAGTTTCCGAGCAATGATACTATAAAACCTCCATCTTGCACCCTTAACCATCAGACAGTGAAATAATATAAACCTTCCATCTTACGCCATTAAACCTCCGAACAATGATACTATAAAACCTCCATCTTGCACCCTTAACCATCAGACAGTGAAATAATATAAACCTTCCATCTTACGCCATTAAACCTCCGAACAATGATACTATAAAACCTCCATCTTGCACCCTTAACCATCAGACAGTGAAATAATATAAACTTTCAATCTCACGCTATTAAACCACCGAGTAATGACGTCGTATAGCCTGTCTATCGATTTAACACCCTCAGCCTCCGAGCAATGACACTATAAACCCTCCATCTTGTACCCTTAACCATCAGACAGTGAAATAATATAAACCTTCCATCTCACGCAATTAAACCACCGAGTAATGACGTCGTATTGCCTGTCTATCGATTTAACACCCTCAGCCTCCGAGCAATGACACTATAAACCCTCCATCTTGTACCCTTGACCATCCGACAGTGAAATAATATAAACCTTCTATCTCACGCTATTAAACCACCGAGTAATGACGTCGTATAGCCTGTCTATCGATTTAACACCCTCAGCCTCCGAGCAATGACACTATAAACCCTCCATCTTGTACCCTTGACCATCCGACAGTGAAATAATATAAACCTTCTATCTCACGCCATTGAACCACCGAGCAATGCCATTGTATAGCCTGTCTATCAATTTCACACCCTCAGTTTCCGACCAATGATAGTATAAACCTTCCATAATGCACCCTTAATCACCGGGCACTGATATAATATAACCCTTCCATCTCACGCCATTAAACCACCGAGCAATGCCATCGTATAGCCTGTCTATCGAGTTCACACCCTCAGTTTCCGAACAATGATAGTATAAACCCTCCATCTTGCACGCTTGACCATCAGACAGTGAAATAATATAAATCTTCCATCTCACGCCATTAAACCACCGAGTAATGACGTCGTATAGCCTGTCTATAGATTTCCTACCCTCAGCCTCCGAGCAATGATAGTATAAACCCTCCATCTTGTACCCTTAACCAACAGACAGTGAAATAATATAAACCTTCCATCTCACGCCATTAAACCTCCGAACAATGATACTATAAACCCTCCATCTTGCACCCTTAACCATTAGACAGTGAAATAATATAAACCTTCCATCTCACGCTATTAAACCACCGAGTAATGACGTCGTATAGCCTGTCTATCGATTTAACACCCTCAGCCTCCGAGCAATGATACTATAAACCCTCCATCTTGTACCCTTAACCATCAGGCAGTGAAATAATATAAATCTTCCATCTCACGCCATTAAACCACCGAGTAATGACGTCGTTTAGCCTGTCTATCGATTTCACACCCTCAGCCTCCGAGCAATGACAGTATAAAACCTCCATCTTGCACCCTTAACCATCAGACAGTGAAATAATATAAACTTTCCATCTCACGCTATTAAACCACCGAGTAAAGACGTCGTATAGCCTGTCTATCGATTTAACACCCTCAGCCTCCGAGCAATGACAGTATAAACCCTCCATCTTGCACCCTTAACCATCAGACAGTGAAATAATATTAACCTTCCATCTCACGCCATTAAACCACCGAGGAATGCCATCGTATATCCTGTCTATTGATTTCACACCCCAAGTTTCCGAGCAATAATAGTAATAAACCCTCCATCTTGCACCTTTGACCATCCGACAGTAAAATAATATAAACCTTCCATCTCACGCCATTAAACCACCGAGCAATGCCATTGTATAGCCTGTCTATCGATTTCACACCCTCAGTTTCCGAGCAATGATAATATAATCGTTCCATCTTGCACCCTTAACCACCGGGCACTGATATAATATAACTCTTCCATCTCACGCCATTAAACCACCGAGTAATGACGTCGTTTAGCCTGTCTATCGATTTCACATCCTCAGCCTCCGAGCAATGATAGTATAAACCCTCCATCTTGTACCCTTAACCACCGGGCACTGATATAATATAACTCTTCCATCTCACGCCATTAAACCACCGAGCAATGCCATCGTATAGCCTGTCTATCGATTTCACACCCTCAGTTTCCGAGCAATGATAATATAAACCTTCCATCTTGCACCCTTAACCACCGGGCACTGATATAATATAACCCTTCCATCTCACGCAATTAAACCACCGAGCAATGCCATCGTATAGCCTGTCTATCGATTTCACACCCTCAGTTTCCGAGCAATGATAATATAAACCTTCCATCTTGCATCCTTAACCACCGGGCACTGATATAATATAACTCTTCCATCTCACGCCATTAAACCACCGAGCAATGCCATCGTATAGCCTGTCTATCGATTTCACACCCTCAGTTTCCGAGCAATGATAATATAAACCTTCCATCTTGCATCCTTAACCACCGGGCACTGATATAATATAACTCTTCCATCTCACGCCATTAAACCACCGAGCAATGCCATCGTATAGCCTGTCTATCGATTTCACACCCTCAGTTTCCGAGCAATGATAATATAAACCTTCCATCTTGCATCCTTAACCACCGGGCACTGATATAATATAACTCTTCCATCTCACGCCATTAAACCACCGAGCAATTGCATTGTATAGGTTATCCAGCCCACCTCTACCGACCAATCATATTGTACAGCATGTTTCTACAATAAACACAATACTCCGAAAAAATGATGTAAATGGTCTTACTCTTCGTTTTTACCAATCTTGTCTGACTGTAAAACGTTGCCCTGTGTTTTTCTTCGTTCAGGAAAGATGTTATAGCCGATAAAATGTTTAATAGTCTTTCGTCTTAGAGAAGAAACCTTTCCATTGCTAACTTAAGAGTAACACAAAGTAAAACGAATGCATCAGCAGAAGTGGGGGGAAAGGTTAATACGAGGTTCCTATAAACCTAAAGTAAGCCTGGCGGAAGGTGGTCGTTAGATGATTCACGTAAACTGTGACTTTGAAACTTTGTGCATTCGGCAACTTAACAGTAGGCTACATTCTAAAATACATGAATACCCAGTCTTAGCATATTACGTAATACGAAAGTAATATCACAGTTTAACTTTCCCTAACCTGAATTTACCCTGCTTCGCGTTAGGGTTGCGAGCAATTTTATTTCCTTTAAATTTGTTTGGTATAAATATTTACAGTAAGCTTTTGATTCCAAACAGATCAGCAGTTTTACACTGATAGAAGAACATAGGGGATCATTATGTGATAGGCATCTTGTCAGTTGGTGACGATGCCCAGAGGTTTTTGGTGTTTCAACTACATTCTAATGGTTAAATATTTATGTACGTTACCCCAACATTGTGATGTCCATCATTAGAATATTACGGCGCTGAATCTAACTCACTGATGATGACATCCAAGTTCTCTAAACATGCATAATATAGTTCTGTATTTATTAATCTCGTTTTGTGTGTTGATAATTTGTTAATTTAATCAATTCCTTCTATTACTTCACTCTCTCATATAGGGTATATATATATCGTTCAAATCTTCAATCGCTAATAAAATACTTTTTATTCACTCAAGTTCAAATATTTTTTTTAAACGTGTGGGAGATGACACTTGATTTGATTACAGTTTTTTTTCAAATATTAATTCATTAATTTTATTTAATTAATAAGTTTTATATGAGAGAATAATACAAAAGGGGCATGGTATGCAATATAGTAATTTCGTCCCATTTGGCTTAAAATAAGTGATAACATATGATTTTATAAAACACCTGATTTTAAGTTATAGGTTATGTCTTACAACAGCTGTTTTAACGCATAGGTTATGTTACTTTATTTATATTAGTTGTAATTATTTAATAAAAAGTAACTAAAATAAATGTTTTTCACCCAAGTACCTAATTGTCTTTTAGGTATTTTGATTATGTTATTTGTCTTGTAGCCAATAAAATTATTGACTTTTAAAAACTTGTTTACTTTTAAATATATACTAATAATGTCTTCAACCATTAAGATGAACTAATCTTGTATCCCTTTCCTTTACTTACAGAGTGGTGAGATGAAGTTAGCGGGATCATATGCAGGGAGATTAGGGCTAACAGTGTGGAGGCGAAAGTCCACATTACTCGGGGCCGGGATGGCAGTAGCTCTCCTGGTTCTTTGTCTACAGTACAACGCTGCCAAGGAGGTAGTCGAAGTACCTCCGGCCCCGCCTCCCGATGAGACAGGTGACACTCGGAGCAACAGCGTCCAGTTCGTCGCTAACCTCCCGGCGACAGGAGCAGCTCTTCACGCCGACACTCAGCCCGACGGCGCGGACCTAAACCTGGACACCAATAACTACGTGTCCGGTAACTTACTCTACTCGGGACTAGACTCGAAAATAAACTACATCCCGCCTCAGAGACTTTTACATTTAGATTTAAAAGGGGCGCCTCCGAAAATATCGTATTTGAAAAAAGTGTTTACGTTATCACGCGAAATGGGCGCCACTGGCGTGTTGTTGGAGTGGGAGGATATGTTCCCTTGGACCGGAGCGTTATCCCCTCTGGCGGCGCTCAACGCCTACACGAGGCGGGACGTCGATGAAATCTTGGAAGCCGCGCGCAGTGTCCACTTGGAAGTGATACCGCTGATACAGACGTTCGGACATGTTGAGTTTGCCCTTAAACACAAAGAGTTCTCTAGCCTGAGAGAGGTACCGGATTCGCCCCAAGCCCTCTGCCCGTCTCTGAACGCTTCTGTGGACCTCGTACACCAGATGATTGATCAGGTGAGTAAATAGGAAAAGAGTTTGCTAATTGCAAATGATTACACAATACGTAAATGGTTGTGGATTTTCAGATAAACAACTTGCAATAGGAAGAATCTCTTTGTTTTTGGAAAGAAATAAGCATGGTAAAATTAAAATATTAGGTAATACGTAATCTGGCGCGTGACCTTGAAAGGTGAGCATAAGCGGGAAGAAGGGTAGACGAAGCAAAAGACCGTTCCACAAACATTATAATATGAGGTATACTATTTATATTACAATAATGTATATTTGACAATGTTGAAAGGCCGCTATAAATATTATTTTATTTGATTTGTTATATTAACCAGATCATTTACAGAAAGGTTTGAAAATATTTACTCATCAGTTTCTAATCGACCGCAGCGCCTGCAATTTCTTAGCGACGGGCTTTCATGCAACACGCACTACAAAAAGCATTGTCTTTGTATATGCGAGTACAGTCGAATCACTTTGTAAAAACTCGGGGTGTTGAATGCGCTGTGCCGAAAGACGCCAGTGCGCATGCGCATGTGCTCTGTGTGACACTTCAGTTGGTCGTAAAAGCAGCCGGTGGTTGATCTATACGTACCTTTCCAAAAACATTTCCTGGTGTTATGTTTTGATTTAGGTTTATATTCTTTTTTGTGTTTTATAGTGCAAGTGTTTTTAGTTTCTTTAAGAAATGGTGCAACCGGGTTCCTCTTGACGTCCGTAAATGAATCAACTCAGCCGAAAGTATGTAGTCAGGCTAGTAGCGTTTCTACTTTGAAGTTTCTCTTCCTCCTCCGCCTCGCACGTGGCCAAACCCCACCCCTCACACCACAAGATTGCGCGAGGCGATTTTTGTCAAAGTGATTCATCTGTACAAGTTTTCTTTGGAACAAACGCGCGCCAGCTTACGAGTTTACCAGCTGTAATAGTCAATAAAGTACTGTATAAATATCTCTAACTAAAAGCAACAGGTTTTCAAATAAATATTTCCTAATCCAGCGTTTGCGTGAGAAATAACATACATTATTTTACAATCAGAGTAAACAAATAACATTTTCAGAATAAATATAAAAGTGAAAAATTCACTTCGCTTTTATTTTAGTGGTGAAGGCTAAACCAGAGAGACAACTTTGCAAACTAGTCATGGAATACTTTTAACTTATATTTTTAACAGTCCTGTTTTTGCTGTAGAATCTGTTTGAAGGAAATTGCCGTTTACAATCATTTACTACAAAAATGTAAGGAAAATGTTTCGAAATTGCATACAAACCCCCCAAAAAAGTGTGTCTCTTAGGACTATTGCGTATTTTTTATGCATTATGTCTTTTACAACCTAGAAAACATTTGCTGGGTGTTTATACTTCAAATACACCGAGAATAAAATAATTTGGATTTTAAAAGAACATCTATAAATCTGAAAGGAGTTTTTCTGGAAAATTAGAGTAACAAATTCTAAATCTGTTATATTATTGATGTGTTACGTATTTAGGGTTTTCCTACCATAAGCTACCCTGTAAAGCTGCCTAGGGTATGTTCCTTACCTCAATCCTCCTTAATTTCCACCTACCCTGTCATATTCCTCTAGCCTTGGAATTTAGCCTCTGGTAGAGTATTTTTTGTCACCTACAGAGTCGGGATACGTATAGAATTATTCTCTTCGCAAGATAATATGTAATTCATCTTTTCTCACAACAGAAAGGTTTCATCTTCTACACGTTATTTCTAGTTATAATTAATTTACTACGATCCCCCCCCCCCCGAGATTAAAACTCCAAAATAATAACAAGGTGATAAAATTAATAAACATTAAAATTCTTAATATACTTATTTTACCTCTGTTGGCAAGATTTGTTCAAATTTGAGTACAATTTTCTGCCTTTCCTAGCACTAAAATATTTTCCTTTATTGACGTGTTTCGAAATAACTCCCTTCTCAAACCTTTAGTAAGTATTAAGTATTTAGTACTTGAATAGAGTACTATTAAAGCTTTGAGAGTGGAGTTATTCCGAAACTAGTCATCAAAGAAAAATATTTTAATGTTAGGAAAATTTATTCAAACATATATAATAAACATTACGTCAACCTCCTCCCCGACTGGCTATTTAGTACATTACATTATTGGCCACATTGCACGCTTGACCTATTCATCTGCTCGACCTACGGTTCTGAAACTCCTAGATTCAATACATCACGCTGGCCTTAGACTTTCTACTGGTGCTTTTAGATCAAGCCCAATCTCCAGCCTTCTAGTTGAAGCTGGAGAACCATCTCTCTCAATGCGACGTCAAATGCTACAAATTTCATATTACACTGGTCTTCGAAGTAAACCTAAACATCCGGCATTCAAAGCAGTTTTTGATAACTACCTCGAGGATCGTTACAATGTGCGTCAACGTTCAACTGCTCCCTTCGGAATAAGAACGTTGCGCATTTTTAGCAATTTAAATTTAGAACATCCACCTATATTCGAACGAACATCATGCTACATCCCTCCATGGATAGTACAAAAGCCAAAATGTGACTTCTTATTGTCCAGGTACTTAAAACACAATACTCCTGACGTTATTTATCGTCAGGAGTTTTTGCAGATACAACTAACTCACCAACATACTGTGACTATATTCACAGACGGTTCAAAACTGGACAATGGGATAGGTTGTGCATCCTATATGGAAGGACAAACCTTCACTTACGGATTACCCTCAGCCTGTAGCGTTTTTACAGCAGAACTTTATGCAATTTTCCAATTCCAACTTTAAGATCAATTCCGTCTGCAACATCTAAATATCTTGTATGCTCCGATTCCAAAAGTGCTCTCCAGGCTATTCAGGAAATTTACACTAAGAACCCATTAGTTGGAGACATCTTGTGCTCAATACACAGGCTCCAATTACGGGGTATCGAGGTGTCATTTCTCTGGGTGCCTGGTTACTGCGGAATATTTGGAAACACTAAAGCAGATGAAGGAGCAAAATTAGCTACAAGTATGGTACCATCGACACAACGTGTAATGGCATCAGATTTTGTATGCAATGTTAAAACTATACTATTCTCTGTTTGGAATGAAGAATGGCAAAATGTAAATAGAAACAAGCTGAGGGACATCAAAAATACCGTCCGACCATGGAGGACATCTGTTCGTTCGAATCGTAGGGAGGAAGTGGTGGTTACTCGACTTCGCATCGGCCACTCTTTGTTAACACATGGATGGTTGATGCGACATGAGGATCCACCACTATGTCCGTTTTGTAGAAGCAATATTACAATCAAGCATATCCTGCTTGATTGTGATGAGTTGAGCGATTTTTATGTACGTTACGATCTTCGAGGTAGTTTAAAGGTGGTTTTAAGGGACGATGCCACAGCTATCGACCCTGTCATCGCTTTCTTACGCCACCTGAATCTATTTAATAATATTTAAATTATGTATAATATTAGTTTCTTTCGTTTTAGTTACATTTAGTATTAAACATTTATTTTATTTTATTTTGTTTAGTTGGTTAGTTTTATTTTGAAATAATTATTTAAAATAACTAGTTAGGCGAGATAACCTTGATAGGTTTTTCGCCTGGGGAAAAAATGCACGCTTGACGACAAATAAGGGCAGAAATTGTCACGTTATTCAGTCATCGTTCTCCTCACATTTTCGATTAAATACAGTAACAATATCTCCAAAGGAATTCAAAATTAATTGAACGCGCGTGTATGTGTTTTAAAAACTTTATTGTTGTAGTTTATAAATGTACTTCTAGGTATAGTGCGGAACACGTAGCCTTGCACTTGGCCTTTGTACCTATATATATATATACACATATAAAACATTCTGAATATCTAACATGTTTTAAGAAATACACGAGGAAATCTCGGGCGATCTCTCAAGGCCAAGTGAGACATTGTCCATGCTCCGCAATACAATCGATTTGTTGCTCCGATTTATCACTAAAGGTTTGCGTTTATATTATACGAATATATGTGAAATGCTCTGAACAGATAGTTTTGCATACAAATCCACTTGCAAATAAACCAAAAGATTAAACACCTGTTCGTTAAAATTAAAATTTACGCCTACAAATTCACATGCACAAATTGTTATCAATAAATTAAAATCTCAATTCTTAAGGAGTTCTTTTAAGATTTTGTTTCACGTTCTGCACTCTCCGTAAAGTCGTATTAGAGGTAGCAGTTGCATGAAGGATCTAAATGGTAATTGAGTGTACTGTATTGTGAACCGGTTGTGTTCTTAGTGAAAGGCTAGAGGGAAGCAGTCCACTCTCACTTCCGCAGATGACTTCAAGATTTTTTCACGCCACGTAGATAACATTTCTGTGTGACATTGGTGTAAAAAAGGATAATAATTTACAAGTGAAAATAAATTTCAAGAATAATTGCAACCAGAATAGTTTAAAAAAACATGAAAGAACAATTTTTATGTTTAAAAGAATAACCACATTTATAGAACATCATTTCCAGTTAAGGATGTAAGCCAGGGGTAGGGACTACGGTAGTATTAAGGAATGATCGTGAGTCCTGGCCCTCTATCAGTGGATTGAGCATTAGGGGCTCAGACCCTCTACAACAGGGGTTCCCAAACGTTTTAGTATCACGCCCCCTCCACTTTATATTATAAATAAATGGTATGGGCATATGAAAAAAAACAAATATTATATATATATATATATATATATATATATATATATATATATATATATTGAACACAATTTATTTATTTATACATACTTTCACAAGAAACATGATATAATATTTCAAATTTTAATTCGCAAGGTAAATTTTAACTGATAAGTAGAAAATCGAGATGGATGAGCTTGGATTCTTTACACTAGCAGCCTATTTGAGGTTGTATTTTAGTAAAGACAACCCAAAATCATTAGCAACATCAAGTTTGTTCCTAAATTTGGTTTTTATTGCAACAAGTACTGAAAATGTTTTTTCACACAAGTAGGGGCTTGAAAAAGGCAAGCATAATCTAAGAGCTGCCTGTGATACACTTTGAAGTGTTTTATCCAAAATTAAGATTTGTCCGTTGTGGCGCTGTTGCCACATTGAACGGCAAACGTTCGTTTCACGACACTTGTACTATTATTCTTTTCAAGCTGTCATGTTGATTTTATTTCAAGTTTACAAAATTTGCACTACCTTTACTTATATTTCTTTTATAAATGCATACATTTCATTAAAATTTTCTGAACATCATGGTTAATAAAATTACCTATGTAAAAGAATCTGAGTTGTAAATTTAGTTTAAATTTTTGAGAAATTGTGTACTAAATTTTAACTCAATGAGAATTTATCTTACCATTTACCAACTGGTCTCCGACCCCTGACTTGTCTTCACGACCTCCCCCCCCCCCCAGTTTGGGAATATACGTTTTTATTTACACCATATAACTTCAACTTTAAATAAAATAATTGTGTCGATTGTATCAGACCTTTAAGGTATATAACAATTGCATTTTATAATTCTTTGGTAGAATGCAACTGTGCCTACAGTGGGTGCCAGGCCTTTAAGGTATGATATAACAATTGCATTTTATAATTCTTTGGAAGAATGCAACTGTGCCTCCAGTGGGTGCCAGGACTTTAAGGCATGATATAACAATTGCATTTTATAATTCTTTGGTAGAATGCAACTGTGCCTCCAGTGGGTGCCAGGACTTTAAGGCATGATATAACAATTGCATTTTATAATTCTTTGGTAGAATGCAACTGTGCCTCCAGTGGGTGCCAGGACTTTAAGGCATGATATAACAATTGCATTTTATAATTCTTTGGTAGAATGCAACTGTGCCTCCAGTGGGTGCCAGGCCTTTAAGGTATGATATAACAATTGCATTTTATAATTCTTTGGAAGAATGCAACTGTGCCTCCAGTGGGTGCCAGGCCTTTAAGGTATGATATAACAATTGCATTTTATAATTCTTTGGTAGGATGCAACTGTGCCTCCAGTGGGTGCCAGGCCTTTAAGGTATGATATAACAATTGCATTTTATAATTCTTTGGTAGGATGCAACTGTGCCTCCAGTGGGTGCCAGGCCTTTAAGGTATGATATAACAATTGCATTTTATAATTCTTTGGTAGGATGCAACTGTGCCTCCAGTGGGTGCCAGGACTTTAAGGCATGATATAACAATTGCATTTTATAATTCTTTGGTAGAATGCAACTGTGCCTCCAGTGGGTGCCAGGCCTTTAAGGTATGATATAACAATTGCATTTTATAATTCTTTGGAAGAATGCAACTGTGCCTCCAGTGGGTGCCAGGCCTTTAAGGTATGATATAACAATTGCATTTTATAATTCTTTGGTAGGATGCAACTGTGCCTCCAGTGGGTGCCAGGCCTTTAAGGTATGATATAACAATTGCATTTTATAATTCTTTGGTAGGATGCAACTGTGCCTCCAGTGGGTGCCAGGCCTTTAAGGTACGATATAACAATTGCATTTTATAATTCTTTGGTAGGATGCAACTGTGCCTCCAGTGGGTGCCAGGCCTTTAAGGTATGATATAACAATTGCATTTTATAATTCTTTGGTAGGATGCAACTGTGCCTCCAGTGGGTGCCAGGCCTTTAAGGTATGATATAACAATTGCATTTTATAATTCTTTGGTAGGATGCAACTGTGCCTCCAGTGGGTGCCAGGACTTTAAGGCATGATATAACAATTGCATTTTATAATTCTTTGGTAGAATGCAACTGTGCCTCCAGTGGGTGCCAGGCCTTTAAGATATGATATAACAATTGCATTTTATAATTCTTTGGTAGGATGCAACTGTGCCTCCAGTGGGTGCCAGGACTTTAAGGCATGATATAACAATTGCATTTTATAATTCTTTGGTAGGATGCAACTGTGCCTCCAGTGGGTGCCAGGCCTTTAAGGTATGATATAACAATTGCATTTTATAATTCTTTGGTAGGATGCAACTGTGCCTCCAGTGGGTGCCAGGACTTTAAGGTATGATATAACAATTGCATTTTATAATTCTTTGGTAGGATGCAACTGTGCCTCCAGTGGGTGCCAGGCCTTTAAGGTATGATATAACAATTGCATTTTATAATTCTTTGGTAGAATGCAACTGTGCCTCCAGTGGGTGCCAGGCCTTTAAGGTATGATATAACAATTGCATTTTATAATTCTTTGGTAGAATGCAACTGTGCCTCCAGTGGGTGCCAGGACTTTAAGGCATGATATAACAATTGCATTTTATAATTCTTTGGTAGAATGCAACTGTGCCTCCAGTGGGTGCCAGGACTTTAAGGCATGATATAACAATTGCATTTTATAATTCTTTGGTAGAATGCAACTGTGCCTCCAGTGGGTGCCAGGCCTTTAAGGTATGATATAACAATTGCATTTTATAATTCTTAGGTAGGATGCAACTGTGCCTCCAGTGGGTGCCAGGCCTTTATGGTACGATATAACAATTGCATTTTATAATTCTTTGGTAGGATGCAACTGTGCCTCCAGTGGGTGCCAGGCCTTTAAGGTATGATATAACAATTGCATTTTATAATTCTTTGGTAGAATGCAACTGTGCCTCCAGTGGGTGCCAGGCCTTTAAGGTATGATATAACAATTGCATTTTATAATTCTTTGGTAGAATGCAACTGTGCCTCCAGTGGGTGCCAGGCCTTTAAGGTATGATATAACAATTGCATTTTATAATTCTTTGGTAGAATGCAACTGTGCCACCAGTGGGTGCCAGGCCTTTAAGGTATGATATAACAAATGCATTTTATAATTCTTTGGTAGGATGCAACTGTGCCTCCAGTGGGTGCCAGGCCTATAAGGTATGATATAACAATTGCATTTTATAATTCTTTGGTAGAATGCAACTGTGCCACCAGTGGGTGCCAGGACTTTAAGGCATGATATAACAATTACATTTTATAATTCTTTGGAAGATTGCAATGGTGCCACCAGTGGGTGCCAGGCCTTTAAGGTATGATATAACAATTACATTTTATAATTCTTTGGTAGAATGCAACTGTGCCACCAGTGGGTGCCAGGACTTTAAGGCATGATATAACAATTACATTTTATAATTCTTTGGAAGATTGCAATGGTGCCACCAGTGGGTGCCAGGACTTTAAGGCATGATATAACAATTACATTTTATAATTCTTTGGTAGAATGCAACTGTGCCACCAGTGGGTGCCAGGACTTTAAGGCATGATATAACAATTGCATTTTATAATTCTTTGGAAGATTGCAATGGTGCCTCCAGTGGGTGCCAGGCCTATAAGGTATGATATAACAATTGCATTTTATAATTCTTTGGTAGAATGCAACTGTGCCACCAGTGGGTGCCAGGACTTTAAGGCATGATATAACAATTACATTTTATAATTCTTTGGTAGAATGCAACTGTGCCTCCAGTGGGTGCCAGGCCTTTAAGGTATGATATAACAATTGCATTTTATAATTCTTTGGTAGAATGCAACTGTGCCTCCAGTGGGTGCCAGGCCTTTAAGGTATGATATAACAATTGCATTTTATAATTCTTTGGTAGAATGCAACTGTGCCACCAGTGGGTGCCAGGCCTTTAAAGTATGATATAACAATTGCATTTTATAATTCTTTGGTAGAATGCAACTGTGCCTCCAGTGGGTGCCAGGCCTTTAAGGTATGATATAACAATTGCATTTTATAATTCTTTGGTAGAATGCAACTGTGCCTCCAGTGGGTGCCAGGCCTTTAAGGTATGATATAACAATTGCATTTTATAATTCTTTGGTAGAATGCAACTGTGCCACCAGTGGGTGCCAGGCCTTTAAGGTATGATATAACAAATGCATTTTATAATTCTTTGGTAGGATGCAACTGTGCCTCCAGTGGGTGCCAGGCCTATAAGGTATGATATAACAATTGCATTTTATAATTCTTTGGTAGAATGCAACTGTGCCACCAGTGGGTGCCAGGACTTTAAGGCATGATATAACAATTACATTTTATAATTCTTTGGAAGATTGCAACTGTGCCTCCAGTGGGTGCCAGGCCTTTAAGGCATGATATAACAATTACATTTTATAATTCTTTGGAAGATTACAATGGTGCCACCAGTGGGTGCCAGGCCTTTAAGGTATGATATAACAATTGCATTTTATAATTCTTTGGTAGAATGCAACTGTGCCACCAGTGGGTGCCAGGACTTTAAGGCATGATATAACAATTACATTTTTAATTCTTTGGAAGATTGCAACTGTGCCTCCAGTGGGTGCCAGGCCTTTAAGGTATGATATAACAAATGCATTTTATAATTATTTGGTAGGATGCAACTGTGCCTCCAGTGGGTGCCAGGCCTTTAAGGCATGATATAACAATTGCATTTTATAATTCTTTGGTAGGATGCAACTGTGCCTCCAGTGGGTGCCAGGACTTTAAGGCATGATATAACAATTGCATTTTATAATTCTTTGGTAGGATGCAACTGTGCCTCCAGTGGGTGCCAGGACTTTAAGGCATGATATAACAATTGCATTTTATAATTCTTTGGTAGGATGCAACTGTGCCTCCAGTGGGTGCCAGGACTTTAAGGCATGATATAACAATTGCATTTTATAATACTTTGGTAGGATGCAACTGTGCCTCCAGTGGGTGCCAGGCCTTTAAGGTATGATATAACAATTGCATTTTATAATTCTTTGGTAGGATGCAACTGTGCCTCCAGTGGGTGCCAGGCCTTTAAGGCATGATATAACAATTGCATTTTATAATTCTTTGGTAGGATGCAACTGTGCCTCCAGTGGGTGCCAGGACTTTAAGGCATGATATAACAATTGCATTTTATAATTCTTTGGTAGGATGCAACTGTGCCTCCAGTGGGTGCCAGGCCTTTAAGGCATGATATAACAATTGCATTTTATAATTCTTTGGTAGGATGCAACTGTGCCTCCAGTGGGTGCCAGGCCTTTAAGGTATGATATAACAAATGCATTTTATAATTCTTTGGAAGAATGCAACTGTGCCACCAGTGGGTGCCAGGCCTTTAAGGTATGATATAACAATTGCATTTTATAATTCTTTGGTAGAATGCAACTGTGCCTCCAGTGGGTGCCAGGACTTTAAGGTATGATATAACAATTGCATTTTATAATTCTTTGGTAGAATGCAACTGTGCCTCCAGTGGGTGCCAGGACTTTAAGGCATGATATAACAATTGCATTTTATAATTCTTTGGTAGAATGCAACTGTGCCTCCAGTGGGTGCCAGGACTTTAAGGTATGATATAACAATTGCATTTTATAATTCTTTGGTAGAATGCAACTGTGCCTCCAGTGGGTGCCAGGCCTTTAAGGTATGATATAACAATTGCATTTTATAATTCTTTGCTAGAATGCAACTGTGCCTCCAGTGGGTGCCAGGACTTTAAGGTATGATATAACAATTGCATTTTATAATTCTTTGGTAGAATGCAACTGTGCCTCCAGTGGGTGCCAGGACTTTAAGGTATGATATAACAAATGCATTTTATAATTCTTTGGAAGAATGCAACTGTGCCACCAGTGGGTGCCAGGCCTTTAAGGTATGATATAACATTTGCATTTTATAATTCTTTGGTAGAATGCAACTGTGCCTCCAGTGGGTGCCAGGACTTTAAGGCATGATATAACAATTGCATTTTATAATTCTTTGGTAGAATGCAACTGTGCCTCCAGTGGGTGCCAGGACTTTAAGGCATGATATAACAATTGCATTTTATAATTCTTTGGTAGAATGCAACTGTGCCTCCAGTGGGTGCCAGGACTTTAAGGTATGATATAACAATTGCATTTTATAATTCTTTGGAAGAATGCAACTGTGCCTCCAGTGGGTGCCAGGCCTTTAAGGTATGATATAACAATTGCATTTTATAATTCTTTGGTGGAATGCAACTGTGCCTCCAGTGGGTGCCAGGACTTTAAGGCATGATATAACAATTGCATTTTATAATTCTTTGGTAGGATGCAACTGTGCCTCCAGTGGGTGCCAGGACTTTAAGGCATGATATAACAATTGCATTTTATAATTCTTTGGTAGGATGCAACTGTGCCTCCAGTGGATGCCAGGACTTTAAGGCATGATATAACAATTGCATTTTATAATTCTTTGGTAGGATGCAACTGTGCCTCCAGTGGGTGCCAGGCCTTTAAGGCATGTTATAACAATTGCATTTTATAATTCTTTGGTAGGATGCAACTGTGCCTCCAGTGGGTGCCAGGCCTTTAAGGTATGATATAACAATTGCATTTTATAATTCTTTGGTAGGATGCAACTGTGCCTCCAGTGGGTGCCAGGCCTTAAAGGTATGATATAACAATTGCATTTTATAATTCTTTGGTAGGATGCAACTGTGCCTCCAGTGGGTGCCAGGCCTTTAAGGTATGATATAACAATTGCATTTTATAATTCTTTGGTAGGATGCAACTGTGCCTCCAGTGGGTGCCAGGCCTTTAAGGTATGATATAACAATTGCATTTTATAATTCTTTGGTAGAATGCAACTGTGCCTCCAGTGGGTGCCAGGCCTATAAGGTATGATATAACAATTGCATTTTATAATTTTTTGGAAGAATGCAACTGTGCCTCCAGTGGGTGCCAGGCCTTTAAGGCATGATATAACAATTACATTTTATAATTCTTTGGAAGATTGCAACTGTGCCTCCAGTGGGTGCCAGGCCTTTAAGGCATGATATAACAATTACATTTTATAATTCTTTGGAAGATTGCAACTGTGCCTCCAGTGGGTGTCAGGCCTTTAAGGTATGATATAACAACTACATTTTATAATTCTTTGGAAGAATGTAACTGTTCCTCCAGTGGGTGCCAGGCCTTTAAGGCATGATATAACAATTACATTTTATAATTCTTTGGAAGATTGCAACTGTGCCTCCAGTGGGTGTCAGGCCTTTAAGGCATGATATAACAATTACATTTTATAATTCTTTGGAAGAATGCAACTGTGCCTCCAGTGGGTGTCAGGCCTTTAAGGCATGATATAATAATTATATTTTATAATTCTTTGGAAGAATGTAACTGTTCCTCCAGTGGGTGCCAGGACTTTAAGGCATGATATAACAATTACATTTTATAATTCTTTGGAAGATTGCAATGGTGCCTCCAGTGGGTGCCAGGCCTTTAAGGTATGATATAATAATTACATTTTATAATTCTCTGGAAGATTGCAACTACGCCTCCAGTGGGTGCCAGGACTTTAAGGCATGATATAACAATTACATTTTATAATTCTTTGGTAGAATGCAACTGTGCCTCCAGTGGGTGCCAGGCCTTTAAGGTATGATATAATAATTACATTTTATAATTGTTTGGAAGAATGCAATGGTGCCACCAGTTTAGCCCAGGCCTTTAAAGTATGATTTAATAATTACATTTTATAATTCTCTGGAAGATTGCAATGGTGCCACCAGTTTAGCCCAGGTCTTTAAAGTATGGTTTAATAATTACATTTTATAATTCTGTGGAAGATTGTAACTGTGCCTCCAGTGGGTGTCAGGCCTTTAAGGTATGATTTAATAATTACATTTTATAATTCTCTGAAAGATTGCAATGGTGCCACCAGTTTGGGCCAGGCCTTTAAAGTATGATTTAATAATTAAATTTTATATTTCTGTGGAAGATTGTAACTGTACCTCCAGTGGGTGTCAGGCCTTTAAGGTATGATTTAATAATTACATTTTATAATTCTCTGAAAGATTGCAATGGTGCCTCCAGTGGGTGCCAGGCCTTTAAGGTATGATATAATAATTACATTTTATAATTCTCTGGAAGATTGCAATGGTGCCTCCAGTGGGTGCCAGGCCTTTAAGGTATGATATAATAATTACATTTTATAATTCTTTGGACGATTGCAATGGTGCCTCCAGTGGGTGCCAGGCCTTTAAGGTATGATATAATAATTACATTTTATAATTCTTTGGACGATTGCAATGGTCCCTCCAGTGGGTGCCAGGCCTTTAAGGTATGATATAATATTAACATTTTATAATTCTTTGGACGATTGCAATGGTGCCTACAGTGGGTGCCAGGCCTTTAAGGTATGATATAATAATTACATTTTATAATTCTCTGGAAGATTGCAATGGTGCCTCCAGTGGGTGCCAGGCCTTTAAGGTATGATATAATAATTACATTTTATAATTCTTTGGACGATTGCAATGGTGCCTCCAGTGGGTGCCAGGCCTTTAAGGTATGATATAATAATTACATTTTATAATTCTTTGGACGATTGCAATGGTGCCTCCAGTGGGTGCCAGGCTTTTGATGTATGATATAATAATTACATTTTATAATTCTTTGGAAGAATGCAACTGCGCGTCCAGTGGGTGCCAGGCCGTTAAGGCATGATATAACAATTACATTTTATAATTCTCTGGAAGATTGCAATGGTGCCTCCAGTGAGTGCCAGGCCTTTAAGGTATGATATAATAATTACATTTTATAATTCTCTGGAAGATTGCAATGGTGCCTCCAGTGGGTGCCAGGCCTTTAAGGTATGATATAATAATTACATTTTATAATTCTTTGGACGATTGCAATGGTGCCTCCAGTGGGTGCCAGGCCTTTAAGGTATGATATAATAATTACATTTTATAATTCTTTGGACGATTGCAATGGTGCCTCCAGTGGGTGCCAGGCCTTTAAGGTATGATATAATAATAACATTTTAAAATTCTTTGGTACATTGCTATGGTGCCACCAGTTTTGGCCAGGCCTTTAAAGTATGATTTAATAATTAAATTTTATAATTCTGTGGAAGATTGTAACTGTACCTCCAGTTTGGGCCAGGCCTTTAAAGTATAATTTAATAATTAAATTTTATAATTCTGTGGAAGATTGTAACTGTACCTCCAGTGGGTGCCAGGCCTTTAAGGTATGATATAATAATTACATTTTATAATTCTTTGGACGATTGCAATGGTGCCTCCAGTGGGTGCCAGGCCTTTAAGGTATGATATAATAATAACATTTTAAAATTCTTTGGTACATTGCTATGGTGCCACCAGTTTTGGCCAGGCCTTTAAAGTATGATTTAATAATTAAATTTTATAATTCTGTGGAAGATTGTAACTGTACCTCCAGTTTGGGCCCGGCCTTTAAAGTATGATTTAATAATTAAATTTTATAATTCTGTGGAAGATTGTAACTGTACCTCCAGTGGGTGCCAGGCCTTTAAGGTATGATATAATAATTACATTTTATAATTCTTTGGACGATTGCAATGGTGCCTCCAGTGGGTGCCAGGCCTTTAAGGTATGATATAATAATTACATTTTATAATTCTTTGGACGATTGCAATGGTGCCTCCAGTGGGTGCCAGGCCTTTAAGGTATGATATAATAATTACATTTTATAATTCTCTGGAAGATTGCAATGGTGCCTCCAGTGGGTGCCAGGCCTTTAAGGTATGATATAATAATTACATTTTATAATTCTTTGGACGATTGCAATGGTGCCTCCAGTGGGTGCCAGGCCTTTAAGGTATGATATAATAATTACATTTTATAATTCTTTGGACGATTGCAATGGTGCCTCCAGTGGGTGCCAGGCCTTTGATGTATGATATAATAATTACATTTTATAATTCTTTGGAAGAATGCAACTGCGCGTCCAGTGGGTGCCAGGCCGTTAAGGCATGATATAACAATTACATTTTATAATTCTCTGGAAGATTGCAATGGTGCCTCCAGTGGGTGCCAGGCCTTTAAGGTATGATATAATAATTACATTTTATAATTCTCTGGAAGATTGCAATGGTGCCTCCAGTGGGTGCCAGGCCTTTAAGGTATGATATAATAATTACATTTTATAATTCTTTGGACGATTGCAATGGTGCCTCCAGTGGGTGCCAGGCCTTTAAGGTATGATATAATAATTACATTTTATAATTCTTTGGACGATTGCAATGGTGCCTCCAGTGGGTGCCAGGCCTTTAAGGTATGATATAATAATAACATTTTAAAATTCTTTGGTACATTGCTATGGTGCCACCAGTTTTGGCCAGGCCTTTAAAGTATGATTTAATAATTAAATTTTATAATTCTGTGGAAGATTGTAACTGTACCTCCAGTGGGTGCCAGGCCTTTAAGGTATGTTATAATAATTACATTTTATAATTCTTTGGACGATTGCAATGGTGCCACCAGTGGGTGCCAGGCCTTTAAGGTATGATATAATAATTACATTTTATAATTCTTTGGACGATTGCAATGGTGCCTCCAGTGGGTGCCAGGCCGTTAAGGCATGATATAACAATTACATTTTATAGTTCTTTGGACGATTGCAATGGTGCCACCAGTGGGTGCCAGGCCTTTGATGTATGATATAATAATTAAATTTTATAATTCTGTGGAAGATTGTAACTGTACCTCCAGTGGGTGCCAGGCCTTTAAGGCATGATATAACAATTACATTTTATAATTCTTTGGACGATTGCAATGGTGCCTCCAGTGGTGCCAGGCCTTTGATGTATGATATAATAATTACATTTTATAATTCTTTGGAAGAATGCAACTGCGCGTCCAGTGGGTGCCAGGCCGTTAAGGCATGATATAACAATTACATTTTATAATTCTCTGGAAGATTGCAATGGTGCCTCCAGTGGGTGCCAGGCCTTTAAGGTATGATATAATAATTACATTTTATAATTCTTTGGACGATTGCAATGGTGCCTCCAGTGGGTGCCAGGCCTTTAAGGTATGATATAATAATAACATTTTAAAATTCTTTGGTACATTGCTATGGTGCCACCAGTTTTGGCCAGGCCATTAAAGTATGATTTAATAATTAAATTTTATAATTCTGTGGAAGATTGTAACTGTACCTCCAGTTTGGGCCAGGCCTTTAAAGTATGATTTAATAATTAAATTTTATAATTCTGTGGAAGATTGTAACTGTACCTCCAGTGGGTGCCAGGCCTTTAAGGTATGATATAATAATTACATTTTATAATTCTTTGGACGATTGCAATGGTGCCACCAGTGGGTGCCAGGCCTTTAAGGTATGATATAATAATTACATTTTATAATTCTTTGGACGATTGCAATGGTGCCTCCAGTGGGTGCCAGGCCGTTAAGGCATGATATAACAATTACATTTTATAATTCTTTGGACGATTGCAATGGTGCCACCAGTGGGTGCCAGGCCTTTGATGTATGATATAATAATTAAATTTTATAATTCTGTGGAAGATTGTAACTGTACCTCCAGTGGGTGCCAGGCCTTTAAGGCATGATATAACAATTACATTTTATAATTCTTTGGACGATTGCAATGGTGCCTCCAGTGGGTGCCAGGCCTTTGATGTATGATATAATAATTACATTTTATAATTCTTTGGAAGAATGCAACTGCGCGTCCAGTGGGTGCCAGGACTTTAAGGCATGATATAACAATTGCATTCTATAATTCTCTGGAAGAATGCAACTGCGCGTCCAGTGGGTGCCAGGACTTTAAGGCATGATATAACAATTGCATTTTATAATTCTCTGGAAGAATGCAACTGTACCTCCAGTGGGTGCCAGGACTTTAAGGCATGATATAACAATTACATTTTATAATTCTTTGGACGATTGCAATGGTGCCTCCAGTGGGTGCCAGGCCTTTGATGTATGATATAATAATTACATTTTATAATTCTTTGGAAGAATGCAACTGCGCGTCCAGTGGGTGCCAGGCCGTTAAGGCATGATATAACAATTACATTTTATAATTCTTTGGACGATTGCAATGGTGCCTCCAGTGGGTGCCAGGCCTTTAAGGTATGATATAATAATTACATTTTATAATTCTTTGGACGATTGCAATGGTGCCTCCAGTGGGTGCCAGGCCTTTAAGGTATGATATAATAATAACATTTTAAAATTCTTTGGTACATTGCTATGGTGCCACCAGTTTTGGCCAGGCCTTTAAAGTATGATTTAATAATTAAATTTTATAATTCTGTGGAAGATTGTAACTGTACCTCCAGTGGGTGCCAGGCCTTTAAGGTATGATATAATAATTACATTTTATAATTCTTTGGACGATTGCAATGGTGCCTCCAGTGGGTGCCAGGCCGTTAAGGCATGATATAACAATTACATTTTATAATTCTTTGGACGATTGCAATGGTGCCACCAGTGGGTGCCAGGCCTTTAAGGTATGATATAATAATTACATTTTATAATTCTTTGGACGATTGCAATGGTGCCTCCAGTGGGTGCCAGGCCGTTAAGGCATGATATAACAATTACATTTTATAACTCTTTGGAAGATTGCAATGGTGCCACCAGTGGGTGCCAGGCCTTTAAGGTATGATATAATAATTACATTTTATAATTCTTTGGACGATTGCAATGGTGCCTCCAGTGGGTGCCAGGCCGTTAAGGCATGATATAACAATTATATTTTATAATTCTTTGGAAGATTGCAATGGTGCCACCAGTGGGTGCCAGGCCTTTAAGGTATGATATAATAATTACATTTTATAATTCTTTGGACGATTGCAATGGTGCCTCCAGTGGGTGCCAGGCCGTTAAGGCATGATATAACAATTACATTTTATAATTCTTTGGACGATTGCAATGGTGCCACCAGTGGGTGCCAGGCCTTTGATGTATGATATAATAATTAAATTTTATAATTCTGTGGAAGATTGTAACTGTACCTCCAGTGGGTGCCAGGCCTTTGATGTATGATATAATAATTAAATTTTATAATTCTGTGGAAGATTGTAACTGTACCTCCAGTGGGTGCCAGGCCGTTAAGGCATGATATAACAATTACATTTTATAGTTCTCTGGAAGATTGCAATGGTGCCTCCAGTGGGTGCCAGGCCTTTAAGGTATGATATAACAATTACATTTTATAGTTCTCTGGAAGATTGCAATGGTGCCTCCAGTGGGTGCCAGGCCTTTAAGGTATGATATAATAATTACATTTTATAATTCTCTGAAAGATTGCAATGGTGCCTCCAGTGGGTGTCAGGCCTTTAAGGCATGATATAACAATTACATTTTATAATTCTCTGGAAGATTGCAATGGTGCCTCCAGTGGGTGCCAGGCCTTTAAGGTATGATATAATAATAACATTTTAAAATTCTTTGGTACATTGCTATGGTGCCACCAGTTTTGGCCAGGCCTTTAAGGTATGATATAACAATTACATTTTATAATTCTTTGGAAAAATGTAACTGTGCCTTCAGTGGGTGCCAGGCCTTTAACTTGTAACTTAGGCTAACTAACTTTAACTTTACTTTGGACTAGCAATTGTAACTTACTAACAAATGTTCAAGTGTCTTCAGTATATATATATATATATATATATATATAGTTTACAACATAAAAAAATTTTCTTAGCTGGGAATTAAAAATTTTGTAATACCTGTTTCTGACTGTAGTAATTCTGCTTAAACCAGGCCTAGTTCAAAGTGGCCCTGGCAGTTGATGCCTTAATTTTCCCTTCACATTATGTCTATGGAACCCTGCACAAGAGTAACTCTGCTTGAAACCAGGCCCAGTTCAGAGTAAGTGACCCTGGCCAGTTGATGCCTTAATTTTCCCTTCACAATATGTCTGTGAAACCCTGCACAAGTGATCCCATAATCCTTCCATAACAAGGAATTTCATGTTAAACAAATTCTTATTAGTCTTATAGTATTTCTTAGCTTTCATAGGTAATATTATACTGGCTAATTACCTGAACTCTACAAAACTAAACTATATTCATACATTTTATTCTACTGTTTGCATTGTAGATTAATTTCTAACTCTTGTGTAATGTGTGCAGGTGATGGCAGTTCACAATGGCATTAGATTCATCCATATAGGCTGTGATGAAGTATTTCAAATGGGTGAATGCATCCGATGCCGAACGCAAACCAGAGAATCCTTGTTTCTGTCTCACGTATCAAGAGTCGCTGAGTATATACGCTCTCGCTTCTCCAATATTGTTCCGCTTATTTGGGATGACATGTTAAGACATTTACCTCCAATTAGCCTCGAACAGTTTCATATTGGAGATCTGGTGGAGCCAATGGTAATGATTGTCATATTTTAAAAATATATTAGTTTTTATTTGTGTACAACAAAAACATGATGTAGATTATTTTTACAAATTATTATGATGTTTTTTTTTACTTCTTCAATTTCTTCTATTAGTTCACATTCTCCCTATATATATATATATATATATATATATATATATATATATATATATATATACAAGAAAACCCTATATATTGTATACAAGAAAACAGTGTTGCTTAACCTACAAATATGGATATCGCCCCACAAGGTAATCAAGCAACCAAACTATTGAACAAATTTGAAAAACTTAGAAAACAAATCATAAATATTAACCATAATATACATTTTAATAAACAATGCATTAAAAACAAAATAACACCAAAATATGCCAAAATAATAATAAAAAACCAAACTAGTTCTGCACAAAAAACTGCTAAACAAGCTGAAACTCTATGGGTAAAAAACGAAATTAAATATCTATACACAAAGAAAAACAAATTAACTAACACACTCTTAAAAACCCACCTAGAATTAGCTAACACACTTAAACCAAACCAGTGGCATTGTAAATATATCAAAATTCAAGAAAAATGCAAGAAATTTACTGCAACTAAAAAACAAAAAATAGAATCTAAACTTAACAAACTAATAGAAAAACAAAATAACATGGACAATATCACAACATTCCATCAATTCCACCCAAATTTTATAAACCTCACAAAAACGAATTTCACCAAAGAAGAAATAAAGATACTCGAAAATAGCACAAAAACCAACATCAAACCAAAATTACAAAACACAATAGAAAACCTCATAGTAGAAACAGAACTGGCAATAAATCTCATTAATTACGAAAATCTAGATAACATCAGAAACATAGCATCACACGAAATCAACAAAATCATCAATAAAAAAATCAAAAAAGGAAATCACGGTGAAAATAAAATACAAATAAACCAAATTAACAAATTGAAACAAAAACTATTCAAAAACGAAATAATCACTACAGTAATCACATCAAAAACAGAATACAACCAAAAAAGAATTCATAAAATCCAACAATTGCATAGAATTAAACAAAGACCCCACCAAAAAATACCAAAACAAAATCATACAATTAGCAAAAAACAATGACAATTTATTCAACCAAAAAAACCCTTACCAATATACAATAGACAACCCAAAACCCCCTAAAATGAACGCCCTCATCAAAATACATAAAATCAACAATCCCATAAGACCCTTAATAAATTTTAAAAATGCACCTGCCTATAAAATATCACAAATAATAGCCAAAAACCTAAAACACGAACTTAAATTGGAAAATAAATACACCATAAAAAACTCAATTGAATTAACGGAAATACTAAAAACAATAAACATAACCGAAAACACCAAATTCATATCATTTGATATCACAAACATGTACTCTAACATACCAATTAACGAAACCATCCAAATAATAAAAAACAGATTAACTGACCTTAAAACCTACCCCAAATACACAAACCAAATCACAAAATGCCTAAAGACCATACTAAACCAAAACTATTTCATATTCAATAATAAGATATATAAACAAATAGATGGCTTAGCAATGGGATCACCACTTTCAAGTATAATATCAGAAATTTACCTCCAAAAACTTGACGAATTAATCAAACAAACCATAAAAACACATGACCTCAACGGACATTGGATACGATATGTTGATGATGGATTATACATCTCACAAAATAAAGCAATAAATAATAACATCGTCCTAAATGAAATCAATAACTTACACCCTAACATACAATTCACCATGGAGGAAAAAATAAACAATAAAATAAACTAACTAGACCTAACATTGACCAGAAATACAAATAACATTGAATATTCTATCTATAGGAAACCCACACAAACCATTAATACAATACCAAACCACTCCAACCATCCCCCACAACATAAAATGGCTGCTTACAACTCACTTTTATACAGGATGCTAAAATTGCCTTTAAATAATGAAGAAAAAACCAAAGAAAAACAAATAATATATCAAATAGCCCAAAAAATGGATACAATAAAAAAATTATAGATAAATTAGAATTTAAAATATTAAATAAATTAAAACAACCTAAAATCGAACCACAAACAACAAAATGGGCTACATTCACATACACATGATACAACATAAAATGAGTAACTAAAACACTAAAAAATAATAATATTAACATAGCCTACAAAAACACAGGAAACGTAATCAACAAAATAAACCAACCACACTTAATAACGGAATATACAAAATCGAATGCCCAGACTGTAATAAAATATACATAGGCCAAACAAAAAAGAAATTAAAAGACAGATATCAAGAACACCTCAATGCATACATCAAACCTGAAATTTATAACTCAAATTTAGCCACACATGCCATCAAAAACAAACACACATTCCCCACATTAAAAAACGTACACCTAGTAAAAAAGGTTCAAAAAGGCCTAAAAATGACAATCTGGGAACAACTAGAAATTTATAAAAATAAAAATAACATCATTAACGAACAGATACAAATAAAATCAAAAAACGATAAATTATTCAATCTAATAGACAATATTAAGCCCAAAACGAACGTTAAAAACTCGCTCAGTGCAGTGAATCTAAAAATAGAAGTTAACGGTACACCGAGGTCAACGGCAAATTCCATGCAGCTCGCAGTCCAAAACCCTGTTCAGTATGCCCGAGGATGGAGACACTAACCAGTCTTTGAAAGTTCTCGCATAAATACCAAGAAGATTCTTGTTTAAGTACATAAGTGAAAGTGATAAGTGTATACAAGAAAACAGTGTTGCATAACTACAAATATATATATATATATATATATATATATATATATATATATGTGTGTGTGTGTGTGTGTGTGTGTGTGTGTCCCTTAAGCTTTAATGTACTTAAACAACAATTTTACTTGGTATATATGCCAGCCGACTTTCGAGTGCTGTTAACTACGTGTTTTTTTCGAGCCTATTATGTTACTCATAAGAATTCTGAATATCAGAATAACCTCAAAATAAGTAATTAATAGTTCTCGAAATTCGACACCCATATATACCAAGTAAGATTCTTGTTTAAGTAAATTAGAGTGTAATGGATAAGTGAATAAAAGAAAAGTGTTGTAAAGTTATATATTATAAATATAATATCATATAAACACTATGTTATTATCGAGTGTTAATACATTAGCTTTACACCTACAAATTGATTAAAACAAGTTTAATTGCAGTTACTCGATTCAATTTTACTGTTACGGTTGCTACATTGTTGAATATAGGCGTACATAGAAATTTAATTCTCTAACACACAGGTTCCAACCCGTGGTATGCGTCACGTGGCCTCAGCAGAAACATTACCAAATGAGTTGAAACTCCAGGAAAAATATATCGTTTCAATAGAAGACAATTCCATGATAGATGTTTTTAAAGATAAATTATAATTAGACATCTGGATCGGTGTTAATCCTAGTATCCAATGCTTTTCTGGATAGCTATGCCGTTTTTGACGCCATTTGTCACTAGTTATTTGTGTGAGAGGGTTTTTTTCTGTACTGTTGTATACAAAAAATAAATATAGAAAAAAAATTAACAACTTTTGAAGAATACTCGAGGATAAAATTAACTTCAGTTACTCCTGCAATTGACTATTTACTGACAGGAAAACCGAAAAAAAGCTTCGCAATGATCAAAATTCACATAGACCTTTATTGGTTTTTGTTGATTTATACGTTTTTTTGGTTTTTTTTGTACTTATTGTGTAACACTTTTTTGTAGAGATGTGCATATTAAATAGAACTGCAATGTGCATTATTGTTAAATTTTTTTTTATTGTCTTTAAACAAAATTAATGAATAAGTGGATGAATAAATATATAGTTTTATTACTTATTTAATAAAAATAAAATAAATAGAAGTGTTTCTAAAAGAAAATAGGATCAGAAGGGCATCCTTCCAATCTATACCCCCAACCTCCTAGCCTACAACTAGAAATTTATAAAAATTAAAATAATATCATTAACGAACAAATACAAATAAAATCAAAAAACGATAAATTATTCAATCTAATAGACAATATTAACCCCAAAACAAACGTTAAAAACTCGCACAGTGCATTGAATCTAAAAATAGAACATAACAGTACACCAAGGTCAACGGGAAATCCACTCAGCTCGCAGTCTACAACCCTGTTCAGTATGCCTGAGAACGACGGCACAGCCAGCCGTTGTATGTTAGCTCGCACAAATACCAAGTAAGATTCTTGTTCAAGTACATAAGTGAAAGTGATATATATATATCTTACTTGGTATTTATGCGAGTGATAAGTGATAAGTGTATACAAGAAAACAGTGTTGCATAATCTACATATATATATATATATATATATATATATATATATATATATATATATGTAGATTATATATATATATATATATATATATATATATATATATATATATATATATATATATATATATAGGAATTTTTGGACTAGATAGAAGACTAACAGACTTACCTAATGGCAATAGTCCAAAACTGCAATCTCTTAAAAAATATATAAATAAACACATATAAAAACTGATCACACTATTGAAATATTTCGATCAAAAATGATCTTTTTTTAAATCAATAAAGAAAAATAAAAGACTGAAGTAAACAACAGATGTGTATAAATATCCAAATGTCACAGATTTATAGTTTATGATATAGTGCTATATGTGATTTGTATAAATATTGATTATTCGAAACTAGATATTAATAGTCTGTCAGAAGGAAGGTAAATGAAGTTGTTAAAAATGGTAGATAAATACTTGGCAAATAAATACTTTCGTTAATGTTGGACTGAATCTTGGAAACAAGAGGCCACAGGTCGTTATCTTTTTCAATTTCAGCCTGAACCATTGAGTGAGGACAAATTCAGGGAAGTTTCACGTCCGATTGCAACGTTTGCAGCTCGAGCATGATTCGGCCATCTAGTGACTTGTTCTTTCGAATTCTCCAATCTGTTCATTTTGTGAGGGTGAAGATGAAAGCGTAAAGTATATTTTGTTTGACTGCATGTACCCCATACCAATGAAGGACTTCCTGAGAGCCGAAGTGGCAACATAGCAAGATATTTTCATAAACAAGAAGCATTGGGGGTTGGCAAGAATAATATACCGTGGACATCGGGCTATCGGCTACTCTTGAAGCTGGATGCCTGTGCAAAGAAGTTAAAAATAGTAGAAGTTAGGGGGAAGGTAAAAGGAGTTTTATCTGATGTTGAGGTTAGGAGGCTCTCTAGATTTGGTGTACCACTGGTATGATAACTCCCATCTTCTCAATTCTGAAGAGTTGCAATCAAGGGGGAGGGCCTTAATTACTTTAGTGGTATAACAATCATTGAAAGATTTGATGTTGTGACTAGCAGCGTGTTGAGCAATTGGCCTGCCTATGTTCATGTTTCCAACGTCATGTCTGTGGCCATTCATTCTGATGCTCAGACCATCCGTGGTAAGACCTATGTACTGTGCCGGGCAAAATTTACATTGCAACTGGTATATTACATTTTTGAATGTACAAGTATGATGACCCTGAATCTTGAAGTCCATATTGGTTGCTAGGCTATGGAAACTATTTGTTGGGATGTGTATAGGACATGTCTTGCATCTAGCTCCTTTCTTGCTCCTTTCCGTGCAATAGACCTCTCCCCCCTGATTGCAACCCTTCAGAATTGAGAAGATGGGAGTTATCATACCAGTGGTACACCAAAATCTTGAATTCACTGATTAAAATACGTCAGTCACTAAAATAAAATCAGTAGCTACTCTACCCATAGAGGGTTAGCTTTGTAAAAGGACGAATATTTTGAAACGCGTCGGCAAGTAAGCAATTACCTATCCAATTAGTTAAGTATTTTAAAAATTTTATATATATGAAGTTATATTAAGGTATATTTATATTTATACAAACCAAACAACAAAATAATAAAATATCGTAATAACACAAACCACAAAACAAATACAGAAAAACATAACATATCAGGAATTTACAAAATTACATGTAAAGACTGCAACGCAACTTACATAGAGAAAACAACCAGATCATTTAAAATAAGATTTGAAGAACATTACAGAGCATTCAAAAATAAAAATACAAAAGCATCAAATGTTGCAGCACACCTAATATCACATAAACATGAAATAACAAATTACGAAAATAACCTAACCATACTTGAAATAAATAATAACCCAATAGAACTAAACTCACTAGAAAAATACCACATTTATAAAAACGTACACAACAATTTAATGAACCTACAGACAACATATGCAGACGACATACTATTCAAAAACATTATACATGCAGCTCAAGAAGAAATATGTATGACGTCAACAAATACCAACATCATCGACCGAACATTCACTCCAGAAAAATAGAGAAAAATAATCAGTGATTCGACAATGGTCAAGTGACTGAAAGGTAACACATCACATAAAGTAAGTGTTAAAAATAATAACTTACAATATACTGGTACTGAACACTATTTTTTATATAAAGGTTACAAATGTATTGTTTGGTTTCCTGGAAAGTACTTTCATTTTAGACTCATATATATAACTGTATTTTAAAAATGGTTTACCTTTCCACTAAATAAAACTTTGTTTTTACTAACTTATAAATATTCTATAGAGTTAGATAATCCTTGGAGTTAAATTTGCCTTCTCAATGTTCCTAACATAGTTGTATACAGACTTCCAACTAAGTTGCATGTTCATGCAAGTCTTATGTTCATAATAACAATGTATAACATTTGTGTAACAAGTATCAGAACATTTACATTCAAAACACAAATTACACATTTTTTTGTAATAAATGAAAATCATCAACATTTTATAATTTAAGAATAGTAAAAAAATGAAACTCTAAAATATAACAGGTAATATCCAGAAAAGCAAAATAAATAAGTTGACTAAAAACGTTTGGCAACTTTTCATGATAAATACATGTACAGGTCTGGGTGTATGCTGAAGACGTCTATCGATTCGTCCCATCTAGTGTTTGGGAAAAATATGCAGAAACATTTCCTCGTGTATGGGCAGCTAGTGCATTTAAAGGGGCTTTTGGCGAAACACTGTATGTACCTAATGTGAAGCGACATCTTGAGAATAACTTGCGATGGTTGCAAGTAATGGCGACAGAGGGTCCTAAATTTAAGGGTGGTTTCCAAGGAATTGCAGTAACTGGATGGCAGAGGTAGTCAATGTTTGTTTTAATAGATTAATTTTTTAAAAATTACTTTCAAATCACTTTTTCTATATTTTTACTAAAAAATTACATTCTTTTTTATCATTTCAAGAAATACTGTAGACAAGTTATTACCAATTAAAATGCAATAATAATATTATGTGTTATTATGATAAATTATGTTTTATATTGGTTAATCGTCAAGATTACAGAGGTTATTTTAATTAAAAATATTTTTGTAATTTAAAATTTGAGGAAAAAATAATAGTTAAATGTTAGGGTCACTTTAAATAAAAGAATTTTTTTCTTTCAAAATAAATTTAAAAAGCAAATCTTTGAGTTGCCTTGATTTATGGGATTTGTCTAAAAGGTTATGACCAAGATTTTAATAATATAGTGAAAAAATATTAAGGCACTAATTAAAACTAGAGTGGCTAATTTATTTCTACTTTAACCTGCAATCAGGTGCGCCGTTAGGGGAGCCCTAACAGAAATAGTGTAAATGAAATTTTTTATTCTTTAGCACTACAGTTTTGATGAGCTAGCTATTTGTCAATGATCTTATCTGACATCTTTTTTTGTGTTAATCTGATGACTAAGCATTCGTCACTGTTCAGTTAGGGCTGACATTACACCGCGACCGTTAGTGTCACAGTTTTTAGTAGTATATTTGGTTTTGGGGTCAATCATAATCTAACACTTTTGGTTTCATACATTCCAAAAAAAAACAAAAATGTCATAATGTTATCAATATTACATTCAGACAATGAAATCGATCATGAAACAGGAAATTCATTCAAACGAGAGGTGACTTCGTTCTACAACTTATCAAAGGAAGGAATTTATGTAGTTGACAGAATGAAAAAGGAATAATCAGTAAAAAGAGTAACAGAGATAGCCAATTACTATATCCAACAGGTTATTGAACTTGACAACAATCAACACTCAGATCATATATAAGGAAAACACTGGGACAAAAATTGCTAAAAGAATATTCATCGCTGAGTTAGGAAAGGCAATTGCAAGCCTCATCTTTTGAAAAGGACTTCAATTGAAAATTCGTCCATACGCTCAAGCAGAATAAAAAAAATATAAGTGGTCAAGAATACCCTATTAGGAATCAAAATTCACATAAGTTTGTTACCAAATTATGTAACGTTTTTATTACAAAAATATTTTTTCTAGTATAAATTATTATTTTAAAATTTATTGATAAAAACTCTGCATAAAAATTCAGTAACTATATTACTTACATAAAATCTGTTTGAAACAGAACTTACAACTTAGAATTTGGTTTCATTTTTAGAAAATCTTGGTCGAAAGGCCCCACCAAGATGTGTGTACTGTCAAACTAAGACAAACCATTATACGAAACAGAGGGGTAATGAATGTAACAGATCAATCAGTCATAACCATCCTAGATCGCAAGTCATAATTTGCACGATTAAATTACTTGTAAAATTACAAAATAAAAGCGAATAATTCAATTTTAGCTTTATTAAAATGTTTTTATGTTTTCTTATTGTCAGAAAAATAAGATAATTATGTTATATACACTAACACGTATATACACTAACAACCGCTACAAACAAAAACAAATTTGTTGTAAACAATGTAAACACTAAACTTCCATATACAATATCAAGAGCACAGTGGTACAAAAATTACAAGGAAAATACTTGAAAGAACCCCAATACCTCAAAAATAACAATTAAAACAAGTTACTTAAGATTGATCCAAACAAAAAGATCAACCTCACAACAAAATTGTGAGTAACAAACACATCACTCACTCACTACTCACAACAACGATAGGAGACATGGCACTTGTTGCAGAACAGCTACAGTCATCGAGTTTGAACTAAAACAGAGTTGCTAAATAAACCTAAAGTTAACCTATAACTTTGCAAACAAGTTCATTACAAATGGTTTAATATATGCAATAATTAGTTTAATAATAATATGTTATTTTTTAAAAAATATTTGGTGAACGTCCTTAAATCTGGGCGCTGGGATCAAACGTGATTTTTTAACATGTTCAAAAAATCAGACATTGGGATCAAAAGGGTTAACTAATAACTAAAATTGAATGGAGAAGGGATCCAAATAAAAAAGGTAATCGCCCCTTCTGCCTCATGCTGGATCCATTCTTGTTATAATTTAAACCCAATTTTTAATAGAAAACAGGTTGATTTATTTTTCACAAAATTTGTGTGCTAGGAAAAATTATATTTTTAAATTGTAAAAATTGACTTTTTAATATTATTTTTTTCAGGTATGATCATTTTGCAGTGCTTTGTGAGCTATTACCATCCGCCATTCCTTCATTAGTAGTAAACCTGTTAGCTACCAGCCACGGCTACTTTAACCAATCTCTGCGTAACAAACTCACCACAGGACTTAGTTGTGGTGTTTTTGGTCCGAGTGTGGACAGAGGATCCTCGTTCCTTAACCTCAACAATGATCCTTTCTTATGGGATCAGTTCTCAAGATGTGCTTTTCCAGGTCATACTTTCTTCAAACTTTTATACAGACTGAATGGAATAGAAAGAGAAGTGACAGAGATGATCACGTCAGTAAGTGATTTAATTACATCATTTAATAAACCTAATTCAAATTGATTTTATTATTATAAAGATTCTAACATATTTATTTTGTTTCAACAAACCTAATTATTTCTATATGTTTGAGTACATTTTTCTGCCATTCTTAACGATTCAATATTCTCCTCTGTTGACACGTTTCGGAGCAACTTTTAAAGAGTACGATTTAAGTTTTTGAAAATGGAGTTACGCCGAAACGCATCAACAGAGGAAAATATTTAATCGTTAGGAATGGTAGAAAACTGTACTCAAACATATATAATACACTAGTTTGTATGTGTGCATTACTATGAAATCTTTTCTAATATCAAATCTTTTTTAAAGATAAATTTTGGTGAGCCTTAGTTACACATAACAGCTCTGCAACATCTTCCTACAATTGTAGAGACCTAAAAAAAGGTTTGTTTCCCTTAGCACTTCTTTAAAAATAAATAGCCTAAGCAGCATCAAGACATAAGAGATCAATACAAAAAATCCATCACTTTGTAATAATGTACAGTGTGATTACCGGGAAACGTATGTTTTCTTACTTACATAGTATAAAAAGAACATCGATCGGCAAGGACAGTTAGAAGCCCTGAGATTGTTGAACGACTGTAGTCTTGAGTACACCTTACAACAGCTCAAACAGGAAGCTTCAGGTCTCAGACTCCACCCATCTACAGTGAGAAATATATTGGTCACATACCTTAAATTTATCTATTCAAGCTGACATAAGTCATCAATTGTGTTAAGCCGATAAGAGACAGCATGTAAATTTATATAACAGAATGACTGAAATGTTGAAAGAAAACGATGAATCTGTTATCCTTATGATTGATAAAGCCCATTTCCATCTGGATAGAGCAGTTAATAAGCAGAACTTTCGATTTTAGTGTGCAGAAAAGTGCCTTACGAGTGACTCCCGATTAGTGAAAAGGGGATTATTGGTCCTTCTTTTTTTTCAGACAACGATGGTAGAGCAGTCACGGTGAATGCACAATGGTACCTGGATATGTTGGAAGAATATTTCTTGCAGAACGGCACTGTCATTGTATAGGGATACTTAATGTATGGTTCCAACAAGATAAAGCAACATCCCATACAGCTCTCATTAGTATAGAATTCCTTTGACAAACATTCCCTAAAATAGTGATCTCACGTTTTGCTGATGTCAATTGGCCTTCTCACTCACTAGATCTTACATTTCTAGAATTCTTTCTATATAGTCTACACGAACAAGCCACGAACAATACAGGAACCTAACTCTTTTGATCCCGGGACTTTTTACATGGTTATCTGTTCCATTCCTAGCCATGATTTATTGAAAATGTAGTCCTTTGACAAAACTTACACCAAATTTTTATTTTTCAATGAATTTTCATGATTCTATTTTTAATTTACTTCTCAAAGACTCTGTTATAACATACACTTACCTAGAATTATAATAAACATGGAACAACAAAAATTGTGAGGAAAAAGTTACTAAACAACTTTTCTGTGTCCATTTTATATTAAGGTTATAAAATTAAAAATTAGTTGCTTTCCAAATTTTTACTTAGTTATATCTACATAACATCGGAGATATAGGTTTATAACTAAAACGTGCATATTTAGTTCTACATCACAACTTTGTGAAAAACACATGATAATGTATAAAAATAACAGTAATTAATTAAGTCACTTGTAAAATTACAAAATTAACACGAATAATTCTATTTTAGCTTTTGATCAAATGTTTTTATGTTGTCTTATTGTTAGAAAAATAAGGTTTTTATATAATTACTAACAAAAACCGCTACAAACAATAATAAACTTGTTGCAAACAATGTAAACACTAAACTTCCAAACAAAAAGACTAACTTCACACAAAAATTGTGAGTATCAAACAGACCACTCACTTACTACTCACAACAATGATAGCCGACGCGGCACTTGGCGCCAAGCAGCTACAGTCATCAAGTTTGAACTAAAACAGAGTTGCTAAATTAAACTAGAAATGCCTTTAAGTACTATAACTTTGCAAATGAGTTCATTACGAATGCTTTAATATATGCAGGAGTTATTTTACCAATTATATTACATTAAAAAAAAAATATTTTTGAACGTTTGAAAAATCAGACGTTGCGATCATAAGGGTTAAAGAAGCTATTTGCCAGTAAATCATCGACATTCTTACAGAGATTAGCAAAGTCAGTAGTAAGTTGTAACAGCTTCAACACTGTATCCAAGCAAAAGGAGGTTACCTTACAGATATAATTTTTATACGCTGAACTAAAAGTAATATTATTTTGAAATTGCATACTGTGTTCACTGTTTTGCCAATCATAAATATATTTTTTTTTTCTTAATTGTCGTAGTACTCGTTATTTGAGAAAGATGTGTAGGCCAGATTTTTTTTTGAAGTGGTTATTTTAATTAGTAAATTTGTAGCAAAATTCTTATTACTCTTAATTTAAATAGTGCATAATAGATTGATTTTTAAAACTATTTTACAAAGTAAACATGCTACCTGCATGCGTAATATTTTATGAAGTAGCTTCCCTCAACTACACTTTTAGAACTAGAATAATAGATACTTTTTACCTCTGTATATTATATTTATCATTATAAGATAATAATCAGAATAAGAAAAAATAACTATTTTAATAATAAAAACCTTATTTTGTTTTCATCTAGATAACACCTGTTTATTTCATAATAGCTGCCAAATTGACTAAGATTTTACAATTTTCCCTGACAAAACATTGACAGTTATTTATTTCAGCATATGTTTCTGTTTTACAAAACATGAAAAAGAAAATATTCCTCAAAACGCACATTTGAAGCACTTGTATTGACATTTGAAGCTGAGTTGACTGTACAGTTGAAAAAAATGAATAGGAGTTAAAAGTGGTTGCAAAATAAATTTAAGATAATAGTAAAAATTTTTAATATTGTTTAGAAAGTATTATTTATAAAAAAACAAATTTCCTAAGTTTATGTTTTATACAGGTGAGACACGACAAAGGCTGGATGACGGCTTACAATGTGCGAACAAACTTTTCTCTTCCTCTCAGAGTTGATGAGCTAATGACAGATCACTCTCGTTTATACCACTCTGTTACTAGTCTTGTGCGAACAGCCAAAGATTCTCTGTCTGAAGTTTTTGACCCTTTTACAGTAGCAGAATGGATTGAACAGAAGATCTATCCAATGATATCCCAACTAGAGGAAATGCAGAAGGACGCAACTGTGCTAAAATCTTATAGAATTTGGCCTAAGAGGCCATTTCAACCTTTACGAGATCTAGAAAGATTTGGAGTTCCTATGCCTGATAATGTTATACCACCTCCAGGATAATTTTTTCAACCATAATGAATGAACCGATCTTCCATTTCATTTCATTGCTCTGAGTTCAGAAGAAGTGTGTATAATTAATGTTATACAATTTACAATATTTTTTTCTTGTGTAATATAAAAATGTCTACAGAAAAAGGTGGAAATTTTATAACTCATCTACCAATAATATCATATTTAGAAATTCAGCCTTCATAACCTTGTTTAAGGTAAGTTTAGAAAACTGGGAAAAAATGTTGTATCCTAAATGATCTTAATATGGTTTTATGTGTAATAGAAGCTGTAACAAGACAAACATAAGAAAATGTAATCAAGAAATACCAAAAATTAAAGTGTGTTGAAAAAAAAAATTTAAACACATTTTGATGAAACAAACAATATTTGTAAAAAAAACATGATTACAGTTTTAAAAAGTATTAGCTATACTAAGAAATAAAATTCCAGTTTGTAAAAGATATATACTGTATATTCCTACCTCACATATAAAATTATAAAATACATAGGTCTATTACATAATTAATCTATTATTTCTGTATTTCCCTCTAGAACTACAGACGTGATGAATTATCAAATTTCCACTAGATCTGGTTAATTTCAATGTAACTTCTGATTTTAAATACTAAAAGACTTTAAAAAGTGACTTACCAAAAATATGAACCTCTAAACTGAGGGAACTTTACAAGGTTGTTGTGAATGTGTATTTGAGAGTTTCTTTGTGTGCTTGTGATTTTCTCTTTTATCTAAAAAGATGAAATAATGTGATATCTAATTGTGCATGTCATGAAAACAAATCATCTAAGCATAAACGGTGTATTTGTTATTTATACAAATGTAAATCTAAATAAGTGTTAAGTTTTCCTTTTTTCTTAAAAAATGACATTATTTATTATATTTATGATAGTTGGACCAAAAATATGTAATGTAAATTAGAAAGAATGAAATTAATACAGGATTTTGGTCCAGTTCTCATTACTTTAGGTTTTTTTAGGATAAGATAGTTAATTTAGAAAATCTGTAAATAATATCAGTACTCATCAGTATTCTATTATACAGTTTTATTTAATAATTTTCCTATGACTGATAGAAAGTTAATAACTCAGTGTTACTATAATCTCTTTAATTTACTTGAGATTTTAAAAAATAATAATTTCCATGCAGGTAATTAGCTGTTATAATTGCGAATAGAATAATATTAGTATCTGTAAGTTTTTTCGAATCTCATTTTGTACACGGTTCTAATATTATAACACTTCAAAAAAACTTAAAATATTTATTGTTTTAAATCAAGTGCTCTCTTATATTTACTTTTTTATATATATTGTTTTAATATTTTGTAAGCAGAAACCAAACTGTTCATTTTTATTTATTTATTTTTAGATTGTGTGATAAGTCTCAAAATTGTTCCTCTATTTCTCCGAATTATAAAATCATGGTCATTATAAAATAGTTAAAAGACCTAACTTCCCAAATCCCCAATAAAATCATTTTAATTCATATTTAATTCTAACCTAATTTTCTTTTTTTTAATATTTTTCAACTAGAATTGTGCATTAATATAAATTTATATTTTCTTATGCCACAAAAAATACATCAAGCTATTGTTATTGGGCTTTATACTAATTGAGACAAAAATAACACATAGGAACATGGTTGAGTACCATAAATAAAGTGCCGATGAACATTATTTCAGGTATAATGTCGTCGAGAAATATGGTCTAGGATTCAAAATATTATGGGGCTAGCGTGTTTAGCCGAAACAAATTATTTAAGGGTCCCAACACAAATATTAACAAATTATTATTGACCCATCACATCAATATTTCAATGTAAAATTATGATTATTGCTGCTGAACTCTTTAAAATTACCTGGATCCAAGAGGTAAAATGTGTCAAATCACACAATATTCAATTTTTTATTAGAATTGCAAACATGTCAATGATTCTCTGCACTATAAACAATAAACCCACCCAACTTGACTCACCGTCTTAAATAAACATTTTTATACATTGTATTGCATAAGTCAGAAATTAATTTATCATTGCAGATCAATTGTGTAACCAGTCAAGAGAAATTTTACAGCATGTTAAACAGCATATATGAGTTAAACTAATCACAATTTGTTCATATTATAAAATATAATTTTTTATTTTCAAAATGTTTTTATTTGTGTTGAGTAAAATAGCAATAACTAATTTGAGAAACGTTTTAATTAGAACCTCTGTTAAATAAGAATTATTTTTCTTTTCAAATTAACTATCAACAACATTTACACCTTTTTTCGTGATAACACAACCAAAGCAATTTGTTATAATATTATCATTTTCTGCTGTTGTGAATATAACCCTTTGATTAGCATTCACGTACCAGTAAGTGAGATTGTGTAACGGCCATCCCCTATATGAACATTCTATAATTTCTCTCAGATTAACTTTGCTCTATGTTTACAATTTTATTTTCTGTGTGTTGTATTGAACTCTAGGATAATATCATATATTATCAAATATATGATCATATTTATCATTATTTTGTGTCCAAATTCTATGGTTTGTCTTACGTGTTTACAGATCTTTGCAAAATTTTAATACAAATAAATTAGGCATTTTTAACAGATTTGTTTTCCATCGAAACTTTAAGAGCTAGACTTTTTCCAAATATTTTTTTGTATGGATTTGGTCAATAAATCTGTTACGGAAACCAACGAATATTATGACTTTGTGTGTAAAAATACTACCGTATCTGACCATTCAAATGGAAAATGTGGGCTGCTATTAGTGTTAACAAATCTATTCTTTTGTAAACATTAAGAGGAAAATTAGAAAAAAGATAAAATTCAAAAATCTTTCAAAAATATGTTGCTTTCATTGCATCCATATGTTGCTAATCAAAGAGTTAATTGTTTATCCATTTATATGGGATAGAAACCATTAAAATGCACAGATAACAAATAACCAACACTGTAGACAACTAACTTGGCCAACACTATTTACAAGGAATCTGTATGCTTAAGCATACTAATGAACAGATTTCTTACAGGAAGTAGTGGTAAAAAGCAGTTTATATAAAATAAATTTAGATATCACAGCCTTGAAAAAGAAATGGGATATTCTGAAAATGAGGGAAATTGGATTTGAGACTGAATTTAGAGAGTAATTTTATTAATGACAAATTGCAAATTTTTACCCTTATGAGAAATCATTAAGCTTGAAAATAAAAGCTTTATTCGGCTCTAAATGACTTTTAATTTATAGTATTTCAATAAATATAATATATTATGTGAAAGATGTTTGCATAATGTAAGATTTTCTACATTCTTTCTAATGTATGCTTAACCACAAATTATGAAACGATTTTATAATTACGTATTAGCCTCGTTTATATTATATAGCTATTATTTTAGGAATAAGAATTATAAAGTCATCAAAAAATGAATCCTTAATTCAACACATAAATAAGCAAGGCTGTAATTATTGTAATAATCTTTATACCAAAAGATAGAGGAAATCTTTAAGTTTTTTAAAATATTTCAATAGGCTTTGATTTGAGCTCCAGCTGTGGCACAACAGACATCGAAGTGATAGTCAATTTCTGTTCAGGTCTACTCAAACTTAGCAGGAGTCACAGTCGTTATTGCTCAGTTGATTTGCTCCCTTAAGTGTTGCACGTCTTGGATGTGTTACCATAGGCATTGTTTTTGATATAACCCCAAACAAAAAAATCTAAAGGACTTATGTCAGTGTTCTTTAGCGTCCATGCAGCCTATTGTAGGACCACCTCTACCAAACCAGGGAATTTTCTAATGAGAGCTTCTTACACCATCAGGCTGTAGTAAAGGTGGTGCTCCATCCTGCTAGAATGTTTTATTTGTACCTTTTCCTTTGTCATCAATTTAGGGAAACATACAACTCTAAGATGACCTTGTAGTTATTGCTCCTGAATTTGTTCTCTATAAAAATAATAGGCCAACACAATCATGCATCCACTCCACACATTACATCGGGGGAATCACGGTGGTACTCAAATGTTTTTTTGGTTTGCTGAGAACCCTTTATTTGACAATTATGAGGGTTCACACAACCCTTAATATGGAAAATTACATTACTTTAAAAAATTCTGTTGAGATAACATGGATCATGGACAACATGGTTCAGAACATCAGCAACAAATCCAATCATTTACATTGATCTGCAGGCTTAATTTTATGCCACAATTGAATTTTGTAAGCATGAGTCTCAAGTGTTTATGTAAAACACTTTATATTTTAGTTTTTGACTGCCTAGTTCTAAACTATGCCAAGCGATGGATTTGTTAGGGGTATGCCAACACATTACCTCAGATGTTTCACATTTTCTTCCATGTTGTAGTCCAGCTGGCAGATTTCTTAATGTCTCTACTTTCAGGCTTGAACTGATCAAACCAACAAATAATAGTTTCTTTAGTAGGAAGGTTTCACCATATGTTGCAAAAAAACATTGTTGCATAACATTTAAATTAAGCATGCCACAAAACACATTACACATTCTCCATAACTATGATGAGACTCTAGATTAACTGGATGGACAGTACACGGCGGTGCACGTCAAGTTGCACATACGCACATTTACCTTCCAAGGTCAGCTAATTTGTGATATTAAAACTTCTCCATTCTGTCTGTACAGGAAACTCTCTATAGTCTGACCCCTCCAGTAATTCGGTGTTTTATCCAAGGATGGAAATGTAACAAATACATTGATATATATATATATATAATTTTTTTTTCACTGCATGTCGATGTCAGTGTCTGAGTGACTTTCATTCCACCCGGTTCTTATTGTGTGGCTCATGATATACGAATGCAAACGGTTCTTATTGTGTGGCTCATGATATATGAATGCAAACGGTTCTTATTGTGTGGCTCATGATATACGAATGTAAACGGTTCTTATTGTGTGGCTCATGATATACGAATGCAAATGGTTCTTATTGTGTGGCTCATGATATACGAATGCAAACGGTTCTTATTGTGTGGCTCATGATATACGAATGCAAACGGTTCTTATTGTGTGGCTCATGATATACGAATGCAAACGGTTCTTATTGTGTGGCTCATGATATACGAATGCAAACGGTTCTTATTGTGTGGCTCATGATATACGAATGCAAACAGTTCTTATTGTGTGGCTCATGATATACGAATGATTTTGAGTTGTATGTTGTTGCAGTACATGAAGTTGTGTACAAGTCAAGAATGCCATTGCAGTGTAAACATATTGAAATGTTTGTTACAACTATTAAAGATAAGGTAACCTTTTATTGTAAAGGACAGACCATTGCATTCATTCTCGTTTTATCATTTCAAGTACATTACAGGACTATTTTCCTATCTTTTATTAATTTTTGGGCAATACACATATATATTGTGATTTTAATGAACCCTTGGTGATCCGGCGTTTTCAGTAACCCAACAGTATCCAAACGCTATATCTGCTGGATTAGCATGGGTTTACTGTAGTGTCATATTAGTTTTGCTTAGTTCATTTCATTATTACTTTTACTATTCTAAATCAAAATTAGGGACACATTGTTTGGTGACCCTATATTTTAATAACAAATTAATCATAATTTTAGAATATTTAAACTCAGTTTATTTTATTAAATTTGTATTCTTAATAACTTATGAAATATATTTGAGTAATTTAATCAGGGTTATTAAATATTTATAACTAATTGTATTGTTTATTTTGTTCAAAACTATAATTGAGTTAAAACATGTAATTTATTTTATAAAATGTAAAGTAAAAAATCTATTAGCGGTGGTTTAGGCCTACTATATAAATTAGCTTTGTTCATAAAATTGTGTTTCTATGACAAAAGTCAGATTATGTGATTGTTTCTCTAATTGTACTTTAGTTAATCTTGCCATTATAAAAAAAAATCTCTAACAATGTGAAAACCAAAAACACGCTAATAAATTATAAAATAAATACTACCCTTTTTTTACTTTTCCTGGACTTTTATAGAACTGTGGATATTTAGCTACATAGAGCTTAGCTAGTGAGAACTGTTCACAAAAGTAAAAGTCAAAATAGTTAACTCAAAATCTCACCAAAAATTAGTTTTTAATAAACAAACACACTAGTCACAACAGACTAGTTTTGACGATGATGTCGCCTTCCTCAGTGCTTGGCTACTACTCAGTACTCGTTGAAACAGCGGGACCAGAGCTGTTTACACATTGTTCAACCATATAAGCTAACCAAGGTCTGTCAAACGTAAACTATCTTGTGAGTATATGGGGGGCCTGGAGTCAGAGTAGGACGTGTGTCAGTCGCTGATTTGACAAACTGCTCAGAACTAAGTTCATTTGCTGGTTTGTATTTTTCTCACTACAGCTAATATTCTGTAGTTACCAATACGAACAGTTGAATCAAATATTCATGGTGTAACTATTAACCTATAACGGATCTAATAAAATGTGTACTGCTGAACTCAGAGGGCACGTAGGATTTAATTCTTCATGTCAATTGAATTGTACTTTGCCACTTATAAAGAACTAAATATTATATCTATACTATTATATAAAAATCTAATGGTGATTGTCTGTGTGTGTGTGTATATTACTAAATCACGTAAAAACTACTGGTCCCACTGAGCTGAAATTTTACATGTACATTCTTATGGTCCCTGGTTCACAAATAGGCCTATTTTTATTTAGAAATTCCATGAGGGCACTCCTCCCCCTCACTGACCATGAAAACTCCCTTTACACTCAATTATCCTTACTCCATTATATACTTGGTTTAATCAGCTGATAATAGCCTATACAGGTCACTTTTAAACACATTTAAACATTAAAAGTTTTAATGACATTTTAATTTTGTATTTACAGTACACAGCTGGTTAGTGTAGTTACAGCGAGGGTCCGAGGGCTGTACAGTAACATGACTAAACATTCATTTACCTAATTTACTAAGTGGTTACTGTACACAAGATGATATGTTTACAAGCAGACTGTTACTTAACTAAGTGAATATGTAAGGTCTTACTTGCTGATGCAATAGTAATTGTTTGTTGTTATTCATCTTTCAAAGTTAGTTATACTTTACAAATGTTATGTTTCAAGCATAAGCTTTCCTTGTCTTGGTTTTTCAAGACAATAATTTAAGTTTATAGTTTGATTTTTAATCCAATTTTTGAAAGGAAAACATTTTTAGGCCAATCTTATACTTTCTAAAGAACTGATTTAAATTGTATTTGTTAAAAAAAATTCGTGTTCAGAAAAAATATAATAAATGATTTTTGTTACCCACATTATTTTATTATTAGCTGCAGGAAATATTAGTCTTTATTAAAGATATTCCTCAAATAAAGTTGTAAAAATGAAATGAAAAATGTATAAATTAATATTTGTGGCTATTTTTGTTGAAAATTGTGTAAACTACTAACTCTATTTTGTTACCACTTCTGTCGGGATTCCTCCAAGTTCCAGAACCAATTTTTTTACATTTGATGTAAATTAGGCCTACATACATTTTTTTCAGATTTTAATATTTTAGATTTCATATTTAAATTAATAGGATTTTAAAACAATTTAAACAGTTTTAATAGCCACTACAGTGTTAAATGTAGTTTTAAAAAATAAAAATAACGTTTGTGATACATGAATTTCATCCATAATTTTGGCATAAATTTAGTAAGTAGTTAAAAATTTTGTATTATTTTGGAAATGAATTTCTTACATCGATGTAAGAAAATCATTGGGCTGGTAAATCATTAAGTTTCATTTGCAATAAATTGACTTAATGTAGACCATAATTTATTTGATAGGTAGTCATAATCAGCATTTATTAAATCAATGAACGGAATATGAAACTTTTATTAAGTGGAATCTTCCTGCATCCTAGCTCCCCTACTGACCCATTAATCTGAAAGTTGCAGTGGATCAGTTACCATCCCACTCAGGTATGTGACTGTAATATTTAAAAAAATTTTTTTATTATATTAAATGCCCTACTCATTACCTAATGACACTAAAAACTTTAATTTACAATCTTTTTTACTTGTAAATTTCACACTCAATTTTTTCATTTAACATTCACAAAAATGTGAGTACTATGGATCTGTATGCTCAAGTTAATTTGAAACTAATCCAACACTTGTAATTGAATATACTGTCTTGGTAGACAAGTGATAGAAATCACAAACGTTTAATTTTATGTTAGATAAAAACATAGTGGTAAAAATCAACATAGATATTGAACATTTGATTTTGTTTTAATATTTGATTGGGGATTTGTCATAATCTGTCAATAAAAAATTTACAAGACAATTCAAGAACAAAAATCATCATTTATCACTAAGCAATAACAGATTAATAATTAAATGTTAATTATTGATACATATGTAGCATTGGCCTATGTTTAAATTATGTTGTTTTTTGTGATGTTAAAAATACCAACTTTGCAAAATAGAATTAGCATTAGACAGGTAATACTTATAGTTTAATAATGCAGTATTAACATTTTTGTCCCAGTGTTAACCAAAAACAAATAGCTTGATTGATTTTAGCTGAATAAGAGTTTATTGAAAAATAATTATGATGTTCAACAATTATTATTTTTGGTGTTAAGTTTAGTTAAAAGCATTCTAAACTTGAAAATCAATACAAAACGTTATTAAAACATATTCTGCAAATAATCATGATTGTTACATTGTTAATAATAAAACTTCAAGAAAATATATTTATTTTGTTCACAAATTCTTCCATTGTGTCAGATACAGACAAAACGGAATGCTGCTATGCATCAGTAAATAAACATTCAAAGAAAAAAAATGATATTTGTGGAAAACTAGATTACAGATGATTTCCTACTGAAGATTGTCTTAAGACACAATACAATTTTTCAAGCTGAACAAAACATACAAAATCAAGAGAATTTCTCTTCATATAAACATGTCTTTCCATTTAGGCCTGAGGTGTTTATATTATTTCATAAATGATTTTTACTTTCTAATCACTTGGTATGAAGTTCTAAAAACTCTTCAAATAAGTGATTCATGAATTATAAAAAATACAGAAAATATTGGAATAAATGTTAATTGTTAATTGAATTACAAAAAAAATATTGGCAAAAACCCCAATACCATAAAAATAATCAAAAATAACTAATATTACAAGTTACCTAAGATTAAACTCTTATGTACATTTCGATGGCCCTGTCATCATCATCAGAAGGTCCTATTATAAAATTGTAATCTAGAATAGAATAATTTACAAACTAGACTGACGTCAACCTTTCTCTGTGGTTGCTATATATAGGCGTGAGGTAAGCTCTGCCTTCATACAACAAACAACGGTCAGCCATCGAGAACCATACAGGCCACATCAGCAAAAACTAAACTATAACAACAAATATGTAATATAAACTATACCTAATAACAATAAATAGAATTAAAACTAATTATTTATATCCATTAATATATTATTTGCTGTAACTATAAATTATATATTAATTGAATGTTGCATTATTAATAAAAGTCATTTATAATTTGATTATTCATTTGTAAAAAAGTATTATTTTTTTACAAAAAATTTTAAAAAATATTTTAAGTGATATAAATTTTTTGCTTAAAGCAAAAGTTTTATACAAATTTTTTTGTTTAATATATCAAATAAGTTGAATCATATATATGTAACATGATGCATACACTTTCTGATGTAATGAAGTGTGTGTATTTAAAACTTATACATGCACTAAACATGTACACTTACGAAGAAGAGAGAAAGACAGTGAATAAAAGAAAGATGACAGGAGAAGTAGGGCAACAGGTTGAGGGAGTAAAGATATAAGAGAAGGTAAAGTGGGTTTGAAGGTATGACAGAAAAGGAAAACCTAGAGAGGTTGAGGAAAGATCATTCCAGAATTGAAATAAAGGGCCTCTTGTTAACTTAGACCTTTTCTATTTACACTAAAATTTTGTACTAGGATCTTTAGTCAATTTGTCAAAATTCTAATACAATGTTGATTAAGGTGCAAATTGCAACACAATGAACGTTTCCAATTAAAAATTATAAATGAACTGAAAAAGGTACACGAAGTTTATTACATAAGATTTTAGCTAAAGTAAATTCTGAACCAAGTGCATACAAATATTTTTGTGACTTAAGCACTGTCATTGGTAACTTATTTAGACTTGACTACTAAACAGTTTAGTAATAATATTATTACTAATTATTTTAAAATAATAAATATTTATGTATAATTAATTTATTGAAAGCTGGAAAACAATATCGATAATTATTTTAATTTTATGTCTAAAATAAGTTTTGTATAATTTTTTATTTTTTCCGATACTGAATTTTGAAGAATGACTGAACAAAAAATAACAACAGATTTACTCCAAAGTCTGTTTCAAGAAACATTTCCAAACTTCACTGTTAAATCATTTAAGGTAAGAATTCAAATATCTATATTATAAATATACATTTTAAATATGTTACGTTACAATGTAATTTGATTCAAAATCAAAAGTAAACGATCATTATAAATAATTTTCAAAAACACAAGTATTTTATCTATGAAATTTCGTATAAATTGTTTAAAATATACCAGATGGAAGAATTATTAAGTACAGTGGGGTCTTGATAATTTGAGGTAGATGGGACCGAGACCTCCTCGGAATACCGAAAACTCGGATTACACGAAAATATGTTCCTGACAATTAAAAAAAACTGGAGTTCTAATGAACCCTAATACTGTAATTAGGAAGGCAAAAATAAGAACTTTATTGATTACAGTACCTACACACATTAATGTTGCTTTGGAATAAATTGTTCATCATGGTTGCAACATTTTTTTGAAAAAGTTGATGTGTCTTCTGCGTTTGCTTATCAGATCGTTTTTGTGCTATGGTGTCGCAATAGACAGAAGCACATCTGTTGACGTGCTATTTGTCTATTGTTCAATATAGCGTAGTGCAGTTTCCAAGGTGGTTGTTCGTTCATCATGACAAATTTTCCCTTCTTGTACTGTCTCGGCCACCTTCATCTTTATTCTCGTCATCACTGCCTTAAGTAGTTTTTTGTACCATTTCAATAATCGTAACATCTGTTATCTCAAATTGTTCACATCGGAATTTTCACAAGTATTTTGATAAGAAATTTCAAATCTGTTTCTTCTTGTTAATCAATAACATAGTTAACAATTTCAATATGACTCAGAATTTTATAGTTAGTTTTTGAATAGTGAGGATTGAATACTTCTCCAGCCATCCAATCAGCACTTTAGTTCCTATATGAAACCAGGAGAGCTGAGGTGAATAAATTTTTAAATGCAGACGGCTTAGCTGATTAATTCCGTGGTTTATCGGGACTCAGAATTTCAAACCTCTAATGTATATTGATTTTTAAATCTCGGAAGCATCTTAATTAGCAAATGTAATGTAAGATAATTACAATGTTGTCCTAGCAGATTTCTATATTAGCATAAATGCACAATTTGTAGAGTATTTTTGTAGGTAACTTATGATAGGTATCTTCTAGAGCAGGGGTTCCCAAACTATTTTGTACCACGCCCCCCTCTGGTTGTTTGGAGACCCCCACGCCCCCTACACATATCAGCTTTCCATTTTGCAATACCCTATTTCCACGGTGCCGTACATAGAAACTCCTACTTGTACAAGTACATGAACTCGTACAAGTATGTGCCTACTTGATACGGTGAGTAGGTAGATTTTTTGTTCACTGTTGAATGCGGTAACGCAGAATGGAAAGATTCAATAATTGTGCGTATGATGAAAATTAAAACAAGTATTACATGAAAAACGAATATAATTACTGATACAAAATTTAACATTGTAACACAGATACATTTTCAATTTAAGGAAGCCTCCTCTTGCAACTCTTCTGGCAGCAACTGTATGTCCATGTGGAACGGGTCGGTTGATAGTTTGTAAAACTCCTCTGAAGTTAGGAAAGTACCTGCTGAACTATTCCTTGAGGTTCTTCAAATGGTCAATTATCAAGTTTTTCAAAAGCGGTCCATCAAAAACGTCCTCAAAACATGCTTCTTCTGAGACTGATACTACTTTGCTGAAACCTGAATAGTTGCTGGGGTTCATTGATACTTTACGTATCCAAAGTTGTAGTTTCTCAACGTAAATCTTGATGGCATCCTGATGTGTTACTATATTTGAGTCTGCACCTTACAGTCTCAAGTTTAGGTTGTTTAACGTGTCAAAAAATATAGCCAGATAAATAGGCCAAAATCACTTGGTTACTGTTTTTTTTTTTTAACTCTGCACTAAGCTCGTTTTGTTTCTGCTGTGCCAAAAACGTAATCACTTCATCACGGAGCTCAAATAGTCTTCCCAAAATATTTCCTTTTGATAGCGATCGTACTTCTGTATGAAATAGCAGCGTTTTGTGGTCACTTCCTAAATCTTCACAAAGAACTTTAAGCAGTCGAGTATTTAATGCACTGTTCTTAACGTAGTTGACTACTTTAATACACAGCTTTAAAACAGCATTGAATTCGTATCGATTTTGCTGCCAAGGCTTGGCGGTGAATAAAACAATGAATCCCAACCACATCATCATTCTTCTCTTTGGCCAACTGCACAAAGCCTGAATGAGAACCCAGCATTGAAGGATCACCATCTGTGCATACACCAATAAGTTTTATTTTTTTTGTAGGAAATTATTTTTATAATTTTTTTATTTATTTCATTTGGGTGTCACGCCCCCCTGGACTTTCTCCACGCCCCCCCAGGGGGGCGCCCCCCCAGTTTGGGAACCCCTGTTCTAGAGCAACATGGTTACAAGGTTATATGTCAGCAGTTATTCATATTCTCACTTCATAACTAATATTGACTTCTGCTCCTATGTTACAAGTTTTCATTGGTACTTTACCAATGTACTGAAAAAATTAGTTTCAAAACAAAGAAGTAATACTGTATAACTTTTCGAAAGTTACAACAAACCATATTCTGTAAAATTATGAGTGACTGTATGTACATAAACAAATTTTTATATAATAAATTTATATAATATATATTAATTATACAGTGAATTTTCATGGAAATAATACTTGATATAAACTTTGGTATTAATAAATATATATTTTTTTAATTTCTAACTGTTCAAATGTATATGGGACTTAATATTCGAAAATACCTTTAAAATATATTGTGAAGTCTAGTGAAAATATAAAGCACTAAAGCAAATTCTTAGAACATGAAATATAAGTTGCATATTGTAATCATCTTGAATTCACTGATTAAATTCTAAGTAATTATTGCGTAATTAAGTGAAAATTTTCAAACATAATGCTTACTTAATTCGAAACAAGCGTTTCACTGATAAAGCTGGTTTTGAGTAGTTTTCACTCAGTTGCGCTTTAATTACTTAAAATGAAATATAAACTATACAAAAATCATTATAATAAATTAATATTTTTTGATTCCGTCTTAAAGTGAACGACTAGTTTTGAATAAAACACTTGTAAATATTTTACAACTTGCCTATACAAGTACTAACATATATTTGTTGACGACGGTGTTACGGGAGATGTGTCATATTGTCAACTCAGACTGTAACTGATCTCACGGTTTTTGTAGGTTAGGGTGGGGTGGGATATTGTGGTGGAGATGTGGGTGTACTTGGTGAGCATTAGGAGTTATGATGTCAAAAAAGTGTGTGTGAGTTATAATGTAATTGGATGTTGAGTAAGGGTGTAGAGCGTAATTTGAAATGTTTGTATATTTCATATTGTTCGGTTCTGTAACATTGGTTATTTCTGTATTGTTTATGAAGAATTTGTAGGTTGGATGTTATGTCTATGTAGTCATGTTTTGTGGATGTTCGGCGAATTTTAATTGGTATTTATTGTTTTAATAACAAGTTCACCAAGTACATCCACACTCCTGCCATAATATCCCACCCCAACCTACAAAAACCGTGAGATTAGTTACGGTCTGAGTTGACAATGGGACACATCTCCCTAAACAGCCATCCTCAACAAATATAAGTAAGCGTTACTATAGGAAAGTTGTAAAATATTTACAAAGTGTTTTAGTGAATAAATTAATTTTAAATTTAATGGAAAATGCAGGAACAATCTTTTTCTTTAAAATAAAAAATATAATAAATATTTTTTTCTCATTCAATACTTTTTGTTAAGCACGAAGTTTAATTTAAAACCAAATTGAATATTATAAATGAGAATATTTTTTTTGAACTTGAAAGGCAGGCTTAAATTATTTTAAGTAGTGCATTAGTCCTGATACAAAACAAAAAAGTCTACAAAATTTAATAAAAATAATATTAGAAATACCTGATAGATAAAACTGAAATAAAATCAACGTTGTACTTGCAAAATAGAATTGTTGGTAATGTTACAAATGTTTTATATTTTGTTTAGGTTAAAATTTTTTATGTAATATATCCTTAGTAACAAAATCAAAAAAATATTACTTAATACTTTTTAGAAAGTATATTATTCATTTATTTTTATTTTTTTTATTTTTTTTTTTTACAGTGACTCTAAATTATTATTTCTTAGTAATGAATTTGTAGAAGGGAATGATTTTATTTTGGTTCTTGACAACTTTGTATTTGTAGAAGGGAATGATTTTATTTTGGTTCATGAAAACTTTGTATTTGTAGAAGGGAATGATTTTATTTTGGTTCATGAAAACTTTGTATTTGTAGAAGGGAATGATTTTATTTTGGTTCATGAAAACTTTGTATTTGTAGAAGGGAATGATTTTATTTTGGTTCATGACAACTTTGTATTTATAGAAGGGAATGATTTTATTTTGGTTCATGAAAACTTTGTATTTATAGAAGGGAATGATTTTATTTTGGTACATGGAAACTTTGTATTTGTAGAAGGGAATGATTTCATTTTGGTTCATGGCATTTTTGTATTTGTAGAAGGAAATGATTTTATTTTGGTTCATGAAAACTTTGTATTTATAGAAGGGAATGATTTTATTTTGGTTCATGGCAACTTTGTATTTATAGAAGGGATAATAAAGCCAATAGCCCCTAAACTAAACGCCCTGCCCAAACTTTACAAAACAGACATCCCAATACGTCCACTAATCAACCACACAAGCGCCCCTTCTCATCTTCTAGCCAAATTCCTCGACAAGACTATCCAAAACAGTATACAATTTAATAATCATTGTAGCATAAAAAATAGCCTAAATCTAATAGACAAAATAAAAAACGTAAATATCCCACACAATTCCACCTTAGTCTCTTTTGATATATCAAAGCTATATACAAACCATGCTATACATTTCAGAAACCATCGACATCTCAAAAACATGCTAATACACATGCTAATGTTCGAGGTGTGGCTAGAAAAAAACCGAACTGATGCTATAAAAAAAATTTATTTTCCATTATTTACAATTTGATGTTATCTCCTTCAATGTACTCTCCTCCTCGGTCTATACACCGCTCCATACGAATTTTCCACTGTTCATAGCAATGCAGCAGATCATTTTCAGTAAATCCATACATTACTTCCGTCGCTTTTTTTTTTACTGCTTCAACACTCTCAAATCTAGTTCCTTTCAAAGCTGACTTGACTTTAAGGAAAAGAAAAAAATCACAGGGGGCCAAATCAGGTGAGTAGGGTGGATGGTCTAAGATGGGAATGTTGTGATTGGCTAAAAACGTCTTCACTGACAACGCATTGTGAGCTGGGGCATTGTCTTGGTGCAGGATCCATGTCTTTTTTTTCCACAAATCGTTCTGTTTTCTCCGTACTCACTCACGTAGGGTAGTCAGGACGCTAATGTAGTAATGCTGATTCACTGTTTGTCCCTCTGGTATCCAATCAATGTGTACAATCCCTTTGACATCAAAAAAAACAATCATCATTGCCTTGAATTTCGATTTTGACATTCGTGCTTTTTTTTTGTTGTGGAGAATCAGGAGATTTCCAATGCATCGATTGGCGTTTGGTTTCGGGATCGTAAGTAAAAAACCACGATTCATCACAAGTAATAACATTTTGTAAAAAGGTGGGATCACTTTCAATGTTTTCTAGGATGTCAGAACAAATCATTCTTCGGTGTTCCTTCTGTTCAATTGTGAGACACTTTGGAACCATTTTTGCACACACTTTGTTCATGTTGTAACTTTCATGAAGAATCTGCCTAGCACTTTCCTTGTCAATTCCTGTCAACTCAGACATTGCTCTGATTGTTAAACGGCGATCTTCTAGAACAAGTTTACCGATTTTTTCAATGTTTGCACCAGTTTTTGCTGACAATGGTCTGCCAGTGCGAGCGTCATCACTTGTGTCTTCGCGGCCATCTTTAAATCGTTTAAACCACTCAACTTGTGTTCGCGATAAACAATCATCGCCGTACACTTGTTGCAACATTACAAACGTTTCACTTGCAGATTTTCCAAGTTTGAAAAGAAATTTGATGTTAACACGCTGTTCTTTCTGTACACTCAACATTTTTCCGACGCACAGACAAAACGTCAACTACTTAGAACAGACGCCACGGGCAGACTGAGTGCAGGAGGCAGATGAAACTCAAGCAGTAGGTGGAGCAAGAGTAACGTGACAGGCCAGGCGACTTTCAGCCTTATTGCATTCGTTTTATTGTTTCACCTGTGCTAGTTCGGTTTTTTTCTAGCCTCACCTAGACACAAATACACCACATACACACATCGACGAAATCATCCAACTCACAAGATTAATCTCAAAATTACTTCACCTACAATAACACATTCTACAACCAGAAAGATGGACATTCTACAACCAGCTATGGCTCCCCCATAGCTTAGCATCTTAGCAGAAATATTCATACACCATATTGAACAAAACCACATTTTACACAACAATAAATACTCAGATAACATAATTTACTGGTACAGATACGTCGACGACATCATAACATTATATAAGGGCAACACACGCAGAGCACACATATTTCTAAAACACCTAAATTCCATACACCCTAAACTAACATACACCATCGAAACAGAACAACAAAACTCCCTCAACTTCTTAGACCTCACAATTAAACGAATAGACAAACAAACACATAAATTCAACATATACCGCAAACCCACCAGTACTAATACAACCATACACAGTTACTCAAGCCACCCACACCAACATAAACTAGCTGCTTACAACACCATGATATATCGCCTGCTTAAAACACCGCTAGACATAGATGAACACTACCAGGAGTTAAACACCATTAAATATATAGCACAAACGAACGGATACAACCCAACAATAATTGACAAATTATACAACTGCCTAAAAAATAAACATAATAACCCAAATACAAACACACAAGATGACAATCCCATAAATTACTTATCAATACCATACAGATCATCCAAAACCCATAACCTAACCAACACATTACGAAAATACAACTACAAAATAGCTTACTCCACACACAACACTCTCAACAAACAATTTAAACCCAACAACAAAATCAACAACATTTACAACACCACTGGAGTTTACAAACTAACTTGCAGTTCATGCCCGTTTTTACATAGGCCAGACAGGGAGGTCATTCTACACACGTTACCAAGAACATATAAAAGCACTAAAAAACAATAACTACCAATCAAACTTCCCCAATCATCTCAACTCCACAAAACATGACTACATAGACATAACATCTAACCTACAAATTCTTCATAAACAACACAGAAATAACCAACGCTACGCCAACAGAACTATACGAAATATATAGGCATTTCAAACTACACCCTACACACATACTCAATACACAATTACATTACAACTCACATGCACTTTTTGACATCATAACTCAACATATACACACAAAATACACCCACACCACCAAAATATCCCACCCCCACCCTAACCTACGTAAACCTTGAGATCAGTTACGGTCTGAGTTGACAAAGCGACACATCTCCCGAAACGGCCGTCCTCAACAAGCAAAGTAAGTGCTACTATAGGCAAGTTTAAAACATTTAAAAAGTGTATAGTTATTTTTATTATTTATGATTACATATATTAAATAATTAACAAATAATAAACTAACTAAGGAACAAAAAAATTGGACCTGTATGAAAAATATATTTAGTCTTTCATAAGTGAGAATCTTTTGTAGCAAAATACAACTCAATTGACATGAGGAATTACTTTGTACCTGCTAATGTATGTAATTAGATCAGCAATGGGTTAAATAATAATAATTAGTCCTACTTATTTCCCAAGAAGTAGATGTAGGGTTTGACAATAAATTACACTATTGTTTCATAAATCAATTATACTATGAGTAAAATAAACCAAAGACTGACAACATGTTATTTTTATTTAAGGAATTAAGCTCAAGAAATGCTGTTACAATCTAGGGTCTTCATTATTGTTTTGAATGAAACAACTATTACCAGAGCTCCCAGTAACTCATTCAATTATATTTTAAATTATGAATAGTTATTGCATATCTGAGTAGTTGGTCTGCTTTGTTAATGAAATGTTTGTTTCAAAACTCTTTAGCAAGTTCAAAAATATTCATTCAGTTACACAATAATTACCTATAATTTAATAAGAGAATTCAAGATAATTACAAACCACTTTTATATTTTAAAATTTAACTAATAAAAAAATGTTACACATTACACGACTTTCAGGAATTACTATTTCTAAATTTGTTGAAAGGTAAGCACTGGCTCTGATAGAGGTGACAACTATACTTCAAAGTTGTATCGAGTGAACATGACTGGCAGCACCTCTTCCGAGGAAAATTGGAACTTATCTATTATTTGCAAACGCCTCCCAGATAGTCAAGCAAGAAGAGATGCATTCAAGTCTGAAACACTATTTTGCAATGAAGTTGCGTTCTATACTAAGGCTCTTCCCGCACTGCTACAATTTCAGGTTTGTTGTTTGCAATCTCCCAAATATGTATTCACAAACTATTTTTTAACTTATAGCAATTAATTAGGGACGAGTTGATTCCTAAAACTTTCGATTCCAATTCCAATTATGATTCTAAAAATATTCTTCCGGTTCTCGATTTTTTAAAGTCATTCTGCATGATATTCTCTAATAATGAATTTAGTTAACATCTCGATCATATGGAGTAGCCTTTTAAAAATTCTGTTTTAATATAATAGGATACACAAACCGTTCAACCTTGATTAATAAATAGGAATTTCCGAAAGCACGACAAACATATCACAAACAATATATAAAAAATGTTCTAGTAAATTCCCACAAGTCAACAATGAAAAATTTTATTTTATTTTTTTTATGTATATACATATGTCGGAATAACAATATTAAGTGGCAAAATATAATCTAAATTTCCTTGCCATTTTTCATTTTTCTTTCTATGATGTTGGACTATTATTTTTGTTTGTTCTTATTTATACGTTTTCTTTTTTTGTCACTTTCTTTGTGTTGTATTTTCTTTTTGCTTTCCTTTCACATTGTCTGTTTGTGAAGCAAGGTTTGATACCATTAATCCAGTTTGTTTATGTATTTTATTATTTTAATTCATTTTATCCTTGAGCATTATTTATGATATTGTGTGGCTACCATGGCAACAATTTAACGTTGTACAATGGAGGTTTCAACAACAATCAGATGGGAGCGGAAAAAAAATATTATACTTGCTTGAGAAATACACTTCTAACTATGGGAAAGTTGGCTCAGTGTCAAAAGGGCTAGACTTTGAACATGAAGATACTCAGTTTGAATCCTTCATAAACCCTCAAGTTTTTATAATTTAATTATTGAAGTTTGAAAAAACTGTCTTAACATCGATTGTCATCCACTACAAGTTTTAAAAAATGTATTTGAGCATGATTGGATGAATAAAAATGTATTTTATTAACGATTGAAAATTTGTACTAGATATATATCAGGAGTGTGTGAGCTAATAAAATAGTTTAAAAAATAACCCAAAAATACTTTTGATTATCTTTGTTGTTGCATAATAAATAATAATGTTTTCGTTATCGAAAATAGGCATTTGCTTTAATCGATTCATTCAAACCAACTTATACATAAATAAGACATAGTTAATAATTAATTATTTTTTCAATAAATTACACCGCACATGTATTTTAACAGTTATAAAATATGCACATCTCTACAATTAATGTGCTTGCCTTGTCCCTTTTTCAGATCTTCATTAACTTTGTTTGACAGTTTCTCCTTATTAAATTCCTTCTATTAGCTCACACTCACCTCATATATATCTTGTACAAATTTTCAGTCGTTAATAAAATACGTTTTTATTCATCCAGTCAAGTTCAAATACAATTTTTTAACCTATAGTGAATGACAATTGATGTTAATAATTTTTAAAATAAATATTTATTTAACTATACAAATTTGGGGGGGTCTATCCGGATTCAAACTGAGAACCTTCATGTTCAAAGTCTTGGCACTGCGCCAACTTTCCAATCCCTAGAAATTTGTTGCTCAAAGATGTATATGAATTTTTTTCCCCATCTGATTGTTGTCGAAACCACCATTTTATAGCCTTAATCTGTTACCAAGGTTATCCCACAATATCATAAATAGTGCTCTAGGGTTAAAAATAATGAAAAGAATAAAATAAATAAACAAACTGGCACTAAACAAACAATGACAACAGTTTTCTTTGTTGACCTCAGTAGAAATTTACTATTAACATTTTGTTATATTGTTTAGTCTTTAGATAAGTCAGAGGTTTCAATTTGTGCACATTGTTTGTACAATTAGTTCATCAGAGGTTACTTTATAAATTTAAAACAATTCTGTCGACAAAAACAACAGAAACTGAAGCTTTTGGTGTACTTATGTATTTGTTGTGTTGTTATTACTTTTACTGTAGATCAAACTAAGTTTTTATCAGATTAATAATGCATACTTTTAATTGGTAACCTTATATAGGGTAAAGTGATAAAAATTATAAATTTAGAATGACAAACACAAAGTGAAAACTTAGAAAATTGATGTCAAATGATATAGAAGAAGACTTCTCTCTTTGGCATATTATTTCATAACATGGTTCCCTTACTTAGATTCATTTACTTAATATAATATTAAAGACTACATGGATATTTAAAAGGCAAACATTAATGAGGTAACAAAGATTAGTATTAACAAGAAAGAAATTGTGAGGATAGAGTAATGGTACTTAGTACTGAAAGCAATAAGTTAAAGGTGCTTCTGATCCAGATTTAAGGCAGGGCGTAAGTCGAGATGCACGCGGCACATACAACTCAACACACAGCAGAAAACTGTGCTGCCATATTTCCTAACAATCCGCATAAGCTGAGACGCATGCATGTTTGTGTCTGGCACACGTGTGGGCCGGCATATTACAGTTTGTAGCACAGACACAGATTTGACGACACACGCCATGCAACTAGGGATCAAAGATGTCATTTAATGACAGTTTGATTCAGCTAGTAATGGAAAAACACTCAAAAGTAGCTCACATATTGTACCTAAATCTTTTATTTTTAAAATCTTTAATGCTACACATGTTTTGACAATTAATTTGTCTTATTCAGTAATGGACAAAAACTCTAACAGTGGTTTACATGTTTACTTCAAATGAGTAAACATTTACATTCAAATTTGTAAACATTTACAGTCTTTCCTTCTATTGTATTCTTATTCCAGGCGACATTAGAATAATAATAGGGATTTGAGCCTAACTTGAGACATTTACATAATGTAATGGTACCATGGGTATTAAAAAATAAATAAACGATCGGAAAAAATTAACTATGAAAATGGTTTTATTCATTATTTCGACTATACTCTTCACGAGACACATTAAATTATTAATATACGTAAACAACATAATTTATTGTGTATAGTCACTGATTACAACAACATATTCCCAAAATATATGTGGCGACATAACAAATAATGTTGGAAGAAGTAAATTATAATGTTGCATTTACATATTACAATATTATTTATGACTTCAAAGTATATGTGTATAAAATGTATAGAAATTGTTTTTTTTAATAAAATTTAACTGAGCATTTAAATAGGCTAATACTTATTGTTTACTGCAAGACCAATTAGAAATTCCTTAAGCATTTGGAGTAATAAAATAAGCTATTTAATACCCAACAAATAGTAGTTTCAAGAATCCTGAACAAGGATATATGAAACCCTACAAATGAAACTCATTTATTAAAAAAAAAAATAACAAAATTTGAAACATAAAACATTTTTATAAATGTTTACAATTAAATTTTAATTGAAATGAGTTGGTATCTGTATCTTCCATTTTCAAGGCAGATTTGTATATGCCGTGTGCTGCGTCTCAGCATGCGCTGGTAAAAAAACGTGTATTGCGTGTGCTACGCCGTAAAATGTGGCTTGCGTGTGCTGCGCCACGTGCGTCTCAACTTACGCCCTGCCTAATACTCTTAAAGATATTTTAAATTAGAGGCAGTTTTAACATTATTATTTTTGAAATTAAGAAACCCCTACTTGAATGCTTTCAGCAAAACTTGTTTTTTTACAATAAACATACAATGGTATTATTAAGTAATTTTGATTAATATTTTTCCTCCATCTGTTAAATTTTTAAATAATTGTGTGAATACATTGATTTTTATCAGAACTCAAAGGGTGTGTCAAATGGGTTTAGTTTGGTGCCAAAGTGTTATGTTGCTTCAGAAGATTTAATAGTTTTAGAAGATTTGAAAACAAGGGGATTCTCCATGACAGATCGCAAGACTGGTCTTGATTTCAATCATTGCTCTGCGGCTTTGAGGTAAGTTAACCTTATGAAACTAGAATATTTAAAATTTATTAATGTATTTCAATATTTTATAATCTTTTAGTATAAAATAAATACATAATTCTTTTTCACTAATTTGATAATGCATTCTTATTGTTACAAATTATTAAATAGTTGTTGAGAACAAAGTGTAAAATTGCTATTCACTACCTTTATCATATTTTAGAGTCCATTTAATTCTGCCAAGAACATAATCCTGTTAAAAATTTTAGTCTTTAAACCCCATCTCTATCCCTACCTCAATTCCATCTCTATCCCTACCTCAATTCTATCTCTATCCCTACCTCAATTCCATCTCTATCTCAACCTCAAACAACATATCCATCCTTACCCCAAAACCTATATCTATCCCTACCTCAAATCCCATTTCCTTATCCCTACCCCAAACCCCATCTCTATCCCTACCTCAATTCCATCTCTATCTCAACCTCAAACAACATATCCATCCTTACCCCAAAACCCATCTCTATCCCTACCTCAAATCCCATTTCCATATCCCTACCCCAAATCCCATCTCCATCCCTCCACCAAACCAACTGACTCCTAGCTTATCTGCAGATACGTTTACTCCTTTAAACTACTCATTAACCTTTGGTCTATTGATTTATATTACAAGTTTAAATTTTAAACAGGATTAAATGTGTGATTTATGAATCTAATCTGTGTATGACAACGTTTTAAGCCCTTTATTTTATTTTTAAAGTATTATTTAATTGTCCATTCCTAGAAATTTGAGTTTGTCTTTCAAATTCCTATTGAAACTGAAATCGTTAAGAGTTAGGACCTCTCAAATAGACCTATATAGCACATACATGCTAATTATGCACATTGATTTTAAAAAATTCAATATATTTTATTGGCAGTAAAATGTGCGTTGGCCAGATGCCCTGATAAAGATGGAATTTTATTGAAAAATCTGATTCTAAATTTCATGATTTAAATAAAGAATGAATAAATACAAAATGTCAGTTTTTTAAAATTAATCAAAAAGTAATAAAAATTGTTACTCTAAAAAGCTCGTCAACTAAAACTTTAATAAATTATTATATGTAATTGGTTGAAATTTACCCTACTCTGTGTTACTGGTGTAACGTTATTTTGTTTTACCGCCTAAATAGTCTAATTCGATAGGATAACTCTAATTGTTGCCGTAAAACAGCGACAGCTACCAGATAGTAAAACAGCTGTGCTGGCAAAGTTTGATATTTCCGGAATAGTTTTAAAATGAAATAAGTGAGTCATAGATAGAGACTGAGACTAGCGAGTCAAGAGAGAACACATCTTCTTGGGGACCAATGTACTGCATCTGGTCGCATGCTAGCTTCCCGAGGGAACCAGTGATAGGTAACACTTAGTCATAGTATCGACTCATAACAGGTAAACGATTTATTTAATGTTCCTTTTATATTTGATAGTAATGTATATATTTGTTCGAATGCACTCTCCACGGCCTGTGGAAGGTTTTATTTCATTTAATTGTGCTAATTAAAATTAATATCGATAATTTCCCGATTTATTAAATCCTCCGACGACATTCACTTTACACTAGTCACAAGTAAGACAATGATGTTACCTAAAGAATCTTTTTAACTCGTTTTTTAAAAAGACGATAGCCTAAATAAATACATTTAAAAATAAGTAAGTTGTGCATTGAATTCACAGTTAATACTTGTGATGGTGTAATAAAGATTAAGACGTTTGTATAACAATGGCCTCTTACGATGTAGACCAGTCCAATGTAAGGTCTTATAACAATGTAGACAACACCATCTTACGTGGTTGCATAAACTGCAGTATAGACCCTGAAACCATGACTACATAATCACAATATTTTAGTTCAATGTGCTATGAAACTTGCATAAAGCTGACAATTTCTATAATAGATTCTACAACTCAACATATGTTTCTACACCTTAAAATATATTGCCACACCCATCTTCACACACTCTGTAAAAATAACAAAACCAAAAAATACTGTAACAAATTACACAAAAGAAATCATATTTGTTGTTTTCAGATGATCAATGAAGTTTGATTGGTAATTATTGTTTGTTAATGCATTTATATGTTCTTGGTGGCATGTGTAGAAAGACCTCCCTGTCTGGCCTATGTAACAACTGGGGCACAAACTGTAAGTTAGTTGTTGGGTTGTATCCGTTAGTTTATGCTATATGTTTTATGGTGTTTAACTCTTGGCAATTATTGGGTTTGTTTTTAAAGAGGTTGTATAATTTGTCAATCATTGTGTTGTATGTCATCTCAAGTCCACAAGACATGACTACATAGACATAGCATCCAACCTACAAATTCTTCATAAACAACACAAAAATAACCAACGTTACACAACCAAACAATACGGAATATACAGACATTTTAAACTACACCCTACACACATACTCAATACACAATTACATTATAACTCACACACACTTTTCGACATCATAACTCCTAATGCTCACAAAGTACACCCATACCTCCAGCATAATATCCCACCCCCACTCTAACACCATAACCTACAAAATCCTTGAGATCAGTTACGGACTGAGTTGACAATAGGACACATCTCCCAAAACAGCCGTCCTTAACACATATAAGTAAGTGCTACTATAGGCAAGCTTGTAAAATATTTACAAGTGTTTTAGATTTAAAAAATGTTGTCAATGTGAAGTCAAATACACAACCTCTGAATACCCGGTTTGTTCACAGCGGCCAGGTCAAACTGCAGTTACATATTTTGACTTGGGAATTTGAAAAGTAGATGAGAAAATAAAAATAAACATTGTAAACACGTTCATAAATATATTTTTTAGTTTTTGTGTGTATATATTGTATAAAATTTTGATATTTTTGACATGTGTGCTTTGCATTCCAATTTTATTTCCTTCCCTTAGGAATGTGTTTCTGTGACCAGACTGGGTCTCGGAACGAGCAAAAGAAGTTATAAAAATTAAACTTCTCCTCTCAAAATTCCTAAAAGGAACGGTATGGGCCACATCTACACCATACAGAATTTTTTTCAGCAGCGAATGGGTTAAAATTAGGGATGGGCCGATTCCGATTCTCGATTCCAGGAATCGTCGATTCTAGGTGGTATCGAGGAATCGTCGATACTCGATTCTTCATCATAAAAGTATCGATTCCGATTCCTATTTTTTTAACTATTAAAATATGTGTGTGGAGTAATTTATTGGAAAAATAATTAATTACCAACTATGTCTTATTAATGTATTAGTTGATTTGAATGAATTAAATAATAAAAGTAAACGAAAATATTATTATTTATGAAGCAACAGCAATCAAGATCGTAACCATTTCTGGTCGTTTGACATCGCTCATCTCTCTCCCTCTAGAGCAGGTTCGATACTCTCTCTCTCCCCCCCCACGTGTCTTACTGCCACTTATTTATAGATGTCAGAACAAAACACAAAAGAGTACAGTAAAAACTCGATTAACCGTGGCCATGACGGTTGAGCGAATAGACGGATAACAGAAACACTGTATTATTCCTCCGTAACGTAACCTCAATAAATTATATTATAGACAGATATTACTCTCACAGTAATGTTATATATTTAGGAGCGTAAAGAAAACATAAACACGATTGTAATAGGAAATGAAACTATTTATTACATGATAAAAAGATCCGCACAGTAGCTACAAATGTAGCAAAATAATGTACAGTTATATAAACTTACAGGTGAAATAGTTCGTGTAGTTTAACAAACAAAGCGAACGCGTCACTGCACCTTAATACTTTAGTTGCCGGCCACAATATCGGCGTTTTCATAGAGAATTGCCAAAATATTTTAAGCTCATTTTTAAATAATGTGTTCTCATACTTTGATCCCCTATCATATCTAAGTATGAATATACGTTTCTTATCATAATATTTATAAAAATACGTGTCGGTCCAACTGACCCAGCATATTTTTTCTACCGTAAATGAAACGTAAATAAACTCCGTCGGACCAATTGACCCGACATTGTTTTTTATTTAATTAAATTTTATTATCTGTTCAACACTGTTTTGATATTATTTGTGTTTTGTGTAAGCAAGAAACAACAAAACCACAGTTTCATGTCCCGGTTACCCAAATAATAAACTGACTGGTGATAAAAGTGTTTTGGCGCCTATCACTAAGACACGTAAACGTGTCACATGTGATTGATTTGTGAGTTTATAAATATTTTGAATATAGAACTAAAGTGTAATATATTCTCTCTCTGATAAGTAGCCTAATGCTAAAGGTCCAGTAAATACTATCCAAGATTCATATTAAGTAAACGTTTTAACACCAAATAATTTACTTGTTAATGAATTTACGTTATAATTTACTTCCTAGTAAGGATGAGTTTATCTAAGTGTATCAATGTTTGTACTTAACTTTCACAAAGTCCGTTTTTAAGGATTATTTTACAACTAAATGTTTAGTCAATATTTCCGACTTACTTTTAAGGTTTTGTGAAATTTTTTTTTTTTTTTTTTTTTTTTTTTTTTTTTTTTTTTTTTTTCCTGGCGAAAAACCATTTGTGGTTATCATCGCCAAACTAAATCTAACACGGACAACGAATATTTTAAATAAAACAAAATAAATTTAAATACAACAAAAATTCCAAAACAAAAAACAACAACAATAAATAACAAACAATAAATCTGTAACAATATTAAATAACAAAATTACAACAAAAAACAATATAACAGTAAATAAATAATAACAATATGTAAAACAATAATAGGTAACAATTTATCAATAAATAAATCTCAATAACAATAACAAGAACACAAAATAAATTAAAGTAAAATAAATAAAAGAAACAGAGAATTATATGTATAAAAAAAAATATATATATTTATGTATTAAATTTTAAAAAATATTTTCAAGTGGTGCAAGAAAGCGATGACTCGGTCAATGGCCGAGGCATCGTCCCTTAGCACCACCTTTAAACTCCCTTTTAAATTAAAAAGGTCACGAATATTGCTTACATTAACACAGTTTACTAAAATATGTTTTATTGTGAAGATATCACCGCAATATTGGCATATTGGTGGATCTTCACGACTCATCAAATATCCATGAGTTGCAAAAGAGTGGCCAACGCGAAGGCGTGTAACCACCACTTCCTCCCTACGTTTTGAACGAATTGAAGACCTCCATGGACGGACGGTATCTTTAATTTCCCTCAGCTTATTCTCAATCACGGTATGCCACTCGTCATTCCAAGCAGCGAGCAATAAATGTTTCGCGAAACACACATAATCGGATGCCATAACTAGTTGAGTAATAGGCACCAAACTTGTAGCTTTCTTCGCCGCTTCATCCGCTTTTGTGTTTCCAAGTATTCCGCAATGTCCAGGAACCCAACAGAAAGTTACCCCCACACCCCTCAGTTGAAGCCTGTGTACAGCACACAAAATGTCCCCAACTAAAGGGTTGCTAGAGAAAACATCCTGAAGAGCCTGAAGAGCACTTTTGGAATCCGAACACAAAAGATAATGCGAAGATCGAGATGGAATGACGGTCAAAGCTTTAAAAATAGCAAATAGTTCTGCCGTGAAAACACTGCAAGCTGAGGGCAATCCGTACGTGTAGGTACAACCAGATGCATAAAACGCACACCCAACGCCATTGTCCAGTTTAGATCCATCAGTGAAAATAATTTCACTGTGTTGGTGAGATTTATAAATGGATGAAAATTCCTGGTGGTAGACCACAACAGGAGTATCGTGTTTTATATAACTGGACAATGAGAAATCGAAGTGCGGCGTTTTTATTATCCATGGAGGTAGATAGCACATTTGTCGTTCAAACATAGTTGGAAGTTGCAACTCAAGGTCATCCAATATTCTTATCGTTCGTATGCCAAATGGAGCGGTCGAACGTTGACGTGTATTGTACACTTGATTTAACGTATTATGAAAGACTATATCAAATGCCGGGTGGTTGGGTTTGCTTCGAAGAACAGAAACGTAAGATATTTGTAGCATCTGACGTCGTCTAGAAAGGGTAGGTTCCCCAGCTTCGACAAGAAGACTAGGGATTGGGCTAGTTCTAAATGCACCAGTAGCCAGTCTAAGTCCAGAGTGGTGGATGGTATCAAGAGTTTTCAGAACTGTAGGTCGTGCGGATGAATAGGCTTGACAGCCATAATCAATGCGCGATCTAACGACCGCGCGATAAAATCGAAGCATACTAGTTCTGTCTGCTCCCCAATTCGTACCACTAAGGACTCTTAACATATCCAATTTCTTATTGCATCTCACCTTCAAATCACGAACATGTGGGATCCATGAGAGTCTTTTATCAAATAAAAGACCTAGAAATCGAACACTATCCGTGGTTTGAAGCTGAACCCCGTCAAGAAAAAGGATCGGCTCCTGGTGTTGCCTACGACGACTAAATGCTACACATTGGGTCTTCGAAGCAGAGAATTTGAAACCTGTAGATTTTGACCATTCCTCCAATCTGTATATTGCTAACTGCAAAGATCTTTCCGCAGTTGCCATATTACGAGCAGGCACATATATACAAAAGTCATCCACAAAAAGGGAACAGTGTACCGGAGATCGTATATTACTGGTGATACTATTTATTGCAACGGCAAACAGCGTGACGCTCAGCACGCTGCCCTGCGGTACACCATTCTCTTGTGTATAGCTGTTTGAATACGTGCCTCCAAGTCGAACGCGGAAAGATCTGTTTGAAAGAAAGTTAGCGATGAATGCTAGGATATTCCCTTGTATACTCCATGATTTCAGAGTGTTCAGAATTCCTCTTTTCCATGCCATATCATATGCCTTTTCAAGGTCAAAGAAAACCGCAACGAGCGTTTGACGCAAGAGAAAGGCATCTTGAATAGCGGATTCTAACAAAACCAATTGGTCAACTGATGAGCGTCCTAGTCTGAAACCACATTGTTCGTTGCTAAGAAGGTTGTTGGTTTCTAGGTACCAGACAAGACGGCGGTTGACCATCTTCTCCAGTAGTTTGCACAAGACGCTTGTAAGTGATATAGGCCTGTAACTACTGGGGTTGGTTTTGTCCTTACCTGGCTTCAAAAGAGGAATTACAGTCGATTCTAACCATGCATCGGGGAAAGAGCGCTCCTCGAATAAACGATTGTATACTCGAAGGAGGACAAGTTTCGCCGATGATGGTAGATGTTTTAGCATGGAGTACACAATGGAATCAGGACCTGGTGCAGAATCCTTCGTTGACGCAAGAGCTGACTCCAATTCCCCTATAGAGAAAGGAGTGTTTAAAGGAGAGTCCTCAGACGACCCAACAGTAAACGGTATTGCTTCTTCCTTCAGTTTATAAATCTGGAATAATCTATTATAGGCTGTAGTAGCAGAAAAGTTAGAAAAAGATGTTCCAAGTACATTAGCAATGTCATCACTGTTTGTGATTAATCTCCCATCTGGTTGCTTCAGCGCAATGGCTGGCAACGGAATGGAAGTACCACAAACTGATCTTAGTTTCCTCCACACTGTGGAGGACGGAGTTGTTCGTCTAATTGTGCTAATGTACTGTTCCCAAGAGTTCTTTCTACTCAGCCTAAATATCCTCCGTGCTTTCGCACGGAGTATTTTATATTCCTGAAGGTTTCCATTCGTTGGGTGTCGTTTAAATCTCCTAAGAGCTCTTCGTCGTAAACGGAGGATTTCTGTGCATTCATCGTTCCACCACGGCACAGGCGGTCGGCGTGGATGCGCAGAGGTTTTCGGAATGGTCTTTTCAGCGGCATTTAAAATTGCTTTTGTAAAATTTTCTATATTTTCATCAATGGGTGTCAGATAATCCATGTCAAGTGATACAAGGTAATTCGAGTAGGAGTCCCAGTTGGCTTTTCGCAAAATCCAACTGGAATTTCGAACATAACAGGTTTGGGAGTCACATAAACTGATCTTAATAGGCACATGGTCGCTTCCATACAAATCATTGAGTACCGACCATGTGCATCTAGTAGCTAATTGAGGGCTGCAAATCGATAGATCAACAGCTGTCCATCCACCAGTAGATGCTGCTAAATGAGTAGGAGAACCGTCATTTAGCAGACATAAGTCTAGTTCCGTTCTTACACTTTCAACAATATCACCTCGAGAGTTCCTAGTCGGAGATCCCCAAGACGAATGGTGGGCATTAAAATCCCCTACCAATAAGAACGGAGTTGGTAACTGGCTTATCAAATTTACTAAATCACTGTGATGCAGGTTTTCTTGTGGTGGCAAGTAGACACAACACACAGTGATTTTATACGGGACAGCTGTTTGAACGGCTACTGCTTGTAAAGGAGTTATTAAGTTTAGAGAAACAGCATCGATACAGTCACGGGCTAGGATGGCTACGCCACCTCTAGCTCGATCTTCTGTAACGAAGTCCGATCTAAAAACTGAATACTCCCTTAAATGGAAATTATGCGATTCGTGGAGATGTGTCTCCTGTAGACATACAAACATTGGGTACACATCTCGCACGAGTACTTTAAGTTCTTCTATGTGACTCCTAACACCGTTGACGTTCCATTGTATCACTGACTTGTTAATTGCAGACATTTATTAACTCAGCAATGGATTGATCTGACAACCATTGGTGCTCTCTCCTTTCTTGCCTGGGACGTTTTTAGACGTCTCAGGCTTAGATGTCTCAGATTCCATATCCACCCGTTCAGGGATGGAATCTGAGGAAGTTTTGGGTTTAGGAGGGGTAGTTTTTACATTCCCTCCTTTGTTAGCATTTTTCTTAATACCCGGTAATGACGGAGGCGATGTGGTCTGACGTAACACTGGTTTACGTGGTTTGGATTTTTCCAACGTCTTCTGCACAGAAGGTTTATTACCCGTTGATAATATCTTCTGCACAGAAACACAAGGCTCACTTAGTGACTTATTTCGTGCTCCAATCCCCCCAGTGGAAGGGATTGGTACAAGAGGTAAATCACTATCCGTCGCTGCAGGTTGTACTAAGTTCAAAGTAGGAGGACCATTCGTGACTATGGACAAAAGGCGAGAAACTTGTTCAGTTAGAACTTCAATTTTTTTCGACAGCTCGGCACAGTTGTTACAGGACGATTTGGAAGCGGTCAGAGTAGCGGCATAAGTCTTACTGTCTGTCTTTGGCTGAGTGGAACGATAGAGTTTTTTGGCCTCTGGAAACGACAGCTTGTCTTTCGCCATGATGCCTAGGATAGCTTTCTCTTCCTTAAACGTGGGACAGTTGTAGGATCGCGCTGGGTGGTCACCACCACAGTTGGCGCATTTCGGAGAATTAACACATTCCTTGTCATCATGGCCTTCGACGCTACATATACCGCATACGTTCTGCTTCGAACACGTAGAGCTGATATGCCCAAATCGCTGGCACTTGAAGCAGCGCCTAGGGTTAGCCACGTATGGTCTCACTGAGAGCCTTTGGTAACCTGCATGTAAATATTCGGGTATTTCCGGTTTTCCAAATGTGATGATAAAAGAAGCTGTTGCTACTTTTTCTCCTTTGTCCATTTTCATGATAGGGACAACGTCCGTAACTGACTGAGAAGACAGTTCGGACTTAATTTCATCAACCGGGAGGTACATTAAATCCCTACATGTGATGACCCCCTTTGAGTAATTCAAGGATCTGTGGGGAGCCACAGATACCATGACCTGGTCAAAGAAGGAGGTCATTTTTGATAGAGAACGAGTTTGTCTGTCGGTTGAAGTCGCAACTAACAGTGTTCCGTTTCTTAGTTTCTTAATAGAGGCTACTGGGCCTCCAGCACAAGCAGTAATAGCCTTGTTAATAAGGAAGGGAGAAACTTTGGAAAGATCTTTCCCTTCTTCGGCACTAGAAACAACTAAATACTTTGCTGATGGCAATGTCTGCGACGTTGCCACCATCAACTTTTTACTCAAATCCTTTTGAATATGATCGTCAGGAGAATCCTGGCGTGTTCTCTTTAAACTAGACATATTTGACGTGGTTTTGGAATCCATAAATATTTTTTTGCCAGCCATCGTGTCAAGCGTTACGGGCGAGACTATAGGAACGGGTACACCCTTGGATCACAATAAGATCATTTCCAATCCTCAGAACTCTGAGGCCTATAGCTTTTCTCCTTAGCTCGACTGGATGGGCATCAGTCGAGAACTCGTAATACTGTGCACAGGCTCCGACACCCATGCACCGCGGACACTCCCTGACCAAGGACCGAAGCGGCTGGTAGACCAGAAACCGCGCTTACGTCTTCGGCAGAGCAAGCTCACATCAGCGTCCCAGACCAGAGTTTGTCACGCTCTGGACTTTTCAGCACTCCCAACGCGCAACGGTTCTGACCAGTCAAAATTCCCTAAGCGAAGATGTAAGTGTCTAAATGTGTATAGATTGTGTTGGTGTGTGTATGTGTGTGTGTATGTTTTTGTGAGTGGTGTAGTGTTAGGCTAGGGTACCGCGAGGGACGCCAAATCCCTCGTAGGTGCGGCTAGTCCGCACCCCCCTGCGGGTTTTGTGAAATTTTGAAAACAGTAGTGAAAATCATTACAATACGTTATAACAAATATGTTTGTCGACCCGTAACTACGGACAAAAAACTCTTAGAATTAATCATGTTTTTAATCCTGTCGTCGTTTATCTATCAAACAAAAACCATCGTAATTACATCTGTAAGTAGTGTGAAGCTTGTTGTTAAATACTATACCTTAATTTTTCCAAAAGTAGCAACACCAGCTGAGTAGTACTAATAAACATAAAGCGTTAAGAGGCCCGACGGTATTCGGTTCAGGGTACTGGCCGTCGCGGCAATTCTATGACGGTTAATAGAAACTGACGGTGGAAAACCACATAATATATCAAATATGAAAAAGCACTTAACAACATTCAATTTGCCCAAATTTATCAACAAAAAAGATCTATACTTGAAGAAACTTTATCCTCAGACACAGGACCTACAAGTGATAGTCGGTTAAAAATCAACTGGGATTGAGAAATAAATACAAAATAGGCCTGAATCAGTTGCACTTATTCCAGACACCTGCAGAAAAAAGGTCCCACCAGATGTGGAGAAGGTATGCCCCACTAATCCAGAATGTTGAGGAAGAAGTTACCCCAGGGGAATTGACAGTAGAGGAAGAAGTAAACAATTATCTGGGGGAACCATTAGCCAGTCCAGATTGTGATGTTGGGAAGTATTGGGCAGTACAAAGTGCCAAATACCCTCATTTAAATGCAATGGCAATAAAATACCTGTCTGTCCACTCGCGACAGTGTTTTCTGAAAAACCTTTCTCAACTTCAGGAGTTATATGATGAAACTAGCTTGACCCACAACGTGTTCAAATGCTTGTGTTTTTGAACAGAAATGTACATTACCTGCCAGACTTTTAAATATTAAAAACTACCCTATTTGTATTAATTTTTTACTTTTTATGTTGTTAGTTTGTTTTTAATTTTTGTTTTGTTTTGAGAGACAATGTAAATAGGCTTAGGTATTTTTCAAACATCATAAAATAAGTAAAGTTCACATTTTTACTTTAAAATAAGTCATTACTTTTATCTGATATGTTTTTTGCTTTTAAAAATTCCTATTGATAAATCAAGGTTGAAGGTTTTGTGTAGCCTATTACATTAAAACAGAACTTTTAAAAGGTTTTGCCATATGACCAAGATGTTAACTAAATTAATTATTAGAGAACTAGCATGTAAGCTAATATAACTGGAAAGAATCGAGAATCGACTAAAGAATAGAGAATCGAACGGAAAATTTTAGAATCGGAATCAAAAATTTTAGGAAGCGGCCCATCCCTAGTTAAAATACTTACTTCTTACTTCTTATTACGAGCTTCCAAGGTTGGCCTCGATGGCTCGATGTCTCCTATACACACACTCTGCCAATGGCCAGAAACAACTTTCTTTCAAGATTCTGTCCAGGGTACATTCCCGTCCTAGTTGCTTTATCAAGGGACTCCTTGTTGCTGCTGTTACAGGACACTTCAAAAGTATGTGCTCTAATGTTTCCTCTTCTTGCTTGCACACTCCACAGATAGAGTCGTTAGTAATATGAAACCTTTTCAAATATGTATTGGTGACAATGTGTCCCATACGAGCTCGTGCCGCAAAAGATGCCACTGAACGTGATAATGACTTGAAGATCTTTGGATCATTAGGTTGTTTTTGTAATGAATAATATTCGCGCCCAGTATTGCATTCTCTCCATTTCTTTCTCCAACAGATGTGAGATTCTTTATCAACTGCCTCTTTGCAATTAGTTAAGGAGTAACAACTTTCAGGAGATGGAAACAAGTTGCAAGACGCCTTGGCAGATCTGTCAGCTTCCTCATTCCCAGGAACACCACAATGACTGGGGATCCATTGAAATACAATATTTTTCTGTTATAAGTTTTTTAACAATTTAGTTATTTCAGATGTTCGAAAATGGTAGTCTGTAGTGTGCTGTACTTGAAGGGCTTGAAGGGCCGACCTGGAATCGGTGAGAATGCAGATGTTCTGTGCATCCATAGTATTGCTAAAAACCAAAGCAGCATTTAAGGCCATCAATTCAGCATTCATACTTGAAGAGGAATCGCAGGGCACATAGTAATCCTCGTTTAATTCTGGACAATGAAAAGCTGCACCTCCCCTATGGTTCTCTTTATCAACGGAACCATCTGTGTAGATTTTTACAAAGTTGTTATATGTGGTGTTTATCAATTCCATAGCGACAGATTTTAGTAGGTGAGGTGAATCTTCTTTTGTGAGTGAACCAGGAATTTCAAGATTGGTTTTTATTGGGATTCGAAGCCAGGGTTGTTGTTCCAAAACAACTGGAATTTTTCCTGATTCCATTGTGTTTAATGATTCGCAGGGTTTGTTATGATGGTAGAACAGTGACTGTCGGATGTTAGTTACCAATGCAATGTTAGAAAGAGTGTTAAGTGAAATTGCCTTCATCTGAAAATGTTTCTTCCACATTCTGTTTTTTATATATAAGTCAAAGGGCATGACTGACAGTTCAATTTCCATAGACTGTATACTTGTGGTTTTTGGACAACCCAAACAAATCCTCAGAGATGAGTTCTGTAATATTTGTAATTTTCGAATATGAGTTTCAGCTGTTCCACCCCAAACTTCACAACAATACATGATTTTTGATCTTACAAAGGACAAATAAAAATTCCTTAATATATATGTATCTGCTCCCCATGCCCTGCTGGCTATAACTTTCAACGCTTTTATTCTATTTGCACATTTGTCCGCTATGAAATGGACATGTTCTTTCCACAGTAGTTTTGGATCCAGTTTAATACCCAGAAGTACAGGATTTGGGTTAAAATGATAATATAAATTGTACTAGAACTTTACATTGTTGTATTTGAGCTTATAAAATGTTAGACATAATTTAGTTGAACCATGTAATGCAAAGGTAACAAAAAATTATAGGATTTAGAACCTCTCAATACTGCTCTATACTGAGATTTTTGGCTTATAGTATGTTTACTTCATTTGGAATGAAGTTACTTGTTTTAAATTGGTATTTCTATCTGACACCATGTCAGTCAAAGTGTTAAAAATATATGAAAACAAATACAAATGGCTTCATAAACTGTTTTACAGAGAGGTTTCTGCTATTTTACAGAGAGCTAGGTAGATTTCATGCTTTGTCATTAGCCATGAAATGTCAAGAGCCAGTCCTTTTTCAAAATTTGGTTGCATCTGTAGTAAGAGAGGTTTTTTTCACTCAGAATAATGAAGAATATTACCGGGACTACTATAAAACAGCTGCTAATAATGCGGTCTCAATGGTAAATATATTATTTATATATATAGTACTTTCAAATATGTGATTTATAACAATTTAACTGAAAACAATACACTGAAGAGTTATTTAAGTGTGTGCTTTTAATTGTGAAATCAGTTATTGGTTAAGATATACGCCTACAAAACTTCACCCACTCTAAAATAAAAAATTATAACTGAATTTTTTCTTAAAAAAGATAATAGTTTCTTATAAAATTATTTAAAACTTGAGATAATAATTAAGTTAGTTCTTGAATTTTGTAGTCCATTACGTTTGGTGAATCTTATTAATCACTTAAACAATAGTTTATGACTATCCGAACTTTAAATTTAGTAAATTTGTTAAAACTTACTGAGACAGAACGTTTTCGATCACTATGTGCCAATCTTCATCAGTGTCTTCTGCTTGGAGATGTTGAGTCAAGCGGTGATGGTTTTAAAGGTAGGTTTTCGATAGTATCAAAGAGTATGTGTGACTTGTATTGTGTTTGTTCGTTTTATATGTTTGTATTTTGTGTTTTTGTGTGTCTGTAAATCTCATATTGTTCTAGTGTGTTGATGTGATCATTTTTTGTTGATGTGAACCCATACCCGAAACGCTCAACATCCTAGAAACTCAATTAATACAGAACAACATACCTAAAACCCATGTTACCGAAATCATAAATATCCTCCAAATCATCACCGAACAAAACTATTTCACCCACAACTCAAACTTCTATTCACAACCAGATGGCCTACCCATGAGAAGTCCTATCAGTAGTGTCCTAAGCAAAATTTTTCTACAACACATAGAAAACACCAAGATACTCTCAAACAATACACACACACACAAAATTATTTACTGGCACAAATATGTCAATGTTATCATAACACTATACAGAGGCAACTCCCGTCAATGTGAAAAACTCCTCACCTACACTAATAAAATACACCCAAAACTCCACTTCACTTCAGAAATTGAAACCAACCGAACCCTAAACTTCTTCGACCTAACCATAACAGAAAGCCACACACAAAAACACAGCTTCAACATTTACAGAAAACCCATAACAACAGACACACTTATCCACAACACCTTAAACCACCCTATCCAACACAAACACGCTGCCTTCAGATCCATGCCCCATAGACTTAAAGGAGTCCCAATGACCACAGAAAACATAAACAAAGAACTAGACACCATTAAATATTTAGCATACACAAATGGATACACCACAATAATAGACAAACTATGGTACAAAATACAAAAAAACACTAAAATTAACACTACAGATGAGGAAAACAAATACGTCACATTACCATTCATAAACAAAACAACAAGCAAAATAGTCCGCAAATTTCACAAAATAGGTTACAAAATAGCATACAAAACCAATAACAAGTTACAGTACAAAATACAACACAACACCAACAACAAAGATAAACTACAAGCACCAGGCATATACAAACTGAACTGCGAAATGTAACAAATTCTACATTAGACAAACAGGTCGCAGCTTTAAACAAAGAGTCAAAGAACACAAACAGAACACCAACTCAACATTTTACAATCACTTAAAAGAAACAGGACACAAAAACACAGACATTTATCATAATTTAGAAATCCTACATATCAACAAAAAAGGACCACATCTCAATACACTAGAACAATATGAAATATACAGACACACAAAAACACAAAATACAAACATATTAAACGAACAAACACAATACCAATCACACATACTCTTTGATACTATCGTAAACCTACCTTTAAAACCGACACCGCTTGACCCAACATCTCCAAGCAGAAGACACTGATGAAGATTGGCACATAGCGATCGAAAACATTCTATCTCAGTAAGTTTTAACAAATTTACTAAATTTAAAGTTCGGACAGTCATAAACTATTGTTTAAGTGATTAATTAAGTTACTATTTCTTAAACAGTAATTTTTTATTGTTTTTTATCTTTTTATACTCATATTTTCTACATTTTTGCAAATAGAGGTCAAAGTTATTATTATTTTAATTCTTACAAATATTGAAACGTGTCAGCAAGTAAGCAATTACGTATTCACTTTGTTAGTCTTACAAATAATCACATAATTATAAATAATTACATAAAATCCATATCTAAGTTGAATATTTTTTTTACATGTTTCAGATAAATAATTGCCTTACAGAAGATGAAAAAATTATATATTTGAACAAGGTAAAATCATTTGTAGATGAAAAGTCATTTTTTAATCACATGGTTGAATATGTGTTACCTAAAGAACCAATAGCTGTACTATGCCATGGTGATTTTTGGTCCAACAATATACTTTTTAAGTATACGGATTCAGGTGAGATTGAAGATGTAAGTATTACAGAATACGGTGGGTAAATGTATTAAGTTAAAATTTTTAAAATATAATATACTTCAAAGTGGTTTGATCTGTTTCATCTAAAGTCAAAGAAATTTTTTTAAATAGACATTTTATTTATTTTTGAATTTAGGGAAATACATCACTCTATCACAGGCCAAATATTGTGTGTATAAACTTATTGATGATTATAGCTTTGATATTTTTTAAAATATTGATTAACTGAAATGTTATAGGTTATGTGGTAGAAGAGCTGTTTTAAGGCACAGGCCATGTTATTTTATATATTATTGTAATTATTTAATAAAAAGTAACTAAAATAAAAATGTTCTTTGTTGACCTAAGTAGGAATTAGCTTTAAATATTTTTTGTTGATTACTTGTTTATGTTAATGTTATTACTGATATATTTTATTTACTGGCAGTAGAATGGTATATTGTGCTATAAAAAACGTATCATGTTATGTACCAATCTAACATTTAGAGAATATTTCTGAAACTCTATGTATAACTACATACCAAAATTTTCAGCTCTAAAAACTCTTAGCTGCAATTTTTATATTATAATGTTCAACTTATGTAAAACCGTATAATATTCACTTCAAAATCTTTTTAGGTTTGTTTTATAGACTTCCAATGTGTTCGCTATGCATCACCTGGGCTAGACTTGGTTACTCTGTTATATTGTTGTACATCTCACGAGCTCCGTGTAGAAAAAATGGATGAATTATTGAATGTTTATTTGAATAGTTTAACAAAAACCTTGACAAAATTAGGCTGTTCTGATGGAAGCATGGATTATTGCCAGATAAATAACCTGAAAGAAATGTAAGTAAAATAGCCAAAATATGATATCTTAGAAATAGTTTTCCAAGGACACGCATATGAAGTATATTCTTAGACACTAACGACTATACACACAAACAATTACAATTCATTAGAAACAAGCAAAAACTGAAACTTCACAACCTTGCAACACAAAACAATATTCTATCTACACCAACCACCAATTTCATCCCTGCACCATCAACACCACAAATATTGAATTTAATACAAACGAATTAACATTAATCACTTTTACATTAGTTTATGACTATCCGAACTTTACATTTTGTAAATGTGTAAAAACTTGCTGAGATAGAATGTTTTTGATCACTCCATGGCGATCTTCATCAGTGTCTTCTCTTTCTTGTTGTGTTTATTTTTAATGTTTATTAGTTCATTGTTACCTAGTTATTAGTGTGTACTATAATTTGTAGTGTGAGTTAGTGTCCGATCATGTTGGCGAGATTTAGGTGAAGTTGGTATAGCCTATGGTTTAGTGAGTCTTTATTTTTATATACAGTTTTAATGCTTTGTTTTATGTAAATGATTCCCACTTTTTGTTTAGTGATTGCAGCTGCTTTTGTGTTATTGTTAGTGTTTATTTTCGCATTTGTGGGTGTTATGAATTAGGCATTGTTTGTTGAATTAAATGTTGGCATATATTTTTCTAACCTTTAAAACCGTCTTCTTACATTTATGGACTGCAACCTGTCTTGTTGTGTTAAACTCTTGAATTTTGTAATCCATTACATTCTGATGGAGAAGACATTGATGAAGATCACCACGGAGCGATCAAAAATGTTCTGTCTCAGTAAGTTTTTACAAATTTACAAAATTTAAAGTTCGGATAGTCATAAACTAATGTAAACTGATTAATTAAGTTTCACCAAACATAGTGGACTAACAAACTCAGGGTTTATCATTACTAAACAAAGGACTAAAATACAACCTACAACCCAAAAATACAACTGCAAACAATTGTCTAACATCCTCTTGGACACTGAAACAGCAATTCAAAACACAGAACCAACACATCATGAATATATTAGACAAGACATTAAACATAAAATGCCCAACACAAACACCTTAAACAATAAACGAATCATAAATAATGAACTTTCAACCCTTGAATCAGTTATACAAAAATGTGACAAACTCAACCTAATTTTTTTAAAAGCAGACAAAGGCAATTCCATCGTAATAATGCACCAACAAGACATTGACAGGAAAGTAACAACTTCATAACAGAAAACAAAATAACCAAACTCCAATCAGACCCTACACCAAAATTTCAAACCCAAATTAAAAATCTTCTAAATAAGTGCACCGAAATCATGAAAGCAGAACAAATAAAACCTCGAGCTCCCACACTAAACGCTTTACATAAAATCTACAAAGAGAACACACCTATTCGTCCACTAATCAATTACACACTGGCACCATTACATAAGCTAGTCAAATACATAGATAAACTTATCAGAGACAACATAAACTTTCACAATCACACATCCATACACAATAACAAAGACCTTATTTACAAAATTAAAGACATCCACATACCACACAACTCCACCATTGTATCGACCTAAAAAACCTCTGCATAAACGAACCCAATGAACAAACACTCCAAATACTACAAAACATGCTCACAGCAAACAAAACTCCACTTAAACTCACTCACAAAATCATAACACTTACCAAACTCATCAAATCACAAAACTACTTCACATACCAACACAAATTCTACACACAGAAAGACGGCCTGCCTATGGGTTCCTCCATCTCAGTTATCCTAGTAGAAATATTCCTACATCATATTGAACAACAATACATTTTATGGAACAACAAACATATACAAAAAATAATTTATTACCATAGATATATAGATAACATTTTAATGTTATACAACTGCAACTAACGGCAAATCAAACAACTACACAATTACATTAATACCATACACCAAAACCTCACATTTACTCTTGAATTAGAAAAAAACAATAAAATAAACTTTCTAGACCTTACCCTCACCAAACAATTTGAAAATATATAGAAAACCAAGAACCACCGATATTGTCATACATAATACATCTAATCACCCCACACAACACAAACACGCTGCATTTAACCATATGTTACTCTTCCTAATCAATATACCTGTGCTACAGAAAGACTACGACAAAGAACTCAATACAATAAAATACATCACTCATCAAAACTGCTACCAACATACATTCATAGACAACATACACATGAAAATTAAACACAAACAACATCACCAAACGGCCATGCTGACAAACCACACAAAAACAACAAATACATATTCCTCACGTATTACAACAAAAACACAGAAAATAGCTTTCACATTCAAAACACTTCATTACCAAATATGTTACAAAACAACAAACACTTTAAGACAGTTCATATAACCCTTCCAAAAACAATCAGACAAATGCAATCCATCCGGTATTTACAAATTAACATGTAACCAGTGTCCCAGCTATCATATCGACCAAACCGGCAGGTCATTATACCCATGCTTTGAAGAACACATCACTCAAAGAAACCACACAAACCCAAACTCCCGCTACGCAACACACCTAAAAACACACAACACACATGGAAATACATACTAATTTTAAACATTCTCTACATATTAAAACAAAGTAAAAACTAACAACTTTAGAAATATACAAACACTACACAACAGATAAAGAAAACATGTTAAATAACCACACAAATTTTGAAGCCAATACGCTGTTCCATTACATAGCACACAACCATTTTAACCCAACCTCTTCACACTCATAAATTTCACACTGACAACCTTTGTACCTAGCGAAGGACACCATCAGTTGGGGCTTTGCATCATAAAAGAAATGATTGTTTTGAAACGCATCAGCAAGTAAGCCCTTATGTATTCACTTAGTCAAGTATCATTTAATTATAGTTTAATCAGTGAATTCAAGATGATTACAACAAGCAACATTAAATAAGTGTTTTCAGAAGATAGAAATAATAATAAGTGTTGAAAAATAGACAAAAACCTAATTAAAAATCTACAGTAGAAGGTATAGAACTGAATGGAGCAAAAGATATATTGTTGGTACTTCTCTTTAGAAAATTTCATATTACTAAATTTTGAATAGGAATAATATGTTAAAAATATAGAAAAAAGACCCAGAATATACTGATGATTAAGAAATATAAAACTGAACAAGTGTTGTAATTTCTAAAATATTTATCAATTCCTAATTTAATTAGTATAAATAGGAAAAATAATTTTTAGTTAAATAATTTCAATTTGTTTATTGTTAATTACATTTGGAAACTTGTAGTTCAAAGTACTTGAACTGCAACTTCTTAAGGGTTTTTAAATTACTGCTATTGGTATCACCTATCAAAAAACCCTTACTGATATTTGTCCGCAGACGCCTTTCACACTAGATAAGTGCATTGTTCAATGCTGTAAGTCACAGACAAGATAGTTCAACATTGTCTTGTCATGCAACAGCCTTGTCCGTGACTTACACCATTAAACAATGCACTGATATAGTGTGAAATTTGTCTGCTGAAAAATATCAGTTACTAGTATTTTTTCCCCAAGTGATACCAATAGTAGTAATTAAATTTTTTAATATAAAAAAAAATTACTTGTTACCTACCGACACTTTAAAAAAATTAGGCACATTTGTTTTACGATCTTTTTATTTCATTTTCAGGATACAAGATGAGGTGCATATCTGTGGGAAATTTGGTTTAGGCCTATCTCTGGACATGATACCAATAATGACTTGTGACTCGGACCAAGCTCCAGATCTTTATGATGACAAACTGTTTGAGCTAGAACAAGCTCGGAAACCTGTAGCTACAACAAATATTCAGTGTCAACAGAAGCTAGCTGAGTTAGTTAAAGAACTTGTTGATAATGGAGATCTATGAATAAAAATCTCCAACTTACATTTATTTATTGTTGCAATACATACATTTTTACAAATAAAATATTAAATGACTTATGGAATTATAATTTTAAAAAATATATTTATTGAATATATAGTCTTGAAGTGATTTATCTCACCCCAATACTTAAACAAACTGTTTGGAAATAGGAGCTTTGTCAAGAACAAAATAGAAGGATTTGTAATAGAGGGTTACATTATGTATAGAGGGTATACTTTACTATAAAATAGCAACAAAAGACAGATAAACACGTTCCACAAATACATAAACAAATTACACAATAATATAAATCTCACACTGAAAATAGAATAACAGAACAAATAATTAATATTTAATTTTAAAATAATTCATTATTTTAATTTCAAAAAGATTTATCTAGGTTCAATTCGAACTGAATGATTACTTGTTTTAAATGCAGCACTCTGGCACTAAGCCAACTTCCTAGTAGCTAAAAACGTTTTTCTTAGAGATGTATATGAAACCAAAACCGTTAGTGTATTGCGTTTGATGGGAATTTGATTGTAATAATGATTCGTCACTTGGACAAGAAATTTTACCAATTATATTGTTGTTGTTGTGTTTATTGATGTGCAAAGTGCAAAAAGTTCAGATTCCTCCAAAAGTCCTGATCACAAAATCTGCCAATTCTGGAGCCCGATGGCCATGAAGCATTTCAATTGAGGGTGCTCCACGTTAAAAGACGGAATGAACAATGGCTTGGCAGTCAACAACATGATCTGGGGTTATTTGTGATTGAGGACAGTACTTGCAAATGGGATAAGATTTTATATTAGTTGGTGATATCTTCATACCTTTTAAAATTATGATTGTGATCCTGTGATATTTATATACATATTTATATTAAAGTTTCTTGATGTAATCATCTTGAATTCACTGATTAAACTAATTTTAAACTACTTAACTAAGTGAATACGTAATTGCTTACTTAGTTTAAAAGCAATTACGTATTCACTTAGTTAAGTAGTTTAAAATTAGTTATTTATATTAGTTGTAATCTATATCTATAAAAATTAATGTTTGTGTGTATGTATGTATGTATATTATAAACGCCTAAACCGCTGAACGGAAGGTGATGAAATTTGGAGGGTTTGTTTAACATATTCCCAGGATGGTTCCTGTGAAGTTTGGTGTAGATCCATCCACAAAGCTCCGCCCCAGAGGCTTAGGATGGTTATAAACCCGGTGTATATATGTATGTGTGTATGTATGTATGTATGTATGTTATGAGTGCCTAAACCACTGAATGGAGGTTATTGAAATTTAGAGGAATTGTTTGACATATTCCCAGGATGGTTCATGTGAAGATTGGTTCAGGTCCATCCACTGGGCTCCGCCCCAGAGGCTTAGGATGGTTTAAAAACTGATGTTTATATGTATGTACCATATGGAGGCCTAAACCGCTGTACAGAAGTAGATAAAATTTGATGGGTTTGTTTAACATATTCCCTGGATGGTTCGTGTGAAGTTTAATGTTGATCCATCCACAGGGCTCCATCCCAGAGGCTTAGGATGGTGTAGAAACCAATGCATGTAGATAAATGTGTATGTACATATCTTATGAACGCCTAAACCTCTGAACATAAGTTAATGAAATTTGGAGGAATTGTTTAACATATTCTCAGGAGGGATTGTTTATGATATTTCTAGGGTGGTTTGTGTGAAGTTTGGTGTAGATCCATTTACAGGGCTCTGCCCCAGAGCTTAGGATTCTTCAAAACTGATGGTGAGCAAATAGGGAGGACCTCACCCGTGATGCTTGGTCAAGCTCAAGCCGCTGTTGTGGTTATTATTACATAACAATTACACTCTAACCAAAAGACTAGATATTTTAAAAATGAACAAAGATAAAAATACAGAAGCAATCATACATCATAAGTTTCACCCCAATTTTGTTAATTTAACAAATACAATATTTAGCCAAGATGCAATAAACATTTTAGAAAATAATAATAAAATCAACCTCAAAAAAGATATAAAAAAATATTGATACAATAATAATAGATACTAAACTGCAAATCAATAAATTAAAAGAAAAGGAACAAGAAAATATGCGAATTACATCACATGAAATAATAAAGTTAATTAAAAATAATAAAACTAATAATAAATACATAAAATAATACTCCCAAATATAAAACATTAAACAAAAATTACAAACTAATGATCTTATTATGACAAAAGCTGATAAAGGTAATGCTGTAGTTATGATTGATAAACAAGAACATATAAATAAAACTGAAAATTATGTATCTAAAAATCAATATACACAAATAAATAAAGATTCCACAGACAAATATCAAAATGAAATAAAAAATATAATGAAAACATCATAAAAGTTATTTAATCAAAAATATATTAATAATTATATAAATGAGAATCCTAAGATTCCAAGATTAAATGAACTAATTAAATTGCACAAAGAAGATAAACCAATTAGGCCGTTAGTAAATTTTTCAACTGCTCTTCTTATAAAATTTCAAAATATTTGGCTTTATTACTTAAAGATAAAGTAAAATTTATAATACTCGTAATATAAAAAATTTGATCGAACTTATAGAAATATTAAAAGATATTAAAATTGATAATAATACCAAATTAATATCATTTGATGTTACTAACTTGTATAATAACATACCTATAATGAAAACACTTGAAATAATAAAAACTACAAGTAATATAGATACATGTGAATAAGATAAAACATAAACACAAAAAATAATAAATGCATTAAAAATCATATTAAATCAAAATTATTCTTTATATAATAATATTAATAAACAAAAAGATAGATTAACAATGGGCTCTCCAATGTCAAGCATATTATCAGAAATATTTTTACAAAATAAAGACATTGAAATAGATAAAATTATTAAAACATATGATAGAAATGGACACTGGTTTGGATATGTAGTTGATGGATTATATATATAAAATAATAATGGTTTAAATATTGACGAAATATTAAATTGTATAAATATTATACATAAAAATATAAAACTTAAGCATGAATTCGAATAAAAAAATAAACTAAATTATTTAGATATTACAATTACTAGAAGCAATGAAAAATTTGAATATAATATATATAGAAAACCAACGCAGACAAATCAAAAAATACCAAATCATTCAAATCATCCTTACAACCAAAAAATGGCAGCGCTGTGCAATTTATTATATAGAATGTACAAAATACCAAAGAACATAAATGATCAAATGAAAGAGAAAAATATAATATATTAAATTGGATTACAAAATGGATATAAAAGAAAAACTATAAATAAATTAAATAATAACAGTAAACAGTAACATAATAAGAAAACAGTAAATTAACAATAACTTTGTAAATAATACAAAAGGAAAAATTTGGAAAATTTTTACATTCACTGGTAATAAAATAAACAAAATTATTTAAAGAAACAAATTTACAAATTACTTACAAAACTGATTAAATATATATATATATATATATATATATATATATATATATATATATATATATATATATATTATATTAGGTTAGATATATTATATATAGGTTAGTTTTGGTTGGTAAAGATTATTTAGATTTTTTGGACTAGGAGACTGACAGACTTACCTTGGTAAGAGTCCACACTGTAGTCTTGAAATAGAAACACATAAAAGCACTTAAACAATGATATATTTCAACCACACAGTGGTCTTTGTCAATCGAAGAGAAAACACAAAAAGAAATATGAGAGAATGAAATAAAATAAATATAAGTTGTAATATAAAAACTTATCACACTATTGAAATAGATCACACAGTAATCTTTGTTAATCAAAAAAGAGTCTTGAGAGCTACTTATGAGAGTTACTCATCTACCACAACCCACTTGTACTGTTTGTACTCCTACACAACATTGGTTTTTTGATAAGTACAGCACAGTCTCAATAATTCGAGGTAAATGGGACCGAGACCCTCTCAGATTATACAGAAGTACATCCCTGTATGTTACAAATATAGGAGTTTTAATAAATTCTAATATAGTACTATAATTAGGAATGCACTAAATACTTTTATAGAACTTTATACGAACATTTCTTGGAAGTCTGACTCATTTTCTTTGCATACCATATTCTTATAATCATTTCTTGAAACCATATTCGTCATTTTCTTTTAAATAGATAAAATAGGCTCAAATAGAAAAAGGTTTAAATTTAATGGAAGCTCGAAACTCGGAATTACATGGTTGAGGCAATTACATAAGATTGGCAGGAATAATTCATTTTTACTGATATGTAATCAATAATGTATAGTTACTAATTTTTAGAAATCATTTAGTTTTGAAACATTAACTTATTTTAAGAGATGTACAGCATAGATAATTTTGTACCAATATGAGTAATAAAACAAATCAAACAAATTGTATAACATTTTTTGATAAAAACACAAAAAGCTATAACAATTTACAAACTGTGAAAAATAACCCAGACAATAATTCTTCCCCTCTAATGGTCAAAAAGACAACTAAAACTCTTACTGAGACCTTTACAATCATTATAATATGACCTTATTTCAGCCTAATATTTCTCAGGGCTTTTGTCATCATATTCTCTAGGGTTCCATTTAAGATACTTATTTCTTTAGGGAAATAATTTTTCTAAATATATATATAAATATCAAATTCTAGTTTATTACTTACTTTAATACATGTAATGTCCAAAAGAATTAACTGGATCTAAATATTTTTTATTATTAAGAAAAGTAAAAGGTAAATTTTCTGAAGTTAATATAAACCATTTGTAAAAGAAACCCATTTCCCTTCTGCAGCAACAACTGTAATCAGGGCCTTACGAATCACTTGAGAATGAAATCTATTCATTATAATATACATCATTATATGTATAATAATATGGAGAAGTGAAAAAAATATTTAAAAAAACCTAATTAACTCAAATTTGAGTTTCGGCCGAAGTTGCCAATAGAGTACATCTCCTGAACCGGCCATCCTCATTAAACAAAGAAAGTAATTGCTAGGTGAGACAAATATAAAACACACACACACACACACACACACATATATATATATATATATATATATATATATATATATATATATATATCACTCTCACTATGTGTACTTAAACAAGAATCTTACTTGGTATTTATGCCATAAATCTGCATAAATACCAAGTAAGATTCTGGTTTAAGTACATATAGTGAAAGTGATTAGTGAATACAAGAAAACGGTGTTGCAAAGCTAAATATATATATATATATATATATATATATATATTGTAACATTTTGGAATAGCAAGTAGGAAAGGCACTATGTCTAATATAATATAAATATGTAAGTAAATTCAAACCATAAAATAACGAATTATGAAAAAAGAGAAAAATGTAAACATAACTTAAATTGGCAAAATCGTAACATTTAATCACAAGTTTAGAGCAATAACCACTATAAAAAAAAACAATATAATAGAAACAATTTAATGTGTAACAGTTTGAAAAGAACACTAAAACCATGTAAATAAAAGTAAAAGCCTTTAAGTGTTAAGAAAGTGAAACCGTTTTAGATTGCATAAATAAACCAAAACGGGATGGCTGGCGTATTAAGTGCGGTGCGAACAGAACAGCTGATAATTTAAACTTAGTCGGAAGAAATAATATTTAAATGAAGTTACCTGCAAAGAAATTAAAATGTAGTTATTAAGAACATGAAATGTACCAAAGGCAGTGAATACAGCATCCGTAAAGCCGGTAACAACAATTAAAAAAAGGAAATAGTTTGTTTAGCCATTTTTAAATGCTTTTCTTAGCGTTGTTTCAGTTGTACAAACCTACTCAAACAAGACAGACGTACTTCAGAATTGGCCAATAAAATTTAACGAATTTAAACTTAGTACGGGAGTGTTAGTCTTGAATTCAATCAACATTACAAAATACTTTCAAGAAAATTAATTGAAACTATTTATTTAGAAAGATTTCATTAAATATTTTGATAAAGGCCGAAAAGTGGAATCGGCAATCTAAAACACTTAAATATCTAGGCTAGATCCATTACTACATTTTTGAAATTTTGCAATCAGACATTTATAAAAGGAAAGAAACCAGTGAATTTATTATAAAGCCAAACTATAAAAGAAAACATTTAGAAAGAATATTAAGGGACAATTTTATCTAGAAATAAATTAATTTGTAACATAATTTATAACATTTATAGCTTAGATTTTTTTGTTCTTGTATTTTAGAGTGCCAAACAAGATTTCATTATTCAAAATTTAAAACCTACCAGATAACCCGAGATTAAGAGATCTTGTGCTAAACCAAAATTAAAATCAATTTATGCTAAATTAAATAAAAAACTGTTGCTGCCAAAAGAGAAATACAATGAGTAATAAGACTTATGATAATAGAGGACACTTATAATAAATTTGTAAAACTTTAAAAAAGAAAAATTGTAATTTATTAATAGAATTTATAATTGCTAAGAAATTGTTTTAAATGATACATAAAACTGGTTATTAAAAAGAAAGCTCTAGAATATTTATTTATCTAAAAATAAATTAGAAAATTTACTAACCTACCTTGAACGAAATAATTGAGAAATTTTTATTAAAGAAACAATTTTTGAAAAAATACATTTTAAAGAATCATTCATTCATAATAATATAAAAATAAAAAGAGAACACTTACAATATATGTATATATATATATATATATATATATATATATATATATATATATATATATATATATATATATATATATATGTATGTATGTATATTGTCTTTAATTGTAAACTAGTAGACTATGTTCTTGTTGGTATCAGTATTAAACTTATTATATCAAGATTTTTGTGAGTAGCTACATTATAATGTTTCAAATTTTAAAAGTATTTCTGCAGCTCACCGTTTCAAATCCTTTTTTTTGTTTATAATGCACATTTGACTATGTTATATAAAAAGTAGAAAAAATCAAAATTACATTCTATTTAGTCAAGTATTACCAGGTTTTGTTTTTGTCTATAGGGTACATTTTTTAGTATTTGCGGCTATAAATGTATATTTGTGACTGTTTATTGGAGATTATTTTTTAGCACAAATTAAATTTACTCTCGATGAAGATAATTAGACAACTAACAAAGAAAATTTTATCCGTGATGATGTATCTATAGACTATATACTTCTGTGTTCAACTTTTCCGTTGTTCAGGTTTTGAATTTGAAGTTTAACGACGTAAATGAGAGGAGACTAAACGAAACGTCAAAAGGTGTATTATATCTTTTAATTTGGTATTTAATTTTAAAAAATCACGAAAGTAATAAATTGGTGGATACACGTTTTAAAACGAATACGTACTTTTCCCATTTAAAAGTTGGTTTACTTGGCTGTTCACTTTAATCACTTGGAAGTTTATAATGGAAGATATAGAGAATATTCCTTGGACTGAAGAAGGGCTCTTGGCCCTTAAACACAACGTTTTAAGAAGAATTGCAAAAAAGAACAATTGTACTGTTCAACGATATGCAAAAAAGGTATACTAACTCCTATTTCTTTACTCGTGTTTTGAGTCTTTGTAACTTTAAAATTTTATTAAAATTAATACTCATATCTGTTTTAACATGCTCACTTAATTTTAAAGAAATGAGTGCTTACAATTATTTAAGGTAAAGGTACAAAATATATAAATTGGAATAATATATTCTTATTGTTTATTACAAACGGTTAAACGAAGTATTTATTTTAGATATAAACAATATTGTAACTAGTTATAAACCTGAAATGTCTTACATGAATAAAACTGAATGCACAAGCGTTTCTGCAGTAACTGTACTATTTATTGCAACTGCACTTCTCTCCTTAATTTTAAGTAGAAAAGTTTATTTATATCTTTACCTAACATTTTTGAAATTCTGTAAAATATCTTAGTATATTTTGCATTATAATGTTAACTGGTAGGTATCTTTAGGTAATAGTAAACTTTATTTTTCCTAAAAATTGTGTTTCTCAAAAATATATTCTAAGCAAATAACGATTTTAAACGTCAGAAAACAGAATATGTAACACATATTTTGAAAACATAACTTCACTTTGTAAACAGACTAACCAAATATTTTGTAGGAAATACCATCATATTTTACATTATTATACAATAATTCTTTAGCCACGTGAGTGATTTTGGTCAATAACTTTTACCGGCCGATGTAGACACTCATAATGAATAATAAAAAAACTTATAAAAGTTTAAACGCATAAAAGCGCTTATAAAAGTATACCAATAAATTATCCAGTTAGGATAGATTTGGTTATAATTTTCAAAATTACTATATAGTTATATTAAAATATACAGTAATTGTGAGTCTTGGCGGCCACCTGAGATATATATTGAAAATTGTTGAAAACCACAAAATAGTACGATATGGACAAGATTTTTTTAAAATTTTACTCAGAAAGTTGTTTTTTATCAATTTAAAGTTGAGTAAAAAATCCAGTGCAGAGCATTAAGTTGTGCATCGGCAGCAGAGTAATACAGTGATGTTATGCATACCTTACGTGTTTAGATATTTGAGAAACGACTTTTTGGCTTCATTTTTATGATTTTTGCATATGTATATTTTAATACACTTATAAAATCTCCAGTTAGGATAGGTTTGGTTTTAAATTTATTCATTACTATATACCTATATTAAAATATACCTAAAAAGAGTCCAGTCAGTATAGATTTGGTTGTAATTTTATACATTACCTAAATGGTTAAATGTATAAATCTATTCTGACTGGATACTTCATAGGTATATTTCTATATATATATATATATATATAGGAATTTTTGGACTTGATAGGAGACTGACAGACTTACCTAAAGGCAATAGTCCAAAACTGCAACCTCTTGGAAATAAGCACATATAAAACACTTAATACACTATTATTATTGAAATATTTCGATCAACATGATCTTCTTTAGTCAAGAAAGAGAAAAACAAAACAAAAGATTTATATATATATATATATATATATATATATATATATATATATATATATATATATATATATATATATATAGATTTTTTGGACTAGGAGACTGACAGACTTACCTTGGTAAGAGTCCACTCTGTAGTCTTGAAATAGAAACACATAAAAGCACTTAAACAATGATATATTTCATTGAGAAATATATCATTGTTTAAGTGCTTTTATGTGTTTCTATTTCAAGACTACAGAGTGGACTCTTACCAAGGTAAGTCTGTCAGTCTCCTAGTCCAAAAAATCTAAATAATCTTTACCAACCAAAACTAACCTAAATATATATATATATAAAATTCACCTTCCCTGGCAATATCAAAAATAATAGTTATGAATATAGCTTCAAGACATGTTCTTTATTCATATTCTCAATTTTAGGTGGCTAAAACACCAACTACAGTTGTGATGTCACTGTATCACTCCGCGGCCGATGCACAACTTAATGCTTTGCAATTTAATTTTCATCCAACTTTAAATTGATAAGAAATTACTTTCCGAGCAAAACTAAATAAAATTCTTTTTGTCCTAAAATATGCACTAAAAACTTGTCCATATCGTCTTATTTTGTGGTTTTGAACAATTTTCAATATTTATCTCAGGTGGCCACTAAAACTCACAACTACCTAGATCTACATATGTAAGGTAAAATCGGCCAAAACATTTTACTGTTCAATGCAGAAACAAATATTTTAATGTAAGTATATAGTAATGTAAAATATTACAACCAAATCTATCGTGACTGGATACTTCATACGTATATTTTAATATAAGTATACAGTAATATTCTATAAAATTACAACCAAGTCTATCGTAACTGGATGCTTTATAGGTATATTCATATCCAGATGTAACATAGTGAGCTGTTGCTATTGCACGTCCAAAAACGTAGTACCACCTAGAATGTGATTAACCTTCCGTGCCAATAAAAAAATGTTAATAATAACGTAAATACGTTTCAAGGTAAAACATTGATTTTGTAACATTTTAGATGACCCTAAGAGGTGGAATAATTTTTTTCCAAATTCTAATTGTTTGGGATATGAGCAAAATTGAAGTTTCTACATCTGCTGGTAAAATGTTTTGGCCGAAATCTCTTATGTGGCTAAACGGAACAATTACCTACTATACATTACTACACATCGTTAATAAATTATGACTCAAAGTATTTGGTTAGGACCAGTTTGGTTGATTACTGAGGTCAAGGACTTGGCCTCTATTTACTGTGTCAAGCATCGAAGATGGTAGTAACTAAATTCTATACAATGAAGTTTCTATCTATACATTTTTACATGACCTGTCAAAATTAGTGTTACTTTTAAAATAAGTTTTAAAATGAAGTTAAACCTACCTTTACTTTCAAGTTTTAGCAAAATCACACATTTAATTTTTATTAAAAATTTTATTCAATACCCAGTCTTATGAAGTAATGTAAAAAATGTATGAAATCATTTTATCAGATGTAATAAAGCTATAGAAGTTCGTTTCATGTTTTGCATGTATCATGTTATGTATATACAATCAATGACATTAAGGCAATAATATCTTATATATTGAAAAAAAATATGGCAATGACAAAAATATATTGTTTAGTGAACGGGTTTTTACTTAAATCTATTATTTTGTTGATAGATTATAATAAAGCTTATTTAGTGATGTTAATTATTTTGCAATAATTAATCACACTAATTTTAATTTGTTAATTATTGTAAAATAATTCACCAAATGGTGATTTCTTTATTTTCTGTTGTGTTACTCAAAACATATGCTTGAAAATTACAAAATGCGAAAAGTAATCTGAATGTAATAACATATGATATGTTTTTTTGGGTTTTGGGTGCTATAAAAATAATTTAGAAATTTCTCTTTTCAGATTTTGATGCAATGTATTAGAAATCATTACTGGAATTTTTGAATCTCCTATTAACACAGTTCAACCAGTTGGACAAATTAGATTGAATTTTTTAGCATCTTTTTATTGACATTTTTGTACAGTTACAATTTAATGTACAATTGTAAATCACTAAAATTAAATGTACAAGATATTTCAAGCCCAAAATAAATTATGAACATTTGAAGTCACTGTTGATAAGTGCCCCTAGTTAAGTTAACTCACAACTATCTAGTCCCGATATTTCGAGCTTCTGTTAAATTTGATCCTATTCATCTAATTGAAAGAAAATGATGTCGGGCTTCCAAGGAATGTATTTACCCATACAGTGGGTAAAGGAAATGAGTCGGAGATTTCTAGAAATGTTTATATCAATACAGTATGCGAAGGAAATGATTCTAGGTTTCAAGAAATGTTTATATCATTACAGAATGAAAAGGAGATGAGCTGGGCTTCCAAAAATTGTTAATATGAAGTACTCTAAACTTATGTAGTACATTTTTAATTACCTATAGTATTTCGGTTCACTAAAACTCCTATTTTTTTAATGGACAGGAATGTATTTCTGTCTAATCTGAGTTTTCGGTAATTCAAGGGGTCTTGGTCTTACCTACTTCGAATTATCAAGACTCTAATGTACATTTAAAGTGTTAAGCTCTATTATGTAAGTTAAATATTGTTTTTTTAATTGGTCTGATTTTTTTATACTTATTTATAACATAAATATTATAAAATGTAATAAAATAAAACTGTGGTTGTAATTGGTTGGTTAATTTTGCTTGCAGACCCTAGTTTACAGTACTTGTGTAATTTATAACCATTTTATTAAATTCGTTCATAGTCACCATTATAAAGCATTAAAATTAGAATAATCTTCCATAAAATTATAATATCTTGATTAAATAAATATTTAAGGCTACCATTGTACAAATATTTTAAACATTAAAAATGCATTGAAATCTGTTTAATCTTTTTGATAGTAAAAGTGTAGGGGCATGAGAAAATATGCCAATAACATTGCTAATATATACTGAAACCCCTTGTTGCTATTATTCATATCAAAACTACTGTTATTAATTTTAACAATTTCTGTTTTTAGGTTGACTTGGTAAAAGCTTTAATTGAAAACAAATCAAAATCTGAAAGTAATCAGTTAAATGGTTCAGTTACTGCTTTGGAAAAAAATGGTAAGCTGTATTCTAAATTCGTTCCTGAAATTAATTTAACAGACAGTTACATACACACTCTGCAACAGGTTGTTTTTACCTTCCTTTTATTGTTATTTTTTCCAAGACTTATTTTACCTGATAAGTATTGGTCCCTGCCTTTCCTTAAACTCTTTATTTATCTCCTTCACTCTCTACCCAATACTTACCAGTCCCCCTGCAATGGCAGAATGGCCTACTAGGATTTCGGCCTGTCAACCAAAGCTTATCCCTGCCTAGATCTCCTAAGAATAAATTCCTAGATTTGTACAAACCAATCAGGGGAGTATTTTCCCATACTAGCATAATACTCGGGGTGGGGTGTTTTTTACTTGGAAACCTTTTAGTAAGAAACTGAAAATGTGTGCCATTAGGTTATATCAAGACTAATGACGGTTAATTGGAAATTAATTTTTTTTTATCTATGGAGTTAAAAACATTTACAGGCATTGGTTTTTAATTATTTTAGTTTGTTTACCTTTCTGACAACATCGTTAAAATATTTATAAATTTCTTTCAGCTTCGTTTATTAAAACAATTTCGTTAATCAATTTCATTCCTACGAGGGTTGTCCAAAATTTAAAGACAGTTTTAAAAAGCAGGAAAATTTTATTTCAATAAAAAAAGTACATGGAGTTGTAAGTACATATAAACACTATTTTTCAACGTAGTCCCCGTCAACATCTATGCACTTGCTTAGCTGGGGGATGAGCTTCTTAATGCCTTGGTCATAGAAGTCTCCCGCCTGTGACCACAACCATTCTCCACCTCTTCCTGGACTTCTTCATCAGTCTCGAAGCATTTTCCAGCCAAATGTTGCTACAGGTAAAGGAAAAGATAGAAAAAGCTCGGTGCCAGATCAGGGCTGTAAGTAGGATGGCTAAGAACGTCCCATTTAAAGGAATCCAGGAGCGCAGTGTGGGGCCGAGCATTGTCATGCAACAAACAGACTCCCTTGCTCAATCTCCCTCGGTGCTTGTTTTGGATCGCTCTTCGAAGCTTTTTTAGGGTTTGACAATACCGAGCGGCGTTAATTGCAGTGCCATTAGGTAAAAATTCTACAAGAACTCCTTGACGGTCCCAAAAGGCGGTTGTCATGATGTTTTTTGCAGAGATTGTTTGGCGAAATTTTTTGACACGAGGTGATGTGGCGTGACGCCATGTCATGGATTGCTGTTTGGACTCAGGTGTGTGGGGTGGTATGTCCACGTTTCATCGCCAGTCACAATTGAGTCCAAAAACTCTCCCCCTCCCTGTTGAAACGATCCAAAAACTTTTGGGCACTTTTCACGCGATTTTCTTTGTGAACTTCGGTCAATATTTTTGGCACTCAAAGAGCACACACTTTTCGGTAACCTAATTTTTCCATCAAAATTGTTTGAATTGTTGATTTACTGACTTCAGGTATCATTTTGGCAAGATCTCGGATCATCAGACGACGATTTTTTTAAAGTTTTTCTTCAATTTTCAACAACAATGCTTCGTCGGCGGATGATTTCCTCCCCCTTCCTTCTTCGTCATAGACGTTGGTTCTGCCACTTGAAAACTCTGTACACCACTTCCTGACATTGCGTTCATTCATTACATTACCGTAAATGGCCTTCACACGTCGATAAATATCGACAGGGCGCAATTTTTCCTCGTGAAGGAATCGAATGACGGAGCGAACTTCACAACTGGCGGGATTCGGTACTGGGACATCCATCGCTAACGACTGCCAAGGACACACTAATAAAGGTACAGATGTGTGCGACGCCTCATTTTAAAGGGGAGAGGCAAAGCTACAAGGTAGTGCTGCCACCTAGTGGAATATTTTTTAAACCGGTGCGGCGGTAAAATTCAAATGGTTTTTAGTTTTTGGACAACCCTTGTATTAACTTTAAAAATATAATTTTAATAAAATAATATTTAACATCATTTTCGAGTGATTTTACCTTATGTGATTAACATAAACTCCTAAAAATATAGGTACCTATTCTAAAAAAAACACACATCTTCTTAAACTTTGGCTATTTGGTTTTAATTAATTTTTTCTGTAAAAGTTCTATCCATTTTAACCGTATCCTGTAAATTTTGACAATTAACTGGTAATACAACATATTATATAATATAATCAAAACAACATCCTACTTTACCCTTTTGGCATGACTAAAATAAAAATAAACTTAAAACTTAATCTTTTTTTGTTAAATTTAAATTATTTTGACTTGTAATCGTATTCTTTATTTGACTTGTAAATATTCTATTGTTTATAATTGTAATAGATTTAAAATTGCGATTGAATGGTTAATTTTATACTATTTTTAAATGTTTGTCATATTCTTTTAACTATAAACATTCTTATCTACTACTTACCATTTCTTCATCCCTTACAACAAAATTTATTTTAAGGCACTATAAGACACCATAAAAATCCATGATCTTGAGTTAAACTCATGGTATATTTTAAAGAATAACATTGGTTGTAGAAATCTGTATGCATGTTTTGGAAAAAGGCACATAACATTGAAGATTTAAAGAGATTAAATTTTACCAAACTAAATTTATTTTTTCTGATAATACAGTTCTAATACAATATATAAAAAAATGTGAGTTAGAAGTAATTAGACCTCTTGAATTTAAAAAAAAATGTTTTATCTAGTAATTACAGTAAGTCATGGTTTTTATAAAGAAGAGTTTGAGAAAATTAAGAAAAGAACTTTTCTTATCCCCAAGATAGTCTAAATGTTCGTTAAAATTTTATTTGAGGTTTTTGTAGTTGTTACTCTCTCAATCAACCAATAGTTTTAAACATGCATTTTAGTAACGCAAAATCAATAAATTATTTTAAAATATAAATTACATTTGTGTAACACAAGTAGTGGTTGTTCAGCATATGTTTGTTTTTTATGCTTTTCCATAGTTTCTAGTACTATAACTTCATTGTTATTCATTTCAGATCTACAAAACTCGTTTAGTGTAAATGTTGTTGAAGAGAGAAAGAGTTTATTGAAGTCTGGAGTGGTTGGCAAAGACAGACGGTCTACTTATCTGAAGGAAGATTCAGGTATTAAAATATAATCTAATGGGATACTCAAGGTGTTTCACAAAATATACAAAAATATTATTAATATACTCATCTTCATTTCTGCTACGAATATTTCTATATATTTGAGTATAGTTTTCTGCCTTTCCTAACGTTACAATATTCTCCTCTGTTGATGCGTTTTGGGGTGACTCTATTTCAAAACCTAAATCGTACTTCCAATGTAAGGAGTCTTAAATACAATTTAAGATTTGAAAACAGTCACTCCCAAACTCGTCAACAGAGGAGAATATTGTAACGTTATGAAAGGCAGAAAACTGTACTCACATACAAAAATATGTGTTTATTTTTCGAGATTGTGAAATTAACGTCTTTATGAAAGTTGTATATAAAATAGGTTAGTTAATAATACCTTACTTTTTCATTTGATGAAGTCTGGCTCAGTTTGATATTTAACTAGGAAAATATTCTATTTAATATATTTTAGATTAGTTGAATTTAACTACTAGGCTCCATAGAGCACAATCTGGATTTAAGGAGATAATTATGTTTTAGAATTTACTACAATTTTCAAAAACAGTTATAAACTGAAAGTAATTTTAATTAATTTATTTTACATTTAGTTTAATTCAGTTGCTTTTTTGTAGGAAAACTTTAAACCTTAATATGTTACTTTTCTTTGGTTGTCAACGCTTTCATTAAAACTAACTGCAACAAATAATCCTATCATTATGCTGTCACTAACCTTTTTATGTAAAATTTAATGCTCTACAAGAAATATGAAACACGATTTTAATGTAAATTGAATATTTTACAAGATATTAAGAAAACCAAAGTGTCCTACTCACCAGTCCATGTGCCATATCAACATCGATCTCATAATTTTTAACATGTAATCTATCACGGTCTCGATAATAACGTTTCAACGTCTTTTCCCTGTAGTGTAAGCTCAGATCAGTATTTACTTTAAAATAGCTTGTTCTTTCCCAAAATCTACCCCAGCGGGCAGCTGCTTTCTTCTAAACCTAGCATTGTTCCCATAACTTCTAATATGTAATCTATCGCTGTTTCGATAACGTTTTCAGCGTCTTCTCCCTGTAGCCTAAGCTTACATCAGTATTTACTTTAAAATAGCTTGTTCTTTCCCAAAATCTACCCCAGCGGGCAGCTGCTTTCTTCTAAACCTAGCATTGTTCCCATAACTTCTAATATGTAATCTATCGCTGTTTCGATAACGTTTTCAGCGTCTTCTCCCTGTAGCCTAAGCTTACATCAGTATTTACTTTAAAATAGCTTGTTCTTTCCCAAAATCTACCCCAGCGGGCAGCTGCTTTCTTCTAAACCCAGCACTGTTCCCATAACTTCTAATATGTAATCTATCGCTGTTTCGATGACATTTTCAGCGTCTTCTCCCTGTAGCCTAAGCTTACATCAGTTTTTACTTTAAAATAGCTTGTTCTTTCCCAAAATCTACCCCAGCGGGCAGCTGCTTTCTTCTAAACCCAGCACTGTTCCCATAACTTCTAATATGTAATCTATCGCTGTTTCGATAATAACGTTTCCAGCATCTTCTCCCTGTAGCCTAAGCTCAGATCAGTATTTACTTTAAAATAGCTCGTTCTTTCCCAAAATCTACCCCAGCGGGCAGCTGCTTTCTTCTAAACCCAGCACTGTTCCCATAACTGCTAACATGTAATCTATCGCTGTTTCGATAATAACGTTTCCAGCATCTTCTCCCTGTAGCCTAAGCTCAGATCAGTATTTACTTTAAAATAGCTTGTTCTTTCCCAAAATCTACCCCAGCGGGCAGCTGCTTTCTTCTAAACCCAGCACTGTTCCCATAACTTCTAATATGTAATCTATCGCTGTTTCGATAATAACGTTTTCAGCGTCTTCTCCCTGTAGCCTAAGCTTACATCAGTTTTTACTTTAAAATAGCTTGTTCTTTCCCAAAATCTATCCCTGCGGGCAGCTGCTTTCTTCTAAACCCAGCACTGTTCCCATAACTGCTAACATGTAATCTATCGCTGTTTCGATAATAACGTTTTCATCGTCTTCTCCCTGTAGCCTAAGCTTACATCAGTTTTTACTTTAAAATAGCTTGTTCTTTCCCAAAATCTACCCCAGCGGGCAGCTGCTTTCTTCTAAACCCAGCACTGTTCCCATAACTTCTAACATGTAATCTATCGCTGTTTCGATAACGTTTTCAGCGTCTTCTCCCTGTAGCCTAAGCTTAGATCAGTATTTACTTTAAAATAGCTTGTTCTTTCCCAAAATCTACCCCAGCGGGCAGCTGCTTTCTTCTAAACCCAGCACTGTTCCCATAACTGCTAACATGTAATCTATCGCTGTTTCGATAATAACGTTTTCAGCGTCTTCTCCCTGTAGCCTAAGCTTACATCAGTTTTTACTTTAAAATAGCTTGTTCTTTCCCAAAATCTACCCCAGCGGGCAGCTGCTTTCTTCTAAACCCAGCACTGTTCCCATAACTGCTAACATGTAATCTATCGCTGTTTCGATAATAACGTTTTCAGCGTCTTCTCCCTGTAGCCTAAGCTTACATCAGTATTTACTTTAAAATAGCTTGTTCTTTCCCAAATTCTACCCCAGCGGGCAGCTGCTTTCTTCTAAACCCAGCACTGTTCCCATAACTTCTAATATGTAATCTATCGCTGTTTCGATAACGTTTTCAGCGTCTTCTCCTTGTAGCCTAAGCTTACATCAGTATTTACTTTAAAATAGCTTGTTCTTTCCCAAAATCTACCCCAGCGGGCAGCTGCTTTCTTCTAAACCCAGCACTGTTCCCATAACTTCTAATATGTAATCTATCGCTGTTTCGATGACATTTTCAGCGTCTTCTCCCTGTAGCCTAAGCTTACATCAGTTTTTACTTTAAAATAGCTTGTTCTTTCCCAAAATCTACCCCAGCGGGCAGCTGCTTTCTTCTAAACCCAGCACTGTTCCCATAACTTCTAATATGTAATCTATCGCTGTTTCGATAACGTTTTCAGCGTCTCCTCCTTGTAGCCTAAGCTTACATCAGTATTTACTTTAAAATAGCTTGTTCTTTCCCAAAATCTACCCCAGCGGGCAGCTGCTTTCTTGTAAACCCAGCACTGTTCCCATAACTTCTAATATGTAATCTATCGCTGTTTCGATGACATTTTCAGCGTCTTCTCCCTGTAGCCTAAGCTTACATCAGTTTTTACTTTAAAATAGCTTGTTCTTTCCCAAAATCTACCCCAGCGGGCAGCTGCTTTCTTGTAAACCCAGCACTGTTCCCATAACTTCTAATATGTAATCTATCGCTGTTTCGATGACATTTTCAGCGTCTTCTCCCTGTAGCCTAAGCTTACATCAGTTTTTACTTTAAAATAGCTTGTTCTTTCCCAAAATCTACCCCAGCGGGCAGCTGCTTTCTTCTAAACCCAGCACTGTTCCCATAACTTCTAATATGTAATCTATCGCTGTTTCGATAACGTTTTCAGCGTCTCCTCCTTGTAGCCTAAGCTTACATCAGTATTTACTTTAAAATAGCTTGTTCTTTCCCAAAATCTCCTCCTGCGGGCAGCTGCTTCCTTCTAAACCCAGCACTGTTCCCATAACTGCTAACATGTAATCTATCGCTGATTCGATAATAACGTTTTTATTGTCTTCTCCCTGTAGCCTAAGCTTACATCAGTATTTACTTTAAAATAGCTTGTTCTTTCCCAAAATCTCCTCCTGCGGGCAGCTGCTTCCTTCTAAACCCAGCACTGTTCTCATAACTTCTAATATGTAATCTATCGCTGTTTCGATAACGTTTTCAGCGTCTCCTCCTTGTAGCCTAAGCTTACATCAGTATTTACTTTAAAATAGCTTGTTCTTTCCCAAAATCTACCCCAGCGGGCAGCTGCTTTCTTGTAAACCCAGCACTGTTCCCATAACTTCTAATATGTAATCTATCGCTGTTTCGATAACGTTTTCAGCGTCTCCTCCTTGTAGCCTAAGCTTACATCAGTATTTACTTTAAAATAGCTTGTTCTTTCCCAAAATCTACCCCAGCGGGCAGCTGCTTTCTTGTAAACCCAGCACTGTTCTCATAACTTCTAATATGTAATCTATCGCTGTTTCGATAACGTTTTCAGCGTCTCCTCCTTGTAGCCTAAGCTTACATCAGTATTTACTTTAAAATAGCTTGTTCTTTCCCAAAATCTACCCCAGCGGGCAGCTGCTTTCTTCTAAACCCAGCACTGTTCCCATAACTTCTAATATGTAATCTATCACTGTTTCGATAACGTTTTCAGCGTCTCCTCCTTGTAGCCTAAGCTTACATCAGTATTTACTTTAAAATAGCTTGTTCTTTCCCAAAATCTACCCCAGCGGGCAGCTGCTTTCTTGTAAACCCAGCACTGTTCCCATAACTTCTAATATGTAATCTATCGCTGTTTCGATGACATTTTCAGCGTCTTCTCCCTGTAGCCTAAGCTTACATCAGTTTTTACTTTAAAATAGCTTGTTCTTTCCCAAAATCTACCCCAGCGGGCAGCTGCTTTCTTGTAAACCCAGCACTGTTCCCATAACTTCTAATATGTAATCTATCGCTGTTTCGATGACATTTTCAGCGTCTTCTCCCTGTAGCCTAAGCTTACATCAGTTTTTACTTTAAAATAGCTTGTTCTTTCCCAAAATCTACCCCAGCGGGCAGCTGCTTTCTTCTAAACCCAGCACTGTTCCCATAACTTCTAATATGTAATCTATCGCTGTTTCGATAACGTTTTCAGCGTCTCCTCCTTGTAGCCTAAGCTTACATCAGTTTTTACTTTAAAATAGCTTGTTCTTTCCCAAAATCTACCCCAGCGGGCAGCTGCTTTCTTCTAAACCCAGCACTGTTCCCATAACTTATAACATGTAATCTATCGCTGTTTCGATAATAACGTTTTCAGCGTCTTCTCCTTGTAGCCTAAGCTTACATCAGTATTTACTTTAAAATAGCTTGTTCTTTCCCTAAATCTCCTCCTGCGGGCAGCTGCTTCCTTCTAAACCCAGCACTGTTCTCATAACTTCTAACATGTAATATATCGCTGTTTCGATGACATTTTCAGCGTCTTCTCCCTGTAGCCTAAGCTTACATCAGTTTTTACTTTAAAATAGCTTGTTCTTTCCCAAAATCTACCCCAGCGGGCAGCTGCTTTCTTCTAAACCCAGCACTGTTCTCATAACTTCTAACATGTAATATATCGCTGTTTCGATAATAACGTTTTCAGCATCTTCTCCCTGTAGCCTAAGCTCAGATCTGTAATTACTTTAAAATAGCTTGTTCTTTCCCAAAATCTACCCCAGCAGGCAGCTGCTTTCTTCTAAACCTAGCACTGTTCTCATAACTTCTAATATGTAATCTATCGCTGTTTCGATAACGTTTTCAGCGTCTTCTCCTTGTAGCCTAAGCTTACATCAGTATTTACTTCAAAATAGCTTGTTCTTTCCCAAAATCCCCCCCATCGGGCAGCTGCTTCCTTCTAAACCCAGCACTGTTCCCATAACTGCTAACATGTAATCTATCGCTGTTTCGATAACGTTTTCAGCGTCTTCTCCCTGTAGCCTAAGCTCAGATCAGTATTTACTTTAAAATAGCTTGTTCTTTCCCAAAATCTACCCCAGCGGGCAGCTGCTTCCTTCTAAACCCTGCACTGGTCTTATAACTTCTAACATGTAATATATCGCTGTTTCGATAATAACGTTTCCAGCATCTTCTCCCTGTAGCCTAAGCTTACATCAGTATTTACTTTAAAATAGCTTGTTTTTTCCAAAATCTAACCCAGCGGGCAGCTGCTTTCTTCTAAACCTAGCACTGTTCTCATAACTTCTAATATGTAATATATCGCTGTTTCAATAATAACGTTTCCAGCATCTTCTCCCTGTAGCCTAAGCTTACATCAGTATTTACTTTAAAATAGCTTTTTCTTTCCCAAAATCTATCCCTGCGGGCACTTTTTCTTTCTAAATCCATTACTGTTCAATTTCTTTGTTAACAGTAATGCCTTCATTAACATGTGAAGAAGTATGTACTGAAAATTTCTCTTAGTCATTTCTATAACTTCTCTGTCTAGATGTTTTATAAGCGGTGTCACATTTGAAAGTAGAAACAAGGCTTTTAATTAGCACTGCATAGTTCTCTTGCATCTGGGTTGAAAGGATTTGTCCGATAATAAAACATCTTTCCTAAGCAGATGCATTTGAATTTCATTAAAATTGCTATTGTGATAGGGGCAAATTCACTAAAACACTATCACTAAAAATTTGACTCCAATCATGCCCTTTTTTGAGTGGTGTACGTTGTTGGTAGTAAGTTAACTTTGATAGTTTGAAAGGCGCTTGGTTTTTAACCCTTTTAAGACCATGATATATCGGTTCGGAATTTTAAACTGTTGTAGTTCACTTAAAACTCAACAGATTGCTGTACTGATACTATCATAAGAAAGCTTATTTCACTTAGAACTGATTCTTCTTTCATAAACATTCGCCGATTAACGAGGAAGATACTTATATTCGTTGAATCCATCTTCATGTGAGCTACTAGTTTTCACTAAAACACTTGTAAATATTTACAAGAACTTGCCTATAGTAGCACTTACTTATATTTGTTGATGACTGTCGTTTCGAGAGGTGTGTCTCATTGTCAACTCAGACCATAACTGATCTCAAGGTTTATGTAGGTTAGGGTATTAGGGTGGGATGGGATATTATGGTGGGGGTGTGGGTGTACTTGTGAGTATTAGGAGTTAGGATGTCAAAAAGTGTGTGTGAGTTATAATGTAATTGTGTATTGAGTATGTGTGTATGGCGTAGTTTGAAGTGTCTGTATATTTCGTATTGTTCGGTTGTATAATGTTAGTTATTTCTGTGTTGTTTATGAAGAATTTGTAGGTTAGATGTTTGTCTATGTAGTCATGTTTTGTGGAGTTGAGATGATCGGCGAAGTTTGATTGGTAATTATTGTTTGTTAGTGCATTTATATGTTCTTGGTAGCGTGTGTAGAAAGACCTCCCTGTCTGGCCTATGTAAAAACTGGGGCATGAACTGCAGGTTAGTTTTGTAAACTCCAACGGTAAATGTAAGAAAGTTTAAATTCACAACATACATACAAAAAACCTCTTAGTGATTGAATGTTTGCAAGTTTTAGGATTTTTTAAAAGATTTTATATGCTTGGAAACCTGGAAAGTCAAGAAAATTGATGATGATTAGTAGGAAATATTAACTCTGCATGAAAATTTGGGAAAATGAATGATTTATAACATAAATATTTATTAACCTTGGTAATTGTGGAACAAATAACTCAAAAATCAAATTTCTGTCTATTTATATGGAATCTACACAATATTTAAAGAAAAGCTACAAAATTCAGGGAAATGGTGTCATTTTTCTCATGTCCATTTTGATAAAAATGGGGGTGGTCTTAAAAGGGTTAAAATTCCCTGGACACTTGACATCCGCGTTGTAAAAAAAATTGAAGGTACAGAGTAGCGTAATTATAGTTGAACAAATATTTACTCAACCTTTGTACATTTCACTAAGACATTTAGCATCATCAGAAGGTTACAAATATATACTCTTATTGTAACCTTCTGATGATTACATCAAAGTTGTGTGAATATTTGTAGCTAGAGTTTATAATTGTTTATTAATTAGAGTACTATCTGATATCATGGAATGCTGGTTACTTGCGCCTTGAAGCAAACTGTTTGTTTATATTATTCAAAGTGAAACAAGATTTTTTCTGTTCTTAAGATTAAGTTTTAAGCAAAAATGATAAACAACATATTTCTTTAGTTCTGTACTTAACCCATTATTTCAGTTTTACTACATAAGTGGATTGTCCTTATATTATAAGAGGTATAATACGAGTATTTGAAACTTTCCAAGATAAGGTAAATACAATAGTCCCTGGTTATGTTTGCTAAACTTACCGTGAATACTGAAATCAACCGCATATGGAAAGGGAAGGATTATGTTCCACATAAAAAATGTTAACATTAATTACAGCTATACTGTAGGTTATAATACAGTATTGTATATTTATGTATTACATAATTACATACATATTTTTTATTGTTTACTTACATTTTCCTTCAATCTGAAAGCACAAAAAATTCTATTAGATATGCTTGCTTACACACATATTCTTCATTATTAAACACTATCCACTAAATTTTGAAACAAATAATCTTTTAAACACTGTTAAATTGAATATTAAAAAACTTATTTCACTTTTAGCTAGATTTTTTCTAGCTCTTTACACACTTTTTATATGGCGATAGTGCTTCTTCCAGCTCTCGATTAAATTTTAATACCCGTTCTAGAGCGGGATTAATTCCAGTAACGGCTGGAAGTAAGTGTTTCCCTAAACGTAGAGTCAACTTCAGAGATACATTTTTAAGAAATTCTTTGTCTTTGTTATCCAAGATAATCACAGTTTTACTAATTAATTTATCTAGCTCTTCCTTCATCAAATACTCTATCAAAAGATTGATGACATCTTCACACAAATCCTTCACCATTAATCCCATGTGCTATTGAGACAATATCAGTAACAACCTTGTGAGCACAGTGACATTGTCTTGATTAACACAATGTCTTCTAACATCCACGCACCAATGATGGTTTTAGTTCATTCACTGATTTTTATTTTAGAAATGCAATTCACGGATAAATTTAAAAGAAATGGACTTCTATTTCTAAAACAAAAAAAAGAATTTTGTAAAAAGTTCTCTGGTTACCCATGCCTTTTTGTTCAATATCAATAACACCAGCAAGTGATCCTTGTCCTTGTCTTCAGTGCTCTATAGTTTAGGAATTTTTAAACTACCAAAGGGTTTCACTTTGTTACCGTTACTACAGTAGTACAGTCAAACAATCCTTTGTGGCGTAAGGCCCCAGAGAAGATTTCTCCTCGTTAGATGAGGATGTTTGTGAAGGGATTGTTTTCCAAGACAGTCTTGTCTGATCTGCATTAAAAACTTGATCGACTTTGTAGCCTTTCTTCGAATTACATATTTTCAAGTGGGTTAGAAATGCATGTGGTAACTGATGGGAAAAACAAAATCAGATTTAACTAAGGGCGCCATACACGATTATCGATGTTTGGATTTCGAAAACTACTAGATCGACAGTGAGTAAACAATAGTGATGTTAAACTTATGTATTGAGTTGAATGTGGGCGCCGGATTGACTTGTTGTTGTTTATCATGGACAATAATGCCACTTGAAGAAATACCTATCTTTTGAGTAGTACTGTATAGTGTAACAGATGTTTGGAAAATAATCAGATTTACTTGTGATAAATAACTACACTACTGTACAAAATAAATGGGACAAGAATATATTATCCTACAACCTGTACAGTAACTATACTGTCTTTCTTATCTTTGTTTTTAAATTCGATACATATTAGTGGGAAATGGTGTAATTTTCCCAACCACAAATAGCAAGGTTCGGCTGTATATTGGTAAATGACTGTTTTTCCAATGTTTAAAATATACTCAATGAAACAATAAAGTATCATGATGCTTTCTAATATTGTTAAAAATGTTTTAGGTCGGAAAGTGAGTAATAACTCAAGAAAAGACTCTCCATTTCTTCACACTGCTACTCCTACTGAAAACACTGTAGATGAACAGTTGAAGATTATACCAGGTTGGTATATGTGCAGGGTCAGTCCGTGATGTATACATTTATTTAAATCAACGAATATATCATTAATACGTTAACTTGTATTCTGGTGGCCCGATGATCATATCCACCTTTAGTTTTTGTCAGTTTGCAATTGTTTTGGGACATATAACTAATTTAATGTTTTAGAGATTTAAAGTTTAAATAATATATATACAGGGTTTTTATATACTACTAGCAGAGTACCCGTCTTTACGGGGTTGATTTATAATTGTATTGATTTAATTTGTATTGGGGTGAATTTAATTTACTGAAATTAAATCCCAATAAACATATCAAACTATAGTTTACTATGTTTAATTGTGTTTAAAAGTGACTTTTACAGGTGTTTACAAACACATTAACTATCAGCTGGTTATGCCAAGTACATATAGTAGTATAGATAATTGTGTGTTAAGGGAGATTTCACGGCCAGTGGTGTGGTGCCCGGACAGAATTTCTAAATAAAAATAGGCCTATGTGTTAACCAGGGGCCTTAAGAATGTTCATGTAAAATTTCAACTCAATGGGTACAGTAGTTTTTACGTGATTAAGTAACACACAGACACCATTAGATTTTTATATAATAGTATAGATTATTATGTATAATAGTGTATTGTTATTTTTTGTTTTTTTTTTTCATTCTCATATTTCTTTTTGTGTTTTCTCTTTGATTGACAAAGACCACTCTGTGGTTGAAATATATCATTGGTTAAGTGCTTTTATGTGTTTCTATTTCAAGACTACAGAGTGGACTCTTACCAAGGTAAGTCTGTCAGTCTCCTAGTCCAAAAAATCTAAATAATCTTTACCAACCAAAACTAATCTAAATATATATATATATATATATATATATATATATATATATATATATATATATATATATATATATATATATATATATATATATAGGAATGTTTGGACTAGATAGGAGACTGACAGACTTACCTAATGGTAATAGTCCAAAACTGCAATATCTAGGAAATAAACACATATAAAAACTTTTCACACTATTGAAATATTTCGATCACACAATGATCTTCGTCAATTAAATAAGAGAAAAAGAAAAGACTGAAGTGAACCACAGATGTGTATAAATATCCAAGTGTCACAGATTTATAGTTTATGATATAGTACTATATACTATGTGTGATTTGTGTAAATATTGATTACTTGAAATTAGATATTAATAGTCTGTCAGAAGGAAGGTAAATGGAGTTGTTAAAAATTATATAAGTTTGGGGGAATACCTAAATATATATATTTAATAACATCAACATCAAATAAATCCATTCACTTTTTTTCCTAATAGCCTCATCAGACGTCTCCAATCTCTTTTCCCCTGACAGACTTATATAAACTATAATCACTCATATGCTCATGGAAACAATACATATATCTTTAATCTGTGACATCTGATTTCTACACAATCTGTGATTACAACTTATATTTATTTTATTTCATTCTCTCATATTTCTTTTTGTGTTTTCTTTTTGATTGGCAAAGACCACTGTGTGGTTGAAATAGTGCTTTTATGGTTAAAGCATTTAACCAAATTGCATTAAGCGAAATTGGTCAAGTGCTTTTATGTGTTTCTATTTCAAGACTACGGAGCGGACTCTTACCTAGGTAAGTCTGTCAGTCTCCTAGTCCAAAAAATCTAAATAATCTTTACCAATCAAAACTAACCTATATATATATATATATATATATATATATATAGGAATTTTTTGGACTTGATAGGAGACTGACAGACTTACCTAAAGGCAATAGTCCAAAACTGCAATCTCTTGGAAATAAGCACATATAAAAAACACATATAAAACACTTAATACACTTTTATTTGAAATATTTCGATCAACATGATCTTCTTCAGTCAAGAAAGAGAAAACAAAACAAAACAAAAGATTGAAGTGAACCACAGATGTGTATAAACATCCAAATGTCACAGATTCACAGAATTATAGTTTATGATATAGAGCTATATGTGATATGTGTAGAAATTGTTAAATGTGAATCGTGTAAAGATTGGTTACTTGAAACTAGATATTAAAAGTCTGTCAGAAGGAAGGTAATGGAGCTGTTAAAAATGGTAGAAGTTAGGGGGAAGTTAAAAGGAGTTTTATCTGATGTTGAGGTTAGGAGGCTCTCTAGATTTGGTATACCATTGGTATGATAACTCCCATCTTCTTAATTCTGAAGAGTTGCAATCCGGGGGGAGGGCTTTAATTATTTTGGTGGTATAGCAATCATTGAAAGAGACGATGTTGTGACTAGCAGCGTGTTGAGCGGTTGGCCTGTCTATGTTCATGGTTCCAACGTCATGTCTGTGGCCATTCATTCTGATGCTCAGACTATCCGTGGTAAGGCCTATGTACTGTGCCGGGCAAAATTTACATTGTAACTGGTATATTACATTACTGGATGTACAAGTATGATGACCCTGAATCTTGAAGTCCACACTGGTTGCTAGGCTATGGAAACTATTTGTTGGGATGTGTATTGGACATGTCTTGCATCTTGGTCTATTGCACGGAAAGGAGCCGTGAGGAAGTTTGGGCGGTTTTTCAGTACTTGGATCTGGTAATTTTGGATGTACTAAAATACTTTTTAAATTGAACGGCTGTCTGAACCAAATATGTGGTGGATTTGAGAAAAGATCTTTGGTGTGGGCGGAAGCTTGAAGAATCTTGAAGCCATCCTTTAATATTTTGTTCAGCTTCGTTAGGCCTGGATGGTAATCTGTAACTAAAGACAGTTTGTCCTCCCTAGGTGGTCTGGGTACATCAGATGACTGAGCCAAGCGGATTTGATTCTCAACAAGTTGTTTAGGGTATCCTCTTTTTTGGAAAGCTAGTAAGGTCTTTCTATTAAAGTCTTCCAATGCTATATCGTTGGAACAAATTCTCTTGCCCCTGACTGCCTGACTGTATGGTATGGACCTTTTTATATTCATGGGGTGGTTGCTATTGAAATGTAGGTATTGTAGATGGTTCGTCGGTTTGATGTGGACACCTGTATAGATATTCCCATCTCTGATTGTTACATCTACATCCAAGAAGGTGATTGTTGCTGCAGACTTCTCCCAGGTGAATTGAAGTGTGGAACATAGTGATAAGCTCTTCAAAAAACTTTCCAGTGTTGAGATTCCCTGTGTCCAGATAACGAATATATCGTCTATATATCTGTACCAACACAATGGTTGGTGTGTTTGAGTTTTAAGGAAATCTGTTTCGATAGTACCCATGTACAGGTTTGCGTACGACGGGGCCATCCTAGTACCCATTGCTGTTCCTTTTATTTGCAAATAGTTCTTTCCCTCGAATTGAAAATTATTCTTTTCAAGAATGAATTTGGCGAGGTGAACTAGGAAAGGTGTAGTAGGGCAAGGGTTGTCTGAACGTTTGTTGAGGAAAGTTTCGAGAGCTGATAGACCGTGCGCATGCGGGATGTTTGTGTAAAGAGAGGTAACATCTATTGTGACCAAAAATGTTTCAGGAGGTAGAGGTGTGGGTATTTGAGACAGCCGGTCTATGAAATGATTCGTATCCTGAATGTATGATGGAAGGTTTTTCACTAAAGGTTGAATATACGAATCCAGAAAAGCTGAGATTCTTTCCGTGACCGAATTACAACCAGCGATTATTGGCCTACCAGGTGGAGGTACGATATTTTTATGGATTTTCGGTAGTATATAAAATTGAGAAGTAGAGGGGCTTTCATTGCACAGTAATTTTATGGATCCTTCCGAAATTTGTTCTCTGGGAGCTGTATATTTGAGCCACTCCAAGAGAGAATTGTTGTAATCTGCTGTTGGGTTGTATGTGAGGATCTTATACGTTGTGCTGTCAGACAATAGCTTGTTTGCCTCCTTTTTTTTTCCTGAAAAACCGCCCAAACTTCCTCACGGCTCCTTTCCGTGCAATAGACCAAGATGCAAGACATGTCCAATACACATCCCAACAAATAGTTTCCATAGCCTAGCAACCAGTGTGGACTTCAAGATTCAGGGTCATCATACTTGTACATCCAGTAATGTAATATACCAGTTACAATGTAAATTTTGCCCGGCACAGTACATAGGCCTTACCACGGATAGTCTGAGCATCAGAATGAATGGCCACAGACATGACGTTGGAACCATGAACATAGACAGGCCAACCGCTCAACACGCTGCTAGTCACAACATCGTCTCTTTCAATGATTGCTATACCACCAAAATAATTAAAGCCCTCCCCCCGGATTGCAACTCTTCAGAATTAAGAAGATGGGAGTTATCATACCAATGGTATACCAAATCTAGAGAGCCTCCTAACCTCAACATCAGATAAAACTCCTTTTAACTTCCCCCTAACTTCTACCATTTTTAACAGCTCCATTACCTTCCTTCTGACAGACTTTTAATATCTAGTTTCAAGTAACCAATCTTTACACGATTCACATTTAACAATTTCTACACATATCACATATAGCTCTATATCATAAACTATAATTCTGTGAATCTGTGACATTTGGATGTTTATACACATCTGTGGTTCACTTCAATCTTTTGTTTTGTTTTGTTTTCTCTTTCTTGACTGAAGAAGATCATGTTGATCGAAATATTTCAAATAAAAGTGTATTAAGTGTTTTATATGTGTTTTTTATATGTGCTTATTTCCAAGAGATTGCAGTTTTGGACTATTGCCTTTAGGTAAGTCTGTCAGTCTCCTATCAAGTCCAAAAAATTCCTAAATAAGCTTTAAGCTCTACTAGAACTAACCTATATATATATATATATATATATATATATATATATATATATATATATATATATAATATGTTAGTTCTCGTAGAGCTTATAGCTTATTTAGGAATTTTTTGACTAGATAGGAGACTGACAGACTTACCTAGTTGCAATAGTCCAAAACTGCAATCTCTTGGAAATAAATAAATAGACACATAAAAACTTATCACACTATTGAAATATTTCGATTACACAAAGATCCTAATCAATTAAAAAAGGGGAAAAGAAAAGACTAAAGTGCCCTTCAGTCTTTTCTTTTTCCCTTTTTTTATTGACAAAGATCGTTGTGTGATCGAAATATTTCACTAGTGTAATTAATTTTGTTGTGTGTCTATTTATTTATTTCCAAAAGATTGCAGTTTTAGACTATTGCCACTAGGTAAGTCTGTCAGTCTCCTATCTAGTCCAAAAATTCCTATATATATATATATATATATATTTAGGTTAGTTTTGGTTGGTAAAGATTATTTAGATTTTTTGGACTAGGAAACTGACAGACTTACCTTGGTAAGAGTCCACACTGTAGTCTTGAAATAGAAACACATAAAAGCACTTAAACAATGATATATTTCAACCACACAGTGGTCTTTGTCAATCGAAGAGAAAACATAAAACGAAATATGAGAGAATGAAATAAAATAAATCTCTTTATTTTATTTCATTCTCTCATATTTCTTTTTGTGTTTTCTCTTCGATTGACAAAGACCATTGTGTGGTTGAAATATATCATTGTTTAAGTGCTTTTATGTGTTTCTATTTCAAGACTACAGTGTGGACTCTTACCAAGGTAAGTCTGTCAGTCTCCTAGTCCAAAAAATCTATATATATATATATATATATATATATATATATATATATATATATATATATATATTTAGGTTAGTTCTAGTAGAGCTTAAAGCTTATTTAGGAATTTTTGGACTTGATAGGAAACTGACAGACTTACCTAAAGGCAATAGTCCAAAACTGCAATCTCTTGGAAATAAGCACATATAATACACTCAACAAACGTTCAGACAACCCTTACCCTACTACACCTTTCCTAGTTCACCTCGCCAAATTCATTCTTGAAAAGAAGAATTTTCAATTTGAGGGAAAGAACTATTTGCAAATAAAAGGAACAGCAATGGGTGGTACTAGGATGGCCCCGTCGTACGCAAACCTGTACATGGGTAATATCGAAACAGATTTCCTAAAAACTCAAACACACCAACCATTGTGTTGGTACAGATATATAGACGATATATTCGTTATTTGGACACAGGGAATCTCAACACTGGAAAGTTTTTTGAAGGGCTTATCACTATGCTCCACACTTCAATTCACCTGGGAGAAGTCTGCAGCAACAATCACCTTCTTGGATGTAGATGTAACAATCAGAGATGGGAATATCTATACAGGTGTCCACATCAAACCGACGAACCACCTACAATACCTACATTTCAATAGCAACCACCCCATGAATATAAAAAGGTCCATACCATACAGTCAGGCAGTCAGGGGCAAGAGAATTTGTTCCAACGATATAGCATTGGAAGACTTTAATAGAAAGACCTTACTAGCTTTCCAAAAAAGAGGATACCCTAAACAACTCGTTGAGGATCAAATCCGCTTGGCTCAGTCATCTGATGTACCCAGACCACCTATGGAGGACAAACTGTCTTTAGTTACAGATTACCATCCAGGCCTAACGAAGCTGAACAAAATATTAAAGGATGGCTTCAAGATTCTTCAAGCTTCCGCCCACACCAAAGATCTTTTCTCAAATCCACCACATATTTGGTTCAGACAACCGTTCAATTTAAAAAGTATTTTAGTACATCCAAAATTACCAGATCCAAGTACTGAAAAACCGCCCAAACTTCCTCACGGCTCCTTTCCGTGCAATAGACCAAGATGCAAGACATGTCCAATACACATCCCAACAAATAGTTTCCATAGCCTAGCAACCAATGTGGACTTCAAGATTCAGGGTCATCATACTTGTACATCCAGTAATGTAATATACCAGTTACAATGTAAATTTTGCCCGGCACAGTACATAGGCCTTACCACGGATAGTCTGAGCATCAGAATGAATGGCCACAGACATGACGTTGGAACCATGAACATAGACAGGCCAACCGCTCAACACGCTGCTAGTCACAACATCATCTCTTTCAATGATTGCTATACCACCAAAATAATTAAAGCCCTCCCCCCTGATTGCAACTCTTCAGAATTAAGAAGATGGGAGTTATCATACCAGTGGTATACCAAATCTAGAGAGCCTCCTAACCTCAACATCAGATAAAACTCCTTTTAACTTCCCCCCTAACTTCTACCATTTTTAACAGCTCCATTACCTTCCTTCTGACAGACTTTTAATATCTAGTTTCAGGTAACCAATCTTTACACGATTCACATATAACAATTTCTACACATATCACATATAGCACTATATCATAAACTATAAATCTGTGAATCTGTGACATTTGGATTTTTATACACATCTGTGGTTCACTTCAATCTTTTGTTTTGTTTTTCTCTTTCTTGACTGAAGAAGATCATGTTGATCGAAATATTTCAAATAATAGTGTATCAAGTGTTTATATGTGCTTATTTCCAAGAGATTGCAGTTTTGGACTATTGCCTTTAGGTAAGTCTGTCAGTTTCCTATCAAGTCCAAAAATTCCTATATATATATATATATATATATATATATATATATATATATATATATACATACATATATATATATATATATATATATATATATATATATATATATATATATATATATGTATATGAAATTGATATGAAGTGGATAAAAGTATTTACAATAAGTAATATATCAACTTCATAAAGTCAGTGCAACGGAAAAATAATGGACAACGTAAAATATCAAGATATATATATATATATATATATATATATATATATATATATATATATATATTAGGTTAGTTCTAGTAGAACTTAAAGCTTATTTAGGAATTTTTAGACTAGATAGGAGACTGACAGACTTACCTAATGCCAATAGTCCAAAACTGTAATTTCTTGAAAATAAATAAATAGGCACATATAAAAAACTCATCACACTATTGAAATATTTTGATCAAAAATGATCTTTGTCAATCAAAAAAGAGAAAAATAAAAGACTGAAGTGAACCACAGATGTGTATAAATATCCAAATATCACAGATTTATAGTTTATGATATAGTACTATATGTGATTTGTATATATATTGAATATTTGAAACTAGATATTAATAGTCTATCAGAAGGAAGGTAAATGGAGTTGATAAAAATGGTAGAAGTTAAAAGAAGTTAAGTTAAGAAGTTAGAAGAAGGTAAAAGGAGTTTTATCTGATGTTGAGGTTAGTAGGCTCTCTAGATTTGGTGTACCACTGGATTGATAACTCCCATCTTCTCAATTCTGAAAGTTTGCAATCAGGGGGGAGGGTCTTAGTTATCTTGGTGGTATAACAATCATTGAAAGATATGATGTTGTGACTAGCAGCGTGTTGAGCGGTTGGCCTGTCTATGTTCATGGCTCCAGCATCATGTCTTTCCATTCATTCTGATGCTCAGAACATCCGTGGAAAAGCCTATGTACTGTGCCGGGCAAAATTTACATTGCAACTGGTATATGAATGCTCTATAACAACAAAAATTCAAAAGTATCAAATGTTGCAGCACACCTAATATCACATAAACATGAAATAACAAATTACGAAAATAGCCTAACCATACTTGAAATAAATAATAACCCAATAGAATTAAACTCACTAGAAAAATACCACATTTATAAAAACATACACAACAATTTAATGAATCTACAAACAACATATACAGAAGACATACTATTGAAAAACATTATACACGAGACTTAAGAGGAAACGTGTATGACGTCAACAAGTACCAACACCACGGACCGAACATCCACACCAGAAAAATTGAGAAAAAGTAATCAGTGATTCGACAATGGTAAAGTGACCGAAAGGCGCCTCATCACACAAGGTAAAATCATTGCACTTAATGGTGGATAAAATTACTTACAATAGTAATATATTAACTTCGTAAAGTCAGTGCAACGGAAAAACAATGGATAACGTAAAATATATATATATATATACTCTTGATATTTTACGTTATCCATTGTTTTTCTGTTGCACTTACTTTATGAAGTTAATATATTACTATTGTAAGTAATTTTATCCACCATTAAGTGCAATGATTTGACCTTGTGTGCTGAGGCACCTTTCGGTCACTTGACCATTGTCGAATCATGTACCCTGGTATCCCAATAGAAGAAACCATAGAAATAATGAAAAAAAACTAATACACAATAACGAAAAAGAAAATACAATAAATAGTATCATAACACTAACAAAACACATATGTAACCAAAATTATTTCCAATTTAACAATAAATACTATCAACAAACAACTGGACTCCCCGTGGGATCACCCATATCATTAACCATGTCAGAAATATATCTACAACACTTTGAACCTATAATAATTAAACCTATACTAAACACACATAATATTTTAGTATGGACAAGATACGTAGACGAACACATCATAATACTAAACAAACTAAATATATACAACGAAAACATACAATTCACTGTTGAAACAGTATCCCGATAAAACAAACCATAGAAATAATAAATAAATAATTTTAACAATAAATACTATAAACAAACAACTGGACTCCCCATGGGATCACCCATATCATCAGTCATGTCAGAAATATATCTACAAGACTCTGAAGAAATGATAATTAAACCTATACTAAACACACATAATATTTTGCTATGGACAACATACGTAGATGATATACTTGTAATATACCAACCTACATTCACAACGAACACATCATAATACTAAACAAATTAAATACATACAAAGAAAACATACAATTCACATTCGAAACAAAACAAACAGAACAATTAACTATCTTGACATTACATTAAATATAAACAATAATAAAATAGAAACTACAGTACACAGAAAACCTACTTCCCACAATACACTACAAATCTGACCACCCCTGGACACACAAAATTAACACTTACAGTAACATGATAAATAAAGAAATAAAATACACACAAGATAATAAACAAAAATTAAATGAAGAATTATATAACATTACAAAAATAGCAATAGGAAATGGATACAACAAACACCTTATAAAGAACATATACAATAAATTCACAAACAACCTAACCTCAACACAACACTACAACCTGAACACAAAAATAATAAAAATAAAAAAATCTACCTAAAATATAAATACACCAATAACAAAATAGAAAAACTAACAAATATATATGCAACAAAGAATACTACACTCCAACATACAAACCAAACAACAAAATAATAAAATATCTTAATAACACAAACCACAAAACAAATACAGAAAAACATAACCTATCAGGAGTTTACAAAATTACATGTAACGACTGCAATTCATTTTACATAGGGAAAACGGCCAGATCATTTAAAATAAGATTTGAAGAACATTACAGAGCATTCAAAAATAAAAATACAAAAGTATCAAATGTTGCATTGCAGCACACCTAATATCACATAAACATGAAATAACAAACTACGAAAATAATCTAACCATACCTGAAATAAATAATAACCCAATAGAATTAAACTCACTAGAAAAATACCACATTTATAAAAACACACACAACAATTTAATGAACCTACAGACCACATATACAGAAGACATACTATATAAAAACATCATACACGCAGATCAAGAGAAAATGCGTGTAACGTCAACAAATACCAACATCACGGACCGAACATCTACACCAGAAAAATATCAGTGATTCAACAATGGTCAAGTGACCGAAAGGTGCCTCATCACACAAGGTAAAATCATTGCACTTAATGGTGGATAAAATTACTTACAATAGTAATATATTAACTTCATACAGTGCAAAAAGTTTAGGGACAGGCGAAAAAAGTACAACTTTTAGCTTTAAGTCAATTCATTTATACAAAAAATGAAAGTCAAATTGAAAATTTGAGAAAAAAACAAGAAACTATGAACTTAATAGTCTATTGGCCCGCCTTTGGCCTTGTAACAGCTTTTTACACTGTCTGGCATCGTGTCAATGAGATTTCTGCACTCTTCCTTGCTGATGTCTTTCCAGAGTTGAGCGATCATTAGCTTGAGCTCGTTCTTGTTGGTAGGCTTCTTTTTGGCCAACCCCATACCCATAGTATTTCATATGTTTTCAATAGGATTTAAATCAGGGATTCGGGCTGGCCAAGGGAGAATTTCTACATCTTGATCGTGAAACCATGCCATGGTTTGACGGGATTTGTGGCAGGGGGCATTGTCTTGCTGAAAAATGAAATTTTCACCAAGCAACCTTGCAGCTGAGAGAAGCATTACTTCTTCCATGATCTTGCAGTAAGATGTGCTGTTGACTGAGCCTTCAACAGCTGCTATTAAGCAGCTTGCGATCTTGGTGAGGTGTCGTCTTACGGGGACGTCCGCTTCTAGGAGCATCGATGACAGTACCCGTCTTCTTAAATTTATTCACAGTGTTCTCAACACAAGTCTTAGAAACGTTCAATGCATGTCCAATTGCTCTATACGTCATGCCGGTTTTATGCATACCAACAATTTGTCACCTAACTTCAACAGTCACAGATGAGCGACCCATGTTTTTGGGAATCAACACTAGAAAAGCGCACTGAACAAGTAGGGTTATGTCAGCACAACTGAGAAACGTCTGAACAACAACAGATGCGCAAGGACATGTCCCTCCCGCCTAGCCATGACGCGAGGAACACAACGGTACAGTCAGTTCCGCTCCAAGTGGCCCCGTTCACTAGATATTCGCTATTGAAATGTGAGAATTTTATACTAAAAAATCTGAAAATCTAAAGCAAAGTTAACCTCGTACCAAATGAGAGGTGAATTTTTGTAAATAATAAATAATGCATATTTACATTCTAAATGTTATACTAAACATGTGTACAAAGTATCATTTGAATCAGATGTGTATTTTTTTTATTATACATTTTTAATTGGAAAAAAACAGGAGTTTCCTCAAAAATTTTAAAATGGGAAAAAATTTATAATTTGCCAACCCTTACTTATAAATGAATGAAAATTTCAGGAAAATCGTAACTTTTCATGCTCAATTCATTGGTAAGTTACTAATATATGATTGCCACAGACATGATGTTAAAATTATGAATATGGATAGACCAATAGCTCAACATGCTGCGAGTCACAACATCACAACTTTTGATGACTGCTATACCACAAAAATAATTAAATCACTCCCCCCTGATTGCAATCCCTCAGAACTGAGAAGGTGGGAACTATCATAACAGTGGTATACCAAGTCCAGAGAATCCCCTAACCTCAACATCAAATAAATCCATTAATTTTTTTTTTTTTTTTTTTTTTTTTTTTACCCCAAATAGCCTTATCTCTTTTCCCCTGACAGACTTATATAAACTATAATCACTCATACTTTAATCTGTGCATCTGTGACATCTGATTTCTACTCTACACAATCTGTGATTACAATTATTTTATTTCATTCTCTCATATTTCTTTTTGTGTTTTCTCTTCGATTGACAAAGACCACTATGTGGTTGAAATATATCATTGTTTAAGTGCTTTTATGTGTTTCTATTTCAAGACTACAGAGTGGACTCTTACCAAGGTAAGTCTGTCAGTCTCCTAGTCCAAAAAATCTATATATATATATAGTTGAGTCTCAATAATTCGATGTAGATAGGACTGAAACCGCCTCGAATCACCGAAAATTCGGATTACACGGAAATATGTGACTGTGCATTAGGAAAAATAGGAGTTTTCATGAATTTTAACACTAAAGGTAAATAAAAATGCACTTGATAAGTTTATAGAACCTTGTATGAACGTTTCTTAGAAGCCCGACTCATTTCCTTTACATACCGTCATGATATAAACACTTTTTTGGAAGCCCGGCTCATTTCCTTTGCATTCCGTATTGATATAAGCATTTCTTATAAGCCCTACTCATTTCCTTTGCATACCATATGACTATAAACATTTCTTGAAAGCCTGACTCATCATTTTCTTTCTAACAGATAAAATAGGCTCAAATAGAAATAGTTTTGAATTATCAAGGCTCAGAATATATGTGTGTGTGTGTGTATATATATTTAACTTTGCAACACGTTTTTCTTGTATTCACTTATGACTCACACTTTAATGTACTTTAGCACGAATCTTACTTGGTATATATGCCAAAGTTGACTTTCTAGAACTATTAATTACATGTTCTCATTTTTTAGCTTAATCTGATACTAGCGAGTTCTTGTAGTCATATGGTGTGTAAGATTTCTGTTGTTACGTGGTATACCGGTACTGTTCTATTTTCGGTTTCACTGCACTGTGGGGAAGTTTTAGTTTGTATTGGGTTAATTTTGTTTATTAAGTATATTATAGTGTAAGTGATATGTATATGATTATCTAAGTAACTAGTGTTGGGTTTTATAAATGCTATGTATTTTACAATACAATACTTTACAAATACAAATATTTTGGGTCATAAACATTATTTGCTTTCATTTTTGCTTGATCTTGAAAGCTGTTAGACTTAATGGGCAGTTTGTAAATAAATAGACTCAGTGTTACATTTACAAGTGCTACTACATAAACATTATTTGCTTTCATTTTTGCTTGATCTTGAAAGCTGTGACTTAATGGGCAGTTTGTAAATAAATAGACTCAGTGTTACATTTACAAGTGCTACTACATAAACATTATTTGCTTTCATTTTTGCTTGATCTTGAAAGCTGTTAGACTTAATGGGCAGTTTGTAAATAAATAGACTCAGTGTTACATTTACAAGTGCTACTACATAAACATTATTTGCTTTCATTTTTGCTTGATCTTGAAAGCTGTGACTTAATGGGCAGTTTGTAAATAAATAGAATCAGTGTTACATTTACAAGTGCTACTACATAAACATTATTTGCTTTCATTTTTGCTTGATCTTGAAAGCTGTTAGACTTAATGGGCAGTTTGTAAATAAATAGACTCAGTGTTACATTTACAAGTGCTACTACATAAACATTATTTGCTTTCATTTTTGCTTGATCTTGAAAGCTGTGACTTAATGGGCAGTTTGTAAATAAATAGAATCAGTGTTACATTTACAAGTGCTACTACATAAACATTATTTGCTTTCATTTTTGCTTGATCTTGAAAGCTGTTAGACTTAATGGGCAGTTTGTAAATAGATAGACTCAGTGTTACATTTACAAGTGCTACTACATAAACATTATTTGCTTTCATTTTTGCTTGATCTTGAAAGCTGTGACTTAATGGGCAGTTTGTAAATAAATAGAATCAGTGTTACATTTACAAGTGCTACTACATAAACATTATTTGCTTTCATTTTTGCTTGATCTTGAAAGCTGTTAGACTTAATGGGCAGTTTGTAAATAAATAGACTCAGTGTTACATTTACAAGTGCTACTACATAAACATTATTTGCTTTCATTTTTGCTTCATCTTGAAAGCTGTTAGACTTAATGGGCAGTTTGTAAATAAATAGACTCAGTGTTACATTTACAAGTGCTACTACATAAACATTATTTGCTTTCATTTTTGCTTGATCTTGAAAGCTGTGACTTAATGGGCAGTTTGTAAATAAATAGACTCAGTGTTACATTTACAAGTGCTACTACATAAACATTATTTGCTTTCATTTTTGCTTCATCTTGAAAGCTGTGACTTAATGGGCAGTTTGTAAATAAATAGACTCAGTGTTACATTTACAAGTGCTACTACATAAACATTATTTGCTTTCATTTTTGCTTGATCTTGAAAGCTGTTAGACTTAATGGGCAGTTTGTAAATAAATAGACTCAGTGTTACATTTACAAGTTCTACTACATAAACATTATTTGCTTTCATTTTTGCTTGATCTTGAAAGCTGTTAGACTTAATGGGCAGTTTGTAAATAAATAGACTCAGTGTTACATTTACAAGTGCTACTACATAAACATTATTTGCTTTCATTTTTGCTTGATCTTGAAAGCTGTTAGACTTAATGGGCAGTTTGTAAATAAATAGACTCAGTGTTACATTTACAAGTGCTACTACATAAACATTATTTGCTTTCATTTTTGCTTGATCTTGAAAGCTGTTAGACTTAATGGGCAGTTTGTAAATAAATAGACTCAGTGTTACATTTACAAGTGCTACTACATAAACATTATTTGCTTTCATTTTTGCTTGATCTTGAAAGCTGTGACTTAATGGGCAGTTTGTAAATAAATAGACTCAGTGTTACATTTACAAGTGCTACTACATAAACATTATTTGCTTTCATTTTTGCTTGATCTTGAAAGCTGTTAGACTTAATGGGCAGTTTGTAAATAAATAGACTCAGTGTTACATTTACAAGTGCTACTACATAAACATTATTTGCTTTCATTTTTGCTTGATCTTGAAAGCTGTTAGACTTAATGGGCAGTTTGTAAATAAATAGACTCAGTGTTACATTTACAAGTGCTACTACATAAACATTATTTGCTTTCATTTTTGCTTGATCTTGAAAGCTGTTAGACTTAATGGGCAGTTTGTAAATAAATAGACTCAGTGTTACATTTACAAGTGCTACTACATAAACATTATTTGCTTTCATTTTTGCTTGATCTTGAAAGCTGTTAGACTTAATGGGCAGTTTGTAAATAAATAGACTCAGTGTTACATTTACAAGTGCTACTACATAAACATTATTTGCTTTCATTTTTGCTTGATCTTGAAAGCTGTTAGACTTAATGGGCAGTTTGTAAATAAATAGACTCAGTGTTACATTTACAAGTGCTACTACATAAACATTATTTGCTTTCATTTTTGCTTCATCTTGAAAGCTGTGACTTAATGGGCAGTTTGTAAATAAATAGACTCAGTGTTACATTTACAAGTGCTACTACATAAACATTATTTGCTTTCATTTTTGCTTGATCTTGAAAGCTGTGACTTAATGGGCAGTTTGTAAATAAATAGACTCAGTGTTACATTTACAAGTGCTACTACATAAACATTATTTGCTTTCATTTTTGCTTGATCTTGAAAGCTGTTAGACTTAATGGGCAGTTTGTAAATAAATAGACTCAGTGTTACATTTACAAGTGCTACTACATAAACATTATTTGCTTTCATTTTTGCTTGATCTTGAAAGCTGTTAGACTTAATGGGCAGTTTGTAAATAAATAGACTCAATGTTACATTTACAAGTGCTACTACATAAACATTATTTGCTTTCATTTTTGCTTCATCTTGAAAGCTGTGACTTAATGGGCAGTTTGTAAATAAATAGACTCAGTGTTACATTTACAAGTGCTACTACATAAACATTATTTGCTTTCATTTTTGCTTGATCTTGAAAGCTGTGACTTAATGGGCAGTTTGTAAATAAATAGACTCAGTGTTACATTTACAAGTGCTACTACATAAACATTATTTGCTTTCATTTTTGCTTGATCTTGAAAGCTGTTAGACTTAATGGGCAGTTTGTAAATAAATAGACTCAGTGTTACATTTACAAGTGCTACTACATAAACATTATTTGCTTTCATTTTTGCTTGATCTTGAAAGCTGTGACTTAATGGGCAGTTTGTAAATAAATAGACTCAGTGTTACATTTACAAGTGCTACTACATAAACATTATTTGCTTTCATTTTTGCTTGATCTTGAAAGCTGTGACTTAATGGGCAGTTTGTAAATAAATAGACTCAGTGTTACATTTACAAGTGCTACTACATAAACATTATTTGCTTTCATTTTTGCTTGATCTTGAAAGCTGTTAGACTTAATGGGCAGTTTGTAAATAAATAGACTCAGTGTTACATTTACAAGTGCTACTACATAAACATTATTTGCTTTCATTTTTGCTTGATCTTGAAAGCTGTGACTTAATGGGCAGTTTGTAAATAAATAGACTCAGTGTTACATTTACAAGTTCTACTACATAAACATTATTTGCTTTCATTTTTGCTTGATCTTGAAAGCTGTGACTTAATGGGCAGTTTGTAAATAAATAGACTCAGTGTTACATTTACAAGTGCTACTACATAAACATTATTTGCTTTCATTTTTGCTTGATCTTGAAAGCTGTTAGACTTAATGGGCAGTTTGTAAATAAATAGACTCAGTGTTACATTTACAAGTGCTACTACATAAACATTATTTGCTTTCATTTTTGCTTGATCTTGAAAGCTGTTAGACTTAATGGGCAGTTTGTAAATAAATAGACTCAGTGTTACATTTACAAGTGCTACTACATAAACATTATTTGCTTTCATTTTTGCTTGATCTTGAAAGCTGTTAGACTTAATGGGCAGTTTGTAAATAAATAGACTCAGTGTTACATTTACAAGTTCTACTACATAAACATTATTTGCTTTCATTTTTGCTTGATCTTGAAAGCTGTTAGACTTAATGGGCAGTTTGTAAATAAATAGACTCAGTGTTACATTTACAAGTGCTACTACATAAACATTATTTGCTTTCATTTTTGCTTGATCTTGAAAGCTGTTAGACTTAATGGGCAGTTTGTAAATAAATAGACTCAGTGTTACATTTACAAGTGCTACTACATAAACATTATTTGCTTTCATTTTTGCTTGATCTTGAAAGCTGTTAGACTTAATGGGCAGTTTGTAAATAAATAGACTCAGTGTTACATTTACAAGTGCTACTACATAAACATTATTTGCTTTCATTTTTGCTTGATCTTGAAAGCTGTTAGACTTAATGGGCAGTTTGTAAATAAATAGACTCAGTGTTACATTTACAAGTGCTACTACATAAACATTATTTGCTTTCATTTTTGCTTGATCTTGAAAGCTGTTAGACTTAATGGGCAGTTTGTAAATAAATAGACTCAGTGTTACATTTACAAGTGCTACTACATAAACATTATTTGCTTTCATTTTTGCTTGATCTTGAAAGCTGTGACTTAATGGGCAGTTTGTAAATAAATAGACTCAGTGTTACATTTACAAGTGCTACTACATAAACATTATTTGCTTTCATTTTTGCTTGATCTTGAAAGCTGTTAGACTTAATGGGCAGTTTGTAAATAAATAGACTCAATGTTACATTTACAAGTGCTACTACATAAACATTATTTGCTTTCATTTTTGCTTGATCTTGAAAGCTGTTAGACTTAATGGGCAGTTTGTAAATAAATAGACTCAGTGTTACATTTACAAGTGCTACTACATAAACATTATTTGCTTTCATTTTTGCTTGATCTTGAAAGCTGTTAGACTTAATGGGCAGTTTGTAAATAAATAGACTCAGTGTTACATTTTTACAAGTGCTACTACATAAACATTAAAGATTGTTGCCAGCGACCTATCTTTATCTTTCATCCTTCTTTTAATTATTTTACCCCTCTAAAGGCATTAAAAAAATCTAATTTGTGTCATGGCAATCCAGTATGACTACATTGGATTACCAAGAGGCTTTTGCAATTTTCGAAACATTACCATAAGATTGTAATATAATAATATATACTTGACTTGCAAATTAGGCTTTTTGTTATCTTCTCTCATAGTTCTTTAAATTTAGGTGTGAATTAAATTATATTTTAATTTAAAGCATTTAAACAATGTTTAGGCAAATTGTAGTGCTATGTAACAAATTTAAAGAAATTAACATATACATATATGTATATGTAGCATTTTCCTAATATAATAGAGTCTTGATAATTCAAGGTAGTTGGGACTGAGACACCCTGGGATTAAAGAGAACTTAGATTTCTGTACATTAGAAAAAAATAGGGTTTCTAATAAACCCTAATGCTGTAATTAAGAATGCACAGGAGAGATTGTTGGCACGATGCTTTGTGTCTAACAGTTATAAATTTTAATTTTTTTCATCAAATAGATAAAATAGTCTGAAACAGAAATAGGCTCCGGATTTAACAGAACCTCGGAAAATTGGGACTCGGATTTTCAAGACTACTGTATTTAGTAATTGAATCTATTACTATCTATTCTAGTAAAGCAAGAAATCCCTGAAACATGGTTAATCAAAATCCTTTTTTTATTTTTTAGTTTGCGATTTTGCTGCTGACAATTTTGTTAAAAGGAAGATAAAAAAGCCTGCTAATATGTTTTTCTAGATATTTTAATTCATTAAATGGGGAAAAACCATCTCATAAAATGGTTTCATTATAGTTGTTTCAGATGATTGAAATACTTGTTTCAGATCAACAATCACACAGTACTCCAAGAAATGTTTCCCCAACATATTGTTCTATACCTGAAGGAAATTGTTTAGAAAGTCTATCAGGTTAGTACCAACAGGTTTTGAAATTTGCTGGTAAAAATGTATTATCTTTTTAAATTTTCATTTGTAATAAAACTGTTTTTTTTTATTATATAAAACATTTTGATTAATTGAACAAACAAAAGCTATATTATTGATTACTTGCATTGAAAATGTTGTTGGGCCCAATATGTCATCTGAAGTTGGCTAGGCATTCATTTTTGTCAGTTTTGGTGACGTCATTTCCAGTACGTTCAAACGCCACTGCCGTCAGAGGATTTAATAAAACGGGAAATCATCGATGTTAACTCTAAAATAGCATTGAGTACAATTAATTGACATTAAATCCTTCACTGGCCGTGGACAGTGCGTTCAAATAAACATATGAATTATTAACCAATATAAAAAGGTACATTAAGTAAATGGTTTACCTGTTGTGAGTCGTTACTAGGACTTTGTGTTACCTCTTACTGATCCCTCAGGAAGCTAGCATTTGGCCGGATTCAATCCGTTGGTTGCCAGGAAGACGTCTTCCCTCTCGACTTGGTAGTCTGGGTCTCTCTCAACGACTGGACTTATTTTATTCTTAAAACTAGGGATGGGCCGATTCCGATTCTAAAATTTTCCTTTCGATTCTCGATTCTTTCATCTTATATTAGCTTACATGCTAGTTCTCTTATAATTAATTTAGTTAACATCTTGGTCATATGGCAAAACCGTTTAAAGGTTCTGTTTTAATGTAATAGGCTACACTAAACCTTCAACTTTGATTTATCAATAGGAATTTTTAAAAGCATAAAAACATCAGATAAAAGTAATGACTTATTTTAAAGTTAAAAATGTGAACTTTACTTATTTTATGATGTTTGAAAAAGTACCTAAGCCTATTTACATTGTTTCTCAAAACAAAACAAAAATTAAAAACAAACGAACAACATAAAAAGTAAAAAAATAATATAAATAGGGTAGTTTTTAATATTTAAAAGTCTGGCAGGTAATGTACATTTCTGTTCAAAAACAAGCATTTGAACACGTTGTGGGTCAAGCTAGTTTCATCGCTTGTCATATATAACTCCTGAAGTTGAGAAAGGTTTTTCAGAAAACACTGTCGCAAGTGGGCACACAGGTATTTTATTGCTATTGCATTTAAATGAGGGTATTTGGCACTTTGTACTGCCCAATACTTGCAAACATTACAATCTGCACTGGCTAATGGTTCCCCCAGATAATTGTTTACTTCTTCTTTTACTGTCAATTCCCCTAGAGTACCTTCTTCCTCAACATTCTGGATTAGTAAGGTTTACCTTCTCCAGATCTGGTGGGACCTTTTTTCTGCAGATGTCTGGAACAAGTGCAACTGATTCAGGCCTATTTTGTATTTATTAAATCAATCCCAGTTTATTTTTAACCGACTCACTTGTAGGTCCTGTGTCTGAGAATAAAGTTTCTTCAAGTATAGATCTTTTTTGTTGATAAATTTGGGCAAAATGAAAGTTGTTAAGTGCTTTTTCATATTTGATGTATTATGTGGTTTTCCACCGTCAGTTTCTGTTAACTATCATCGAATTGACGTGACGGCCAGTACCCTGAACCAAATACCTTCGGGCCTCTTAACGCTTTATGTTTATTAGTACTACTCAGCTGGTGTTGCTACTTTTGGAAAAATTAAGGCACAGTATTTAACAACAAGCTTCACATTACTTACAGATGTAATTACGATGGTTTTTGTTTGATAGATACACGCCGACGGGATTAAAAACATGATGTTATTCTAACAGCTTTTTGTCCGTAGTTATAGGCTAACACACATATTTGTTATAACATATTGTAATGATTTTCACTACTGTTTTCAAAATTTCACAAAACCTTAAAAGTAAGTCGGAAATATTGACTAAATATTTAGTTGTAAAATAATACTTAAAAACGAACTTGGTTAAAGTTAAGTACAAACATTTATACACTTAGATAAACTCATCCTTACTAGGAAGTAAATTATAACGTAAATTCCTTAACGGAGTTTATTTACGTTCCATTTACTGTAGGAAAAAACTATGCTGGGTCAGTTGGACCGACACGTATTTTTATAAATATTATGATAAGAAACGTATATTCATACTTAGATATGATAGGGGAACAAAGTATAAGAACACATTATTTAAAAATGAGCCTAAAATATTTTGGCACTTCTCTATGAAAACGCCGATATTGTGGCCGGCAGCTAAAGTATTAAGGTGCAGTGACGCGTTCGCTTTGTTTGTTAAACTACACGAACTATTTCACCTGTAAGTTTATATTACTGTACATTATTTTGCTACATTTGTAGCTACTGTGCGGATCTGTTTATCGTGTAATAAATAGTTTCATTTGCTATTACAATCGTGTTTATGTTTTCTTTACGCTCCTAAATATATAACATTACTGTGAGAGTTATATCTGTCTATAATATAATTTATTGAGGTTACGTTACGGAGGAATAATACAGTGTTTCTGTTATCCGTCTATTCGCTCAACCGTCATGGCCACGGTTAATCGAGTTTTTACTGTACTCTTTTGTGTTTTGTTCTGACATCTATAAATAAGTGGCAGTAAGACACGTGGGGGGGAGAGAGAGAGTATCGAACCTGCTCTAGAGGGAGAGAGATGAGCGATGTCAAACGACCAGAAATGGTTACGATCTTGATTGGTGTTGTTTCATAAATAATAATATTTTCGTTTACTTTAATCATTTAATTCATTCAAATCAATTAATACATAAATAAGACATAGTTGGTAATTAATTATTTTTCCAATAAATTACTCCACACACATATTTTAATAGTTAACAAAATAGGAATCGGAATCGACACTTTTATGAATGAAGAATCGAGTATCGACGATTCCTCGATACCACCTAGAATCGATGATTCCTGGAATTGAGAATCGGAATCGGCCCAACCCTACTTAAAACTATACCAGAAATATTAAACTTCGTGTGGACAGCTGTTTTACTATCGATCAACAGTCGGTCTCTCATGGCGATAATTAGAACCGTTTGCTCTCAGAACTATTTGGTGGTAAAATACTAGTTTGGCAGTAATATATAAAAAAAATGTTACAGACCTCCCCCTCGAAACGGAAACCAGGGTGGGTGAAATGTGAACCCCCCCCCTGTGTGTGTGTGTGTGTGAAGTATCGTATGTACGGATTTTGGGTCTCTCAAGGCACAGCGGTGGCCCCACCCATACGAGGCGAACAATGCCGGAGCTTAGCCCTGAGAGTAACTACCGAATAACCCATCTATTGCATCCTAAATATCAACAAATGTACAACAATATAAATAAATATATATCTTTTCCCAAACTAACATATAAATCTAACGACCAACAATATACAATACAAATAAATATTAATGTCATCCGTTGGTATACACCTACATATGTAATAATTATCAAGGGAGTTACGCATCACGTCGAGTATGGCTCGCTATGCCTTCGACCCGGGTGGAGTGAGAGTCAGGTAGCTCCCTTTTTAAACAATACCTTATTATCGATGACATAATAATCATGATGAGAATCAATACAAACAAATAAAATAACAGTATATATATTTATTAGGGCACATACAATATAGAATACACAAAATAATAATAGGGTAGGCTTATCTATTAGCACTGGTCCTCTGAACAATGGCATGTCTACCAATTGTTCGGGACTCAACTACTATTCTGCCTATAAATCATTATTGCTTTACCACTTGGGTCCTGGCCTGGCTCTACAGTCCCTAGCGCTATGCCCGACACATCCACAGGCATATCACGTTTGGCATGTAAGCCGAGGGCCCACAAAATAACTCGGGGTTTTCAATGTGACAGGGTTTTGCTTAAGGCGGGTATCAGCATTATATTCGATGTTGCTCACTAGCGTAGACATTTTGTCTAAGTCTGAGAAATTAGTGGGGCGTATGGCAAAATTCAAACAATTCTTCACTGTGGGTGACAAAAGACCTGAGGGCAACATAATGGAAATTGGAGAAGCCGATGTGCTTAATTAATCTCGACTCTAGAGGCCCCCCGCACGTAAGGTGTAATAAGAAATAGCATAGCTTGTCGAATCTGGGGGTGGGGGGGTTAAGTACATACAATTTCATACCTATTTTTAGAAAAACAAGCATACGGGTACATTCAATCCATCCGCGATTGGCAATGTTGCCAGAAGTCTTTCAACTGGTTGTTGCAATCCAGGGAAAACGTGATTGAATGACCAATGATCCGGAGAGGGAAATTTTACCTTGCCGGTTTCACTATGCATGGACCGTAGAACATTAAGCTATCACTTTAATTGCTCTCCTTTTTTTTATTTGGTCAAGGAGGTTACCTAGTTAGTCTGTATGGGACTCAGATTCTACCAGTTCGGGGGTTTGGGTGATTTGGTTGGTAACTTTAGTATGGGGCTCCATATGGTTCCTTAGTTTATATCTTTTGTCCTTAACTACACTTAACGGTAAGGGATATATATTTTTTTATAACACAGATATATACGATAATGTAGCAAGGATGCAATAGGCGGAAAAATGTATTAAATGAATAAAATTTATTATAGCCTTTTAAATATTGTATGGCTAATAAATTGAAATAAATACGATGTTCGAATAATCAAAAGATTTTAAATCTCTGTTTCTAAAGTTAACTCGAGTTGAATAGAAGCGGAACAGAACTGTTTACTTAGGATAAGAGAAGAGTAACTCGTAATTGCTCTACAACTCGCCCTTGCGTGTTTGAACAAAACTTACCTACATGATTCTTTTTGCGAATGACTCTACAGATTTTCACAAACCGTTTGTGCATTTAATACACATATTTTATTTAAAAAAAATAAAGCTATGAATTTAATTATCGTTACAGTTAACACAATATTTCCTGGAATTATAATTATAAAATATAGCTACAAAAAATATGTGTCTTTCTTTATTCGTTAATTAAATTTTTTTTATTTTCTCTTTTATCGTCATCATAGGAATTCATATTTTGAAATAAATACACAAATATAAAATAGAAAAAAGTCTAATAACACATGCACACAAACACTGATATTTCACACAAAAACTGAGGAAGCTGATCATGAAATGAGTTCAGGCTACTGTCCATCTGGAAGATTGGTCTTGTATGGATGATGCTTAGTAAGCATTCCTGTCCAACGTGATCGAAGCAACACCTCGTATTATAAATATTTATGTAGCGCTATGACAGTCACTGGTGGCTGTCGACATTATAAAATGTTAGTTTAAATACACACTAGAAGACAAAATATAATTTGTCATTATTTGAACAAATAATACAAATAAAAACAAATATGTTGGAACGCTTTTGGAAAATTGGTTGGCATTCAATGTGTTAAATGAACAATTTCAGAATTTTTTATATTAAAATGGTCATTGAATCATTGCATCATTTTATTAAAATATCGCCATAAACACATTGAAAACATCTCAGATTCCACCAATCAAATTAGTAATTTTCTGATCCTGATCAGTCCCAGGTGGACAGAGAAAAAAAGTGTTACTTATATTTAGTAGCTTAGAATGGTAACTTAGTTTTTGCAAAACTATTTTATATTTAAAATGTTTTTGTGAAAACTGTTCAGTTTTGTATTTCTTATCAACAGAAACTAAAGTTATGACTATAATTAAAAATTACTTCACACTTTCAACACGGCGGCGATATTGGTGATCTTATCAAACTACTGTCTGGTTTTCGTTAACTTCCACCTCTGACGGCAATGGAACGCTATGCGGGTTGCATAACTTATAGCATCTAATTATCGAGCCTGTTGTTTTCATCTCAATAATTTTATTTCTAACATATACATTTTTATTGGTAACATCAGAACAGTGTATTAGACTCTAAAATATTGTTTTATTTATCGGGTCACAATTTAAAAAAAGAAATACAAATGATAAATTACTGCATGACAAATAAGAAAACACAATTAAAAGGACAGAGAAAAAAAAAATTTTTATACAAAACTAAATACCCTACTACTAAAATATATTACATACAAAAATAAGCACTCAACGTTTAACTCGGAATGTTTATTTCTGTTTGTGCCAAGTGTTTCCGAGATCGATAATGTAAACGGAGACATAGATAATACATATGTCATGTCCGAGACTATTTATAGCCGAGATAAGCTGACATTTGTTTACTACAATCTTATGTTGACACATTAGGTTTTCGGGCGTCCAAGCATTTTGTCAATGACACATATTTACAATAGTTTGTTCCCACCTCGAGTTGGTTCATTCACTCTAATAGGACAGTTATCGTTTATTCTTGCGATAGTTCAGAAAGCTTAGTTAATTTTTACGATCGTTGTTTTTACCGGATATTTTGCAGCGTTAAATGGTTCAAACTAAAAAAAAACCATTAAAATATAAAAGTTGAACAAAATTAAATCTGTTCATAAAACTCCCTGAAACATTATTACAGTTGAAGCATCAAAAGTTAAATTGGGATGTGGTCGGATTTAAAAACGACTCATGCACAATATTCTCCAAACTCTTTTGAAGCATTGACGTAAAAATCAAACCTTTATACAAACGCGTATCGACAGTAGAGAAGTTACAGTTAGCCTGGGAGTGAGTGTGCTGGTAAGCTCGCCGTATTTAAGAATATAGGTGCATCAGCACGCTCTCTGTACCTCGTAAGGGAACCCAGAGCGGGCCGGAATGTTAGCCGTGTTGAAAGTGTTAACCAAGTGATTGTATAGGGCTTACTTGCTGGCGCATTTTAAAACAATCGTTCCTTTTACAAAGTAGTTAGCTAGTAAGCCTTGTGTATTCACTTGGTTAAGTAATTTTTAATTATAGTTTAATCATTTAATTCAAGATGATTACATCAAGAAACTTTAAAGCTATGAATTGTCAAATATATTATTATTTTATTTTTTTTTTTTTTATATATATCTTACGCATTGACATATCATCATAGGGGGAACACATTCAGGTGAAGATACTATCAATATCACTAACTTCACTATCACAAATATGGTCCACTACAAACGGGCGTGAGGAAAGTTGTACTAAATCATCATTAAAGAGTAAAAATTTCACTGCCCTTGTTCTCACTCACTTATATATAGTCAACCTCGGACCACCACATGTTTTCCTTTTTGTCACTGTACAACTCACAAGAAACATTAGCTACTGACCGACACAGTATTAACTAAACTGAACAAGAGAGTTCACTACTAAAGTCTATCTGTCTATCATGTCTGATAAAGGTACAAATTATATGCTATAAATATCTATTCTTATCTATGCTGGATGTTTTGAGGAGCGATAGGCTATTAAATGTCACATCAAACAATAAATACTCTTGAAGCAAACAAATATTGATGTAAAACAAATGTCTTTATGACATGGATGATTAATGTGTCTTCTGTCCATAGCAGCAATAGGTTAAGTTACTTGTATGAGGCCTCAATGCTCGCTTCATCCTTTCTATTGGTGTATTCTGTTTAACCAAATAACAAAGGGAGCCTTCACAGCAGCTTTGGTAATTCTTTCAAGGAAGGATTTTATGACTTTTTGACAATTCTAAAATTTGAACAAACTTTTCAACCCTCTTGCTCCTATTTCAGTAGGAAACAATTTTGTACAAAAACATCTGATCTTTAAGCCAAATGCTATTTCTTCGCACTCATTCATTGTATGTGAGTGCTGGTTAGGAATGTTATCATCCCATGACACAGTTAAATCAATCAGTAGCACCATATTTTTGCTTTTCTACAAGTTTTAATATAGTATCGTTGTTATTCATTACAGATCTACAAAACTCTTTCATTAAAAATATTGTTATGGAGAGAAACAGTGTATTGAAGTCTGGGGTGGTTGGTAAAGACAGACGCTCTACTTATCTCAAGGAAGATTCAGGTATTAAAATTTTATCTTATGAGATACCTAATATATTTCACAAAAATATGTATAGGTTTTTTTTAACTTGAGAAATTAAGGTTATTATGAAATTTTTATATGACATAGGTTAGTTAATAATATCCTAATTTTTTACTTTTATTTTTAATTCTGACTCGGTTTGATATTTAACTAAGAATACATGGTATTTAACACTTTTACTGTGTTTGAGTTGAATTTTGAGGGGTAGTGTTATAAAATTTTAAATGTTATTAGAAACTCATGAAAGGGGGTAACTACATTCAACCACGACCATGCTAATATTCCAAATGGATTACCTGTACGAAAATCATTTCTACTGTTCTAATTTTTATTTTAAAGTTTTTATAAGATGTCAAATGTAAAGAGACATTTAAAATAATTCTATTAAATTATAAGCCTTCATGCCTTGAGATAAATCAGATCAATTTCATATTTGCTTGGATAAATTACAAATAATTAATTTGTCTTGATTCAAGAGTTTCATGCTTAAATGGCCATAGTTAGGTTGCAGGGGGTAATTTAAAATTTGATCAGTTTCTAAGTGAAATTGCTTGATATATTAAATTGTATGATTCCATATTCATGGTTTTGAGAAATCAAGACTAGTGCTTAAGTCATCTGATGTTTTAGTTAACGACCAAACCTGCCAGTCACATCGATTGAATAATCTTAAAGCTCATTTTGGCACTCTACAATTAAAATTTATTGAGGTAGAGAAAGTAATCAAATTTTATCAATAATAAACTATTGTAATAAAATATCAGCTAATTTAAATTCAAAAATTTAACATTAATAACATAAAACTAATTTCAATAAAAAAGAAAGAGTTTTTATGTTATATATATATATATATATATATATATATATATATATATATTTTAGGTTAGTTTTGGTTGGTAAAGATTATTTAGATTTTTTGGACTAGGAGACTGACAGACTTACCTTGGTAAGAGTCCACACTGTAGTCTTGAAATAGAAACACACAAAAGCACTTAACAATGATATATTTCAACCACACAGTGGTCTTTGTCAATCGAAGAGAAAACACAAAAAGAAATATGAGAGAATGAAATAAAATAAATACCGTATTTATTTTATTTCATTCTCTCATATTTCTTTTTGTTTTCTCTTCGATTGACAAAGACCACTGTGTGGTTGAAATATATCATTGTTAAGTGCTTTTATGTGTTTCTATTTCAAGACTACAGTGTGGACTCTTACCAAGGTAAGTCTGTCAGTCTCCTAGTCCAAAAAATCTATCTATATATATATATATATATATATATATATATATATATATATATATATATATATATATATAATAAATTAAAAATATTTCAAAAACAAGAATACTTTTAATGAATATAGTATTCTTGTTTTTGAAATATTTTAAATTTATTAACTATATATACAAGAAAACATATCACCATATTTAATATATATACCACATTTATAAAAACATACACAACAATTTAATGAATCTACAAACAACATATACAGAAGACATACTATTCAAAAACATTATACACAAGACTCAAGAGGAAACGTGTATAACGTCAACAATTACCAACACGGCAGAACTAACATCCACACCAGAAAAATTGAAGAAAAGTAATCAGTGATTCGACAATGGTCAAGTGACCAAAATGCGCCTCATCACACAAAGTAAAATCATTGCACTTAATGGTGGATAAAATTACTTACAATAGTAATATATTAACTTCATAAAATCAGTGCAACGGAAAAACAATGAATAACCTAAAATATCAAGAATATATATAGAATCTTTTGTTTTGTTTTTCTCTTTCTTGACTGAAGAAGATCGTGTTGATCGAAATATTTCAAATAATAGTGTATTAAGTGTTTTATATGTGCTTATTTCCAAGAGATTGCAGTTTTGGACTATTGCCTTTAGGTAAGTCTTTAGGTGATCAATCATTGTTTAAGTGCTTTTATGTGTTTCTATTTCAAGACTACAGTGTGGACTCTTACCAAGGTAAGTCTGTCAGTCTCCTAGTCCAAAAAATCTATATATATATATATAGTCATTTATAAATACGGTATATATATATATATATATATATATATATATATATATATATATATATATATATATATTAGGTTAGTTTTGGTTGGTAAAGATTATTTAGATTTTTTGGACTAGGAGACTGACAGACTTACCTTGGTAAGAGTCCACTCTGTCTTGAAATAGAAACACATAAAAGCACTTGAACAATGATATATTTCAACCACACAGTGGTCTTTGTCAATCAAAGAGAAAACACAAAAAGTAATATGAGAGAATGAAATAAAATAATTATAAATTGTAATCACAGATTGTGTAGAGTAGAAATCAGATGTCACAGATTAAAGATATATATATATATATATTGTTTCCATGAGCATATGAGTGATTAGAGTTTATATAAGTCTGTCAGGGGAAAAGATTGGAGACGTCTAAGGCTATTAGGAAAAAAAAATGAATGGATTTATTTGATGTTGAGGTTAGGGGGATTCTCTGGACTTGGTATACCACTGGTATGATAGTTCCCATCTTCTCAGTTCTGAGGGATTGCAATCAGGGGGAGAGATTTAATTATTTTTGTGGTATAGCAGTCATCAAAAGTTGTGATGTTGTAACTCGCAGCATGTTGAGCTGTTGGCCTATCCATATTCATAATTTTAACATCATGTCTGTGGCCATTCGTTCTGATATTCAGACCATCCGTGGTCAGGCCTTTGTACTGTGCTGAGCAAAGTTTACATGTAAATTTGACTCTAGCGCCATGTTTTAAAAAAAAAGAAGAAGAAGGACGCGTTAGTCTGGCTTGGGCAGCCGAAGGAAGCGAAGCCATTTTTAGAAACCAAAATCCCATTTGTTTATTATAATTAAAGTAACCAATAAGAATTTAATTGTGTGTGAAACGTAAATCTTAAAGAGAACTGAATCCTATATGAACAACCAGCAAAACTCCAAAATCCGATAAGTATATAGCGCTAGAAAAATAAACCTTTAGTGAACTTTTAAAGTTATAAAAAGAAAATTATAAGAAAATCTAAAATTGTAAATTATTAGAATATCTTGAAATAATATAATAGTATAGTAGTAAGAAAGCCTAATCCAGTTCAAACAGGTTAGGGACGTTTTTCTTATTCCAAATTTTAGATTTTACATCAGAAAGCTAATTATTAAAACTGTTTTTTAAAATTAATCTTGTTTATTAAAATTTATTTAATTAACCAAAGAGTTAGAAGATATAGCCCATGCATAAAACCCCGAGATATTAAGAGATCTTAGAAAATAGCCTAGGGTATAAAACCTTGTAACTAAAATATTAAGAATTGAGTTTTGACTATTTTGTTAAAACTTGTTAAGTTTTTTGTTCTGTTTATTGTTTAAATGAAAGAATTATTAAAATTAAAAGAATTTAAACTATTCCTGAGTTTTTGTTTTAAATTTAATAGAAATTAAATTATTCATTCATTCAATAAAAAATAATAATAATAATAATAAACATAATATTTGACACAACAACGTGGGGCTCGATATAAAAAGATATAAGGTTTATTTAGAGATTTTGAAACAAAATTAAGTTAGAACTTTTTATATAAAAAATTTTATTTACAAAAAATTGTAAAATTAAGGCTTGGTTTAGTAGAATAAAGTATATATATTTAAATTGTTTATTCTTGTACAATAAGTTTACTTACAGCTAAAAAAAAAAAAAAATATATATATATATATATATATATATATATATATATATATATTTAAGATCAAATAATATACACAAATACAGGAATATTTAATTTATTGAATAATAAACTCAAAGCTTTTCGTTGGTTTACATTACCAACATCTTCAGGAGTTACAATAGTAAGAATAGTAAGCTTTGAGTTTATTATTCAATAAATTAAATATTCCTGTATTTGTGTATATTATTTGATCTTAAAAATATTCTAATAGGAAAACACATTTGATATTCTATATATATATATATATAAAGTTAATATAATACTATTGTAAGTAATTTTATCCACCATTAAGTGCAATGATTTTACCTTGAGGGATGAGGCGCCTTTCGGTCACTTGACCATTGTCGAATCACTGTGATTAAATCATCACGGATTTAAAGTTTATGATATAGTGTTATATGTGATTTGTGTAAATATTGATTACTTGAAACTAGATATTAATAGTCTGTCAGAAGGAGGTAAATGGAGTTGTTAAAAATGATATAAGTTTGGGGAATTTATTATAAGTAATGAAATGTAGTTGAATGAAAATTATTCTTTCTTGTGTTTAAAGACCTCAACACAAGATTCTTTAAAATAAGTAGTAGGTAGGATAGATGAGTCCATAACCTAGTACTAGGACAGTGAGGAACAAATTCGTTTCAAAATGATTTGAATTGAGAATAATGAAAAGTGGCAAAAAGTGTTTGCTGCTTTATTATTGTCTCAATACATCCCCTTATAGTTGCTCAAATTTATTATGTTTTGTTATTTGTATATTATTTTGATGCCTATTATTACTGGAAAATGGTTTGCATAAACTAGTAATTTCCATAATTGTTATCCATTTAATCAAGTGAAATAAAAGTAAGAAATGTACGCCTAATCCATTGTGTTAACATTACAGATATTGAGGGCATATTGAATACATCAAAATTAATTTCTTCAGAAACAGATACATGGTTGACATGTTCTTCTAAAAAGAAAAGTAAGTACATAAATTGTATGGTAGCGTGTTCAATTTCTATCGGCTCACACTCTCCTTATATATATATCTTGTACAAATTTTCAGTTGTTAATAAAATGTTTTTATTCACCTAATCAAGTTCAAATAATTTTTTTTTAAATTGTAGCTGTTGACACTTGATATTAATACAGTTCTTTCAAATACTAATTCATTAATTAAATTTAATGAATTAACATTAGTTTTATATAAATAACAAATATCAAAAATCTCTAACTAGTGATGGATCAATCATAAAAGTTGATTAACATGTTTGCTACCGCGTGGTTTTCCACAAGGAACCGGCAGTAAGAATTTGATTTCTCCACACAGACCACGTTAACGTGGGCCTGACCTTCATTACAGACCAAAAGTGGAAAGTTGTTATAATAACTTATAACTTTATACGAACCCTTGTCGTATGTGCATTTTCGTTGTATATTTTTGTTTTTGCTGTTTTTAGTGATTTTTAGGATGGCGCATATATGAGCCGGTCGATCTATAGCACGAAAATATTATCATTTTACGGTCTTCCTACGTATGAGGCACTACAGTGTATCCCCTCAAATCAGAAACCAAATATTTTGATGAAAACAAATTTTTGAAGTATGTAAAATGTAATAAAATATAAAAAATTTATACGCTATTAAATTTTGCTACTTATATAAAACAGGGCTTAGATGTGTAATATATTAGAAATAACACTATATACAGTAAAAACAGAAATGTCATACAAAGTCTTATATCAACAACTCCCAACTAACTCCTCTTGGCTAGTCATGCTAGACAGATTGCTTATATAGCCTACATATCTTATTGATAAGATGCTGACATTATAAACAATATTTTATCAGAGATAAAATATGTTTACATTTGTGTTCCATATATATATATATATATATATATATATATATATATATATATATATATATATATATATATAGTAGGCCAACAGAATATTTACAAACACACTCATCACTTGGGACAGGTTTACATCCTGTGTTGATAAATGCCTTTTAGAGTATATTCTTTGTGATTCTAATGAAAAGAATAATGCATGAAGGAATAAACAATGTGTCAGCAGTATTTGACCTCATTGACCTTGATAACTGAGAGACCAAATGTTTCACATTAACATCAGACATGTGTATAGCCCGATACGTATAAATCAAACCGTTAAAATAAACCACTGATTTGTCAGAGGAATAAAAGTATCAGCCATCCGTCTATTTCAACTACCCAGAGCAGCGCATATGTGTTCCTGCTGGTCCATACCAATAGTTATTTTTTTTACATTGTGGAGCACGTGTTGAAAATACCTCAATTCCAATGCAGCTGCCGTTCACACATTCGGCAATAAATATTCGTTGCCGTTCTAACATATTGTCTCGTTTACTCATCGGGCAGTAATATATCCGTCTCCGCTCTAACATAATGTCACGTTTACACATTGGAGCGTTAAAATATCCATAGCCACTCTAACAATGTTGCGCTTACATATTTGGCGGTAAAATACCCATCTCGGCTGTAGCATAACTTTGGGTTTACACATTCGGCAGTAAAATATCTGTTGCATCTAAATAATGTGGCGTTAGTATGTAATTACATTTGTAATGCCTGCACCATAACAACTTTTTGTAAACGTTATCTATTCGAAAATATCATAACAAAATTTGTTTTTTTTTCTATTGTGTTGGTAATTGTGGTATTTGGAATCGGGAATCGATTTCTTGGTATCGGAATCGGTAAAATTTTGAAACCGCCTCATCACTACTCTTTACCACAACACTTTTTTATTTTACTTTATGTATATTTCAGTTATCAAGTAACCATCTTCAGAGCGATAACATACAAAGAGGATGGTTACTTGGTAACTGAAATATACATAAGGATAAAATTAGAAATTGTTGTGATTAAGAGGTTTTTTGAGTATTTATTATTAATTACCTGTTGTCACATCATTCTAGTTAACAAAGTCTCACCACAGTTTCTTCCAACATACACTCATAGATGAGGGTTTTTTGTTTGTCCACTAATTTTTTATTTTAGAAATTTGTTTGTGTATTATTCGTGAATTCTAATTTATCCAGTATTGGCTCACTGTTAAAATTTTATTATTATCCATGACATTTAATAAATCCGTGAAGATAGTAGGCTTTAAATATGGCAATGACACTCTGGTTGATCAAGGGTGCATTTGGTAGGAATTACAACACTTCCACGTTAGGATGTAACAAATTTAGATGTTCGGGTGACCAGGCACATTGTCGATTATACTTACTTACTAGTCAACGCCCACCCTTGGCAGTTGAGCCATTTGGCGACGCGCTGACCAGTAGAGATGGGTATCCCTGAAGATGGGACTGCAGTAATTCTGGGCCCAGTACAGGGCTGTGCAATCATTAAGGTGTTCAGCATTAATAAGTTCACCACCACCCAGCAGACACTCCGGGGTTGGTAGCACATGGATGCGGTGGTGGTGCGTAGCAAGGTAATCATGACCTGTCTTCAATCTGAAAGCTGCAACGCTAACAGATTGGGCCACGTTTTGGTCAATTGGTCTACTCGTCACAAGACTTTTCCACCGTTTTCCTGCTGAGAGCTCCCTCAATCGACCGTGATTCCATTTTTTAGTGGACGTCTTTATTAGGGATCTGGAGGAATGTAGTGAACTCAGATGCTCGGGCTGGGAGAGGCTTGTTCCCTGATTTGCTAGTTGATCAGCCTTTTCATTGCCAGTGATGTTTACATGGCTCGGGATCCACTGGAAATTAAATACCCACCTGGAATTTATGAGAGCATTTAGTTTTCTTCTACATTCTATCGTTTTACTACAGTCGGTCCTTGAGTTCCCAGAGAGATTCATGATGGTGGTCTTAGAGTCAACAAGGAAAACGGCCTTACCCGGAGCAGTCAGGTTCTCAAGTTCTATTGCTGCAGCATATATGGCAGCTACCTCACCGTCATAGTTGCTAAGGTGGGCCCCGACAGCAGAAAATCCCTCAAAATATATGCAGTAGTATGCAGCACCTGTTTCGCCTGATCCGGGTATGGATAATCCATCTGTGTAAATTTGGAGCCATTCTGGTGCAGGGTATTTTTCATTGATAGTTCGGAGGGCTGCATTTCTGTGCACAATGGGAAGAGAACTTTAAAATTAATTATACTGTTTTTCTTGTCTTTGTTTTAAAACATGATACATATTAGCTGGAAATGCTGTAATTTTGACAACCACAAATAAGCAAAATCACGAATAGCAAGGGTCTAATGTATTATTCAGAATAAAATTTCGAGGAATTAAAAAAGTTAGATTATACAATACTGATTTTTTCTATACTTTACTTTCTAATCATTTTCAATACATAAATGAATTCTTATAATAATTCAAATGCACAGTATTTATATAATTCCAGTTTAGTGCCAATAACCTTGTATCAGTTGTAAAACTTGTGTTCTTGTTTTTATATTTCAGATCAGAGACTGAGGATTAGTTCGAGGAAAAACTCTTTATTTTTACCCAATACTACTCCAATCAAGAACAATATAGATAAACAATCAATTACTATGTCAGGTTGGTATAGTCACTATAAATCTGTGACATTTGGATATTTATACACATCTGTGGTTCACTTCAGTCTTTTTCTTTCTCTTATTTGATTGACAAAGATCATTTTGATCGAAACATTTCAATAGTGTGATAAGTTTTTATATGTGTTTATTTCCAAGAGATTGCAGTTTTGGACTATTTCCATTAGGTAATTCTGTCAGTCTCCTATCTAGTACAAAAATTCATATATATATATATATATATATATATATATATATATATATATATATAACTTCAAAAAGTTCATAATCAAGATATATTTTATTCAACATTTACAATTATGCTGAAGCTTTTCGCCGGTGTATAGTTCCAGCATTCTCAAAGACTAGCTTCAGATTAGCTTCAGCATAATTGTAAATGTTGAATAAAATATATCTTGATTATGAACTTTTTGAAGTTATTTAATAATTATAACAAATCAAGAATAAATAATCATCTTTATTATAATATATATATATATATATATATATATGAAGTTAATAAATTACCAATTTTGAGTAATTTTTCCACCTTTAAGTGCAATATTTTACCTTGAGTGATGAGGCGCCTTTCGGTCTTTGACCATTGTCGAATCACTGATTGATTCAGTGATTCGACAATGGTCAAAGACCGAAAGGCGCCTCATCACTCAAGGTAAAATATTGCACTTAAAGGTGGAAAAATTACTCAAAATTGGTAATTTATTAACTTCATAAAGTCAGTGCAACGGAAAAACAATGGATAATATTAAATATCAGGAATATATATATATATATATATATATATATGAATTTTTGTACTAGGAGACTGACATACTTACTTGGTAAGAGTCCACACTGTAGTCTTGAAATAGAAACACATAAAAGCACTTAAACAATGATATATTTCAACCACACAGTGGTCTTTGTCAATCGAAGAGAAAACACAAAAAGAAATATGTGTTTCTATTTCAAGACTACAGTGTGGACTCTTACCAAGGTAAGTCTGTCAGTCTCCTAGTCCAAAAAATCTAAATAATCTTTACCAACCAAAACTAACCTAAATATATATATATATTTTTAGGTTAGTTTTGGTTGGTAAAGATAAATCTAAATCTATATATATATATAAAGAACAAAAGTCAAAATACAAATACAAGAATTAATTTGAATTTACATTCAAAGCTTTTCGTTGGCTAACAGTACCAACATCATCAGGAATATTAAACAAATATTTTGACTTTTGTTCTTTATTAATATACAAGAAAACATATTGCGATATTTATATATATATATATATATATATATATTCTAGATATTTAAAATTATCCATTGTTTTTCCGTTGCACTGACTTTATGAAACTAATAAATCACTAATTTTGAGTAATTTTATCCACCATTAAGTGCAATAATTTTACCTTGAGTGATGAGGTACCTTTCGGTCGTTGACCATTGTCGAATCACTGATTGTTCTCTGCTGTGGATGCTACGTCCGTGGAGCCGGTGTTTGTAGAAGTTACGCGCACTATTTCTTGATCTGTGTGTATGAGGTTTCTGTATAGTATGTCTTCTGTATATGTTGTTTGTAAATTCATTAAGTTGTTGTGTATATTTTTATAAATGTGGTATTTTTCTAGTGAGTTTAGTTCTATTGGGTTGTTATTTATTTCCAGTATGGTTAGGTTATTTTCGTAATTTGTAATTTCGTGTTTATGGGAAATTAGGTGTGCTGCAACATTTGATACTTTAGAATTTTTATTTTTGAATGCTCTATAATGTTCTTCAAATCTTATTTTAAACGTTCTGGATGTTTTTCCTATGTAAAAAGCGTTACAGTTGTTGCAAGTGATTTTGTAGATTCCTGATAGGTTATGATTTTCTGAATTTGTTATGTGGTTTTTGTTACTAAGATATTTTATTATTTTGTTGTTTGGTTTGTAAGTTGGAGTGTAGTATTCTTTGTTGTATATATTTGTTATTTTTTCTATTTTGTTATTGGTATATTTATATTTTAGGTAGATTTTTTTATTTTTATTGTTTTCGTGTTCCGGTTGTAGTGTTGTGTTGAGGTTAGGTTTTTTTGTGAATTTATTGTATATATTTTTTATAATGTGTTTGTTGTATCCATTTTCTATTGCTATTTTTGTAATGTTATCTAATTCTTCATTTAATTTTTGTTTGTTATCCTGTGTGTATTTTATTGCTTTATTTATCATGTTACTGTAAGTGTTAATTTTGTGTGTCCAGGGGTGGTTAGATTTGTAGTGTATTGTGGTGTTGTTGGAAGTTGGTTTCCTGTATACTGTAGTTTCTATTTTATTATCATTTATATTTAAAGTAATGTCGAGGAAGTTGATTGTTCTATTTATTTCTGTTTCAACGGTGAATTGTATGTTTTCGTTGTATGTATTTAGTTTGTTTAATATTATGAGGTGTTCGTTGTGAATGGTAGGTTGGTATATTACAAGTATATCGTCTACATATCTTGTCCATAGTAAGATATTGTGTGTGTTTATTATAGGTTTAATTATTATTTGTTCAAAATGTTGTAAATATATTTCTGACATGACAGATGAAATGGGTGAACCCATGGGGAGTCCTGTTGTTTGTTTATAATATTTATTGTTAAATTGGAAGTAATTTTGGTTACATATGTGTTTGGTTAACGTAATGATACTATCTATTATGTTTCTTTGTTCGTTATTGTGTATCAGTTTGTTTTTTATTATTTCTATGGTTTCTTCTATTGGGATACTAGGGTACATGTTAGTTATGTCATAACTTATTATTTTTGTGTTGCTGTTTGTTTTTATCGTTTTTATTTTATTAATTAATTCGTATCCATTTTTTATATTATATGTGTTGTTGATGTGTATTTTAGCCCTTAGGATTTTGTCTAGGATTTTTGCGATTATGTAAGATGGTGCTGTTGTGAAATTTATTAGTGGTCTAAATGGTGTGTTTGGTTTATGGATTTTAGGTATCCCTGATAATATGGGTGCGCATGGTTTAAATGGGTATAATCTTGTGTGGTATTTTAATTTATTGTTATAGTTTAGTGTGTTACGGTGAGTGACTATTAAGTTTTTTATTGTAATAAGGTATTTGTTAGTTGGGTCTGGGATTTGTTCGTATTTATTTTCTTTTATGTAGTTAGTCATTGAATCGATATATTTGGTATTTTCTATTATTACTGGGGTATTTGTTTTATCTGATTTTAATATTAAGTAATCGTTGTTTTCTAGTTTTTCTTTGAGTTTTATAATTTCTTTTTTATTAATATATTGTTCTGTTTTTTTGTTTTTTTCCGTTTTTATTAGGTTAATTTTATTATTAATGTTATTTCTTATGTGTTCAGTATTTTGGTGGGTAATTTTGTGGATGTTAGATTCTGTGTCAACTATTAGGTTTTTTATTATTTGTTTTTTGTTGAAGTTAGGTAGGTTATATTTGAAGGAATTAGTTATTATTATTTTTTCTTTTTCAGTAAATTCTGTTTTAGTTAAGTTTATGAATTTATTATTGTTAGAGGTGTGGGTTGGTTTTAGGCTATTTTTTAGGTTATGTTGTTGTTTTGAAGTGTGGATTAGTGCTAGGCTATTTTTTAGGTTAAGTTGTTTTGATAAATTTTCGATTTTTTTGTTTTGTCTGTTAATAGTGTTTGTTTTATGTTTTATTATAATTTGTTGTATTTTTTCGTAAATAATAGGTGTGAGAGTGTCAAAAGTTTTCATTAATTCCAAATGGGTAGTGTATAGTTGTAAATTGATTTGGCTTTTTTTGTGGTAGGCAGCTTTAATGTTTTGTTTAATAATGTGTGATTCTGCTATTTTTGTTGCTTTATTGATAATAGTGTTTTGTTTATTTTTTATGTGTAATTTTGCGTATTTTGGTGTTATATTAAGAGTTAGGCATTTTTTATTAAATTGTATTTTGTTGATGCAGTTCTGGAGTTTGATTTTGAGGTTAATGTATTTACGGTACAATTGTTTACCTTGGTAGGTATTAAATTCTAGATATTTAAAATTATCCATTGTTTTTCCGTTGCACTGACTTTATGAAACTAATAAATCACTAATTTTGAGTAATTTTATCCACCATTAAGTGCAATAATTTTACCTTGAGTGATGAGGTACCTTTCGGTCGTTGACCATTGTCGAATCACTGATTGTTCTCTGCTGTGGATGCTACGTCCGTGGAGCCGGTGTTTGTAGAAGTTACGCGCACTATTTCTTGATCTGTGTGTATGAGGTTTCTGTATAGTATGTCTTCTGTATATGTTGTTTGTAAATTCATTAAGTTGTTGTGTATATTTTTATAAATGTGGTATTTTTCTAGTGAGTTTAGTTCTATTGGGTTGTTATTTATTTCCAGTATGGTTAGGTTATTTTCGTAATTTGTAATTTCGTGTTTATGGGAAATTAGGTGTGCTGCAACATTTGATACTTTAGAATTTTTATTTTTGAATGCTCTATAATGTTCTTCAAATCTTATTTTAAACGTTCTGGATGTTTTTCCTATGTAAAAAGCGTTACAGTTGTTGCAAGTGATTTTGTAGATTCCTGATAGGTTATGATTTTCTGAATTTGTTATGTGGTTTTTGTTACTAAGATATTTTATTATTTTGTTGTTTGGTTTGTAAGTTGGAGTGTAGTATTCTTTGTTGTATATATTTGTTATTTTTTCTATTTTGTTATTGGTATATTTATATTTTAGGTAGATTTTTTTTATTTTTATTGTTTTCGTGTTCCGGTTGTAGTGTTGTGTTGAGGTTAGGTTTTTTTGTGAATTTATTGTATATATTTTTTATAATGTGTTTGTTGTATCCATTTTCTATTGCTATTTTTGTAATGTTATCTAATTCTTCATTTAATTTTTGTTTGTTATCCTGTGTGTATTTTATTGCTTTATTTATCATGTTACTGTAAGTGTTAATTTTGTGTGTCCAGGGGTGGTTAGATTTGTAGTGTATTGTGGTGTTGTTGGAAGTTGGTTTCCTGTATACTGTAGTTTCTATTTTATTATCATTTATATTTAAAGTAATGTCGAGGAAGTTGATTGTTCTATTTATTTCTGTTTCAACGGTGAATTGTATGTTTTCGTTGTATGTATTTAGTTTGTTTAATATTATGAGGTGTTCGTTGTGAATGGTAGGTTGGTATATTACAAGTATATCGTCTACATATCTTGTCCATAGTAAGATATTGTGTGTGTTTATTATAGGTTTAATTATTATTTGTTCAAAATGTTGTAAATATATTTCTGACATGACAGATGAAATGGGTGAACCCATGGGGAGTCCTGTTGTTTGTTTATAATATTTATTGTTAAATTGGAAGTAATTTTGGTTACATATGTGTTTGGTTAACGTAATGATACTATCTATTATGTTTCTTTGTTCGTTATTGTGTATCAGTTTGTTTTTTATTATTTCTATGGTTTCTTCTATTGGGATACTAGGGTACATGTTAGTTATGTCATAACTTATTATTTTTGTGTTGCTGTTTGTTTTTATCGTTTTTATTTTATTAATTAATTCGTATCCATTTTTTATATTATATGTGTTGTTGATGTGTATTTTAGCCCTTAGGATTTTGTCTAGGATTTTTGCGATTATGTAAGATGGTGCTGTTGTGAAATTTATTAGTGGTCTAAATGGTGTGTTTGGTTTATGGATTTTAGGTATCCCTGATAATATGGGTGCGCATGGTTTAAATGGGTATAATCTTGTGTGGTATTTTAATTTATTGTTATAGTTTAGTGTGTTACGGTGAGTGACTATTAAGTTTTTTATTGTAATAAGGTATTTGTTAGTTGGGTCTGGGATTTGTTCGTATTTTTTTTTCTTTTATGTAGTTAGTCATTGAATCGATATATTTGGTATTTTCTATTATTACTGGGGTATTTGTTTTATCTGATTTTAATATTAAGTAATCGTTGTTTTCTAGTTTTTCTTTGAGTTTTATAATTTCTTTTTTATTAATATATTGTTCTGTTTTTTTGTTTTTTTCCGTTTTTATTAGGTTAATTTTATTATTAATGTTATTTCTTATGTGTTCAGTATTTTGGTGGGTAATTTTGTGGATGTTAGATTCTGTGTCAACTATTAGGTTTTTTATTATTTGTTTTTTGTTGAAGTTAGGTAGGTTATATTTGAAGGAATTAGTTATTATTATTTTTTCTTTTTCAGTAAATTCTGTTTTAGTTAAGTTTATGAATTTATTATTGTTAGAGGTGTGGGTTGGTTTTAGGCTATTTTTTAGGTTATGTTGTTGTTTTGAAGTGTGGATTAGTGCTAGGCTATTTTTTAGGTTAAGTTGTTTTGATAAATTTTCGATTTTTTTGTTTTGTCTGTTAATAGTGTTTGTTTTATGTTTTATTATAATTTGTTGTATTTTTTCGTAAATAATAGGTGTGAGAGTGTCAAAAGTTTTCATTAATTCCAAATGGGTAGTGTATAGTTGTAAATTGATTTGGCTTTTTTTGTGGTAGGCAGCTTTAATGTTTTGTTTAATAATGTGTGATTCTGCTATTTTTGTTGCTTTATTGATAATAGTGTTTTGTTTATTTTTTATGTGTAATTTTGCGTATTTTGGTGTTATATTAAGAGTTAGGCATTTTTTATTAAATTGTATTTTGTTGATGCAGTTCTGGAGTTTGATTTTGAGGTTAATGTATTTACGGTACAATTGTTTACCTTGGTAGGTATTAAATTCTAGATATTTAAAATTATCCATTGTTTTTCCGTTGCACTGACTTTATGAAACTAATAAATCACTAATTTTGAGTAATTTTATCCACCATTAAGTGCAATAATTTTACCTTGAGTGATGAGGTACCTTTCGGTCGTTGACCATTGTCGAATCACTGATTGTTCTCTGCTGTGGATGCTACGTCCGTGGAGCCGGTGTTTGTAGAAGTTACGCGCACTATTTCTTGATCTGTGTGTATGAGGTTTCTGTATAGTATGTCTTCTGTATATGTTGTTTGTAAATTCATTAAGTTGTTGTGTATATTTTTATAAATGTGGTATTTTTCTAGTGAGTTTAGTTCTATTGGGTTGTTATTTATTTCCAGTATGGTTAGGTTATTTTCGTAATTTGTAATTTCGTGTTTATGGGAAATTAGGTGTGCTGCAACATTTGATACTTTAGAATTTTTATTTTTGAATGCTCTATAATGTTCTTCAAATCTTATTTTAAACGTTCTGGATGTTTTTCCTATGTAAAAAGCGTTACAGTTGTTGCAAGTGATTTTGTAGATTCCTGATAGGTTATGATTTTCTGAATTTGTTATGTGGTTTTTGTTACTAAGATATTTTATTATTTTGTTGTTTGGTTTGTAAGTTGGAGTGTAGTATTCTTTGTTGTATATATTTGTTATTTTTTCTATTTTGTTATTGGTATATTTATATTTTAGGTAGATTTTTTTTATTTTTATTGTTTTCGTGTTCCGGTTGTAGTGTTGTGTTGAGGTTAGGTTTTTTTGTGAATTTATTGTATATATTTTTTATAATGTGTTTGTTGTATCCATTTTCTATTGCTATTTTTGTAATGTTATCTAATTCTTCATTTAATTTTTGTTTGTTATCCTGTGTGTATTTTATTGCTTTATTTATCATGTTACTGTAAGTGTTAATTTTGTGTGTCCAGGGGTGGTTAGATTTGTAGTGTATTGTGGTGTTGTTGGAAGTTGGTTTCCTGTATACTGTAGTTTCTATTTTATTATCATTTATATTTAAAGTAATGTCGAGGAAGTTGATTGTTCTATTTATTTCTGTTTCAACGGTGAATTGTATGTTTTCGTTGTATGTATTTAGTTTGTTTAATATTATGAGGTGTTCGTTGTGAATGGTAGGTTGGTATATTACAAGTATATCGTCTACATATCTTGTCCATAGTAAGATATTGTGTGTGTTTATTATAGGTTTAATTATTATTTGTTCAAAATGTTGTAAATATATTTCTGACATGACAGATGAAATGGGTGAACCCATGGGGAGTCCTGTTGTTTGTTTATAATATTTATTGTTAAATTGGAAGTAATTTTGGTTACATATGTGTTTGGTTAACGTAATGATACTATCTATTATGTTTCTTTGTTCGTTATTGTGTATCAGTTTGTTTTTTATTATTTCTATGGTTTCTTCTATTGGGATACTAGGGTACATGTTAGTTATGTCATAACTTATTATTTTTGTGTTGCTGTTTGTTTTTATCGTTTTTATTTTATTAATTAATTCGTATCCATTTTTTATATTATATGTGTTGTTGATGTGTATTTTAGCCCTTAGGATTTTGTCTAGGATTTTTGCGATTATGTAAGATGGTGCTGTTGTGAAATTTATTAGTGGTCTAAATGGTGTGTTTGGTTTATGGATTTTAGGTATCCCTGATAATATGGGTGCGCATGGTTTAAATGGGTATAATCTTGTGTGGTATTTTAATTTATTGTTATAGTTTAGTGTGTTACGGTGAGTGACTATTAAGTTTTTTATTGTAATAAGGTATTTGTTAGTTGGGTCTGGGATTTGTTCGTATTTATTTTCTTTTATGTAGTTAGTCATTGAATCGATATATTTGGTATTTTCTATTATTACTGGGGTATTTGTTTTATCTGATTTTAATATTAAGTAATCGTTGTTTTCTAGTTTTTCTTTGAGTTTTATAATTTCTTTTTTATTAATATATTGTTCTGTTTTTTTGTTTTTTTCCGTTTTTATTAGGTTAATTTTATTATTAATGTTATTTCTTATGTGTTCAGTATTTTGGTGGGTAATTTTGTGGATGTTAGATTCTGTGTCAACTATTAGGTTTTTTATTATTTGTTTTTTGTTGAAGTTAGGTAGGTTATATTTGAAGGAATTAGTTATTATTATTTTTTCTTTTTCAGTAAATTCTGTTTTAGTTAAGTTTATGAATTTATTATTGTTAGAGGTGTGGGTTGGTTTTAGGCTATTTTTTAGGTTATGTTGTTGTTTTGAAGTGTGGATTAGTGCTAGGCTATTTTTTAGGTTAAGTTGTTTTGATAAATTTTCGATTTTTTTGGTTTGTCTGTTAATAGTGTTTGTTTTATGTTTTATTATAATTTGTTGTATTTTTTCGTAAATAATAGGTGTGAGAGTGTCAAAAGTTTTCATTAATTCCAAATGGGTAGTGTATAGTTGTAAATTGATTTGGCTTTTTTTGTGGTAGGCAGCTTTAATGTTTTGTTTAATAATGTGTGATTCTGCTATTTTTGTTGCTTTATTGATAATAGTGTTTTGTTTATTTTTTATGTGTAATTTTGCGTATTTTGGTGTTATATTAAGAGTTAGGCATTTTTTATTAAATTGTATTTTGTTGATGCAGTTCTGGAGTTTGATTTTGAGGTTAATGTATTTACGGTACAATTGTTTACCTTGGTAGGTATTAAATTCTAGATATTTAAAATTATCCATTGTTTTTCCGTTGCACTGACTTTATGAAACTAATAAATCACTAATTTTGAGTAATTTTATCCACCATTAAGTGCAATAATTTTACCTTGAGTGATGAGGTACCTTTCGGTCGTTGACCATTGTCGAATCACTGATTGTTCTCTGCTGTGGATGCTACGTCCGTGGAGCCGGTGTTTGTAGAAGTTACGCGCACTATTTCTTGATCTGTGTGTATGAGGTTTCTGTATAGTATGTCTTCTGTATATGTTGTTTGTAAATTCATTAAGTTGTTGTGTATATTTTTATAAATGTGGTATTTTTCTAGTGAGTTTAGTTCTATTGGGTTGTTATTTATTTCCAGTATGGTTAGGTTATTTTCGTAATTTGTAATTTCGTGTTTATGGGAAATTAGGTGTGCTGCAACATTTGATACTTTAGAATTTTTATTTTTGAATGCTCTATAATGTTCTTCAAATCTTATTTTAAACGTTCTGGATGTTTTTCCTATGTAAAAAGCGTTACAGTTGTTGCAAGTGATTTTGTAGATTCCTGATAGGTTATGATTTTCTGAATTTGTTATGTGGTTTTTGTTACTAAGATATTTTATTATTTTGTTGTTTGGTTTGTAAGTTGGAGTGTAGTATTCTTTGTTGTATATATTTGTTATTTTTTCTATTTTGTTATTGGTATATTTATATTTTAGGTAGATTTTTTTATTTTTATTGTTTTCGTGTTCCGGTTGTAGTGTTGTGTTGAGGTTAGGTTTTTTTGTGAATTTATTGTATATATTTTTTATAATGTGTTTGTTGTATCCATTTTCTATTGCTATTTTTGTAATGTTATCTAATTCTTCATTTAATTTTTGTTTGTTATCCTGTGTGTATTTTATTGCTTTATTTATCATGTTACTGTAAGTGTTAATTTTGTGTGTCCAGGGGTGGTTAGATTTGTAGTGTATTGTGGTGTTGTTGGAAGTTGGTTTCCTGTATACTGTAGTTTCTATTTTATTATCATTTATATTTAAAGTAATGTCGAGGAAGTTGATTGTTCTATTTATTTCTGTTTCAACGGTGAATTGTATGTTTTCGTTGTATGTATTTAGTTTGTTTAATATTATGAGGTGTTCGTTGTGAATGGTAGGTTGGTATATTACAAGTATATCGTCTACATATCTTGTCCATAGTAAGATATTGTGTGTGTTTATTATAGGTTTAATTATTATTTGTTCAAAATGTTGTAAATATATTTCTGACATGACAGATGAAATGGGTGAACCCATGGGGAGTCCTGTTGTTTGTTTATAATATTTATTGTTAAATTGGAAGTAATTTTGGTTACATATGTGTTTGGTTAACGTAATGATACTATCTATTATGTTTCTTTGTTCGTTATTGTGTATCAGTTTGTTTTTTATTATTTCTATGGTTTCTTCTATTGGGATACTAGGGTACATGTTAGTTATGTCATAACTTATTATTTTTGTGTTGCTGTTTGTTTTTATCGTTTTTATTTTATTAATTAATTCGTATCCATTTTTTATATTATATGTGTTGTTGATGTGTATTTTAGCCCTTAGGATTTTGTCTAGGATTTTTGCGATTATGTAAGATGGTGCTGTTGTGAAATTTATTAGTGGTCTAAATGGTGTGTTTGGTTTATGGATTTTAGGTATCCCTGATAATATGGGTGCGCATGGTTTAAATGGGTATAATCTTGTGTGGTATTTTAATTTATTGTTATAGTTTAGTGTGTTACGGTGAGTGACTATTAAGTTTTTTATTGTAATAAGGTATTTGTTAGTTGGGTCTGGGATTTGTTCGTATTTATTTTCTTTTATGTAGTTAGTCATTGAATCGATATATTTGGTATTTTCTATTATTACTGGGGTATTTGTTTTATCTGATTTTAATATTAAGTAATCGTTGTTTTCTAGTTTTTCTTTGAGTTTTATAATTTCTTTTTTATTAATATATTGTTCTGTTTTTTTGTTTTTTTCCGTTTTTATTAGGTTAATTTTATTATTAATGTTATTTCTTATGTGTTCAGTATTTTGGTGGGTAATTTTGTGGATGTTAGATTCTGTGTCAACTATTAGGTTTTTTATTATTTGTTTTTTGTTGAAGTTAGGTAGGTTATATTTGAAGGAATTAGTTATTATTATTTTTTCTTTTTCAGTAAATTCTGTTTTAGTTAAGTTTATGAATTTATTATTGTTAGAGGTGTGGGTTGGTTTTAGGCTATTTTTTAGGTTATGTTGTTGTTTTGAAGTGTGGATTAGTGCTAGGCTATTTTTTAGGTTAAGTTGTTTTGATAAATTTTCGATTTTTTTGTTTTGTCTGTTAATAGTGTTTGTTTTATGTTTTATTATAATTTGTTGTATTTTTTCGTAAATAATAGGTGTGAGAGTGTCAAAAGTTTTCATTAATTCCAAATGGGTAGTGTATAGTTGTAAATTGATTTGGCTTTTTTTGTGGTAGGCAGCTTTAATGTTTTGTTTAATAATGTGTGATTCTGCTATTTTTGTTGCTTTATTGATAATAGTGTTTTGTTTATTTTTTATGTGTAATTTTGCGTATTTTGGTGTTATATTAAGAGTTAGGCATTTTTTATTAAATTGTATTTTGTTGATGCAGTTCTGGAGTTTGATTTTGAGGTTAATGTATTTACGGTACAATTGTTTACCTTGGTAGGTATTAAATTCTAGATATTTAAAATTATCCATTGTTTTTCCGTTGCACTGACTTTATGAAACTAATAAATCACTAATTTTGAGTAATTTTATCCACCATTAAGTGCAATAATTTTACCTTGAGTGATGAGGTACCTTTCGGTCGTTGACCATTGTCGAATCACTGATTGTTCTCTGCTGTGGATGCTACGTCCGTGGAGCCGGTGTTTGTAGAAGTTACGCGCACTATTTCTTGATCTGTGTGTATGAGGTTTCTGTATAGTATGTCTTCTGTATATGTTGTTTGTAAATTCATTAAGTTGTTGTGTATATTTTTATAAATGTGGTATTTTTCTAGTGAGTTTAGTTCTATTGGGTTGTTATTTATTTCCAGTATGGTTAGGTTATTTTCGTAATTTGTAATTTCGTGTTTATGGGAAATTAGGTGTGCTGCAACATTTGATACTTTAGAATTTTTATTTTTGAATGCTCTATAATGTTCTTCAAATCTTATTTTAAACGTTCTGGATGTTTTTCCTATGTAAAAAGCGTTACAGTTGTTGCAAGTGATTTTGTAGATTCCTGATAGGTTATGATTTTCTGAATTTGTTATGTGGTTTTTGTTACTAAGATATTTTATTATTTTGTTGTTTGGTTTGTAAGTTGGAGTGTAGTATTCTTTGTTGTATATATTTGTTATTTTTTCTATTTTGTTATTGGTATATTTATATTTTAGGTAGATTTTTTTATTTTTATTGTTTTCGTGTTCCGGTTGTAGTGTTGTGTTGAGGTTAGGTTTTTTTGTGAATTTATTGTATATATTTTTTATAATGTGTTTGTTGTATCCATTTTCTATTGCTATTTTTGTAATGTTATCTAATTCTTCATTTAATTTTTGTTTGTTATCCTGTGTGTATTTTATTGCTTTATTTATCATGTTACTGTAAGTGTTAATTTTGTGTGTCCAGGGGTGGTTAGATTTGTAGTGTATTGTGGTGTTGTTGGAAGTTGGTTTCCTGTATACTGTAGTTTCTATTTTATTATCATTTATATTTAAAGTAATGTCGAGGAAGTTGATTGTTCTATTTATTTCTGTTTCAACGGTGAATTGTATGTTTTCGTTGTATGTATTTAGTTTGTTTAATATTATGAGGTGTTCGTTGTGAATGGTAGGTTGGTATATTACAAGTATATCGTCTACATATCTTGTCCATAGTAAGATATTGTGTGTGTTTATTATAGGTTTAATTATTATTTGTTCAAAATGTTGTAAATATATTTCTGACATGACAGATGAAATGGGTGAACCCATGGGGAGTCCTGTTGTTTGTTTATAATATTTATTGTTAAATTGGAAGTAATTTTGGTTACATATGTGTTTGGTTAACGTAATGATACTATCTATTATGTTTCTTTGTTCGTTATTGTGTATCAGTTTGTTTTTTATTATTTCTATGGTTTCTTCTATTGGGATACTAGGGTACATGTTAGTTATGTCATAACTTATTATTTTTGTGTTGCTGTTTGTTTTTATCGTTTTTATTTTATTAATTAATTCGTATCCATTTTTTATATTATATGTGTTGTTGATGTGTATTTTAGCCCTTAGGATTTTGTCTAGGATTTTTGCGATTATGTAAGATGGTGCTGTTGTGAAATTTATTAGTGGTCTAAATGGTGTGTTTGGTTTATGGATTTTAGGTATCCCTGATAATATGGGTGCGCATGGTTTAAATGGGTATAATCTTGTGTGGTATTTTAATTTATTGTTATAGTTTAGTGTGTTACGGTGAGTGACTATTAAGTTTTTTATTGTAATAAGGTATTTGTTAGTTGGGTCTGGGATTTGTTCGTATTTATTTTCTTTTATGTAGTTAGTCATTGAATCGATATATTTGGTATTTTCTATTATTACTGGGGTATTTGTTTTATCTGATTTTAATATTAAGTAATCGTTGTTTTCTAGTTTTTCTTTGAGTTTTATAATTTCTTTTTTATTAATATATTGTTCTGTTTTTTTGTTTTTTTCCGTTTTTATTAGGTTAATTTTATTATTAATGTTATTTCTTATGTGTTCAGTATTTTGGTGGGTAATTTTGTGGATGTTAGATTCTGTGTCAACTATTAGGTTTTTTATTATTTGTTTTTTGTTGAAGTTAGGTAGGTTATATTTGAAGGAATTAGTTATTATTATTTTTTCTTTTTCAGTAAATTCTGTTTTAGTTAAGTTTATGAATTTATTATTGTTAGAGGTGTGGGTTGGTTTTAGGCTATTTTTTAGGTTATGTTGTTGTTTTGAAGTGTGGATTAGTGCTAGGCTATTTTTTAGGTTAAGTTGTTTTGATAAATTTTCGATTTTTTTGGTTTGTCTGTTAATAGTGTTTGTTTTATGTTTTATTATAATTTGTTGTATTTTTTCGTAAATAATAGGTGTGAGAGTGTCAAAAGTTTTCATTAATTCCAAATGGGTAGTGTATAGTTGTAAATTGATTTGGCTTTTTTTGTGGTAGGCAGCTTTAATGTTTTGTTTAATAATGTGTGATTCTGCTATTTTTGTTGCTTTATTGATAATAGTGTTTTGTTTATTTTTTATGTGTAATTTTGCGTATTTTGGTGTTATATTAAGAGTTAGGCATTTTTTATTAAATTGTATTTTGTTGATGCAGTTCTGGAGTTTGATTTTGAGGTTAATGTATTTACGGTACAATTGTTTACCTTGGTAGGTATTAAATTCTAGATATTTAAAATTATCCATTGTTTTTCCGTTGCACTGACTTTATGAAACTAATAAATCACTAATTTTGAGTAATTTTATCCACCATTAAGTGCAATAATTTTACCTTGAGTGATGAGGTACCTTTCGGTCGTTGACCATTGTCGAATCACTGATTGTTCTCTGCTGTGGATGCTACGTCCGTGGAGCCGGTGTTTGTAGAAGTTACGCGCACTATTTCTTGATCTGTGTGTATGAGGTTTCTGTATAGTATGTCTTCTGTATATGTTGTTTGTAAATTCATTAAGTTGTTGTGTATATTTTTATAAATGTGGTATTTTTCTAGTGAGTTTAGTTCTATTGGGTTGTTATTTATTTCCAGTATGGTTAGGTTATTTTCGTAATTTGTAATTTCGTGTTTATGGGAAATTAGGTGTGCTGCAACATTTGATACTTTAGAATTTTTATTTTTGAATGCTCTATAATGTTCTTCAAATCTTATTTTAAACGTTCTGGATGTTTTTCCTATGTAAAAAGCGTTACAGTTGTTGCAAGTGATTTTGTAGATTCCTGATAGGTTATGATTTTCTGAATTTGTTATGTGGTTTTTGTTACTAAGATATTTTATTATTTTGTTGTTTGGTTTGTAAGTTGGAGTGTAGTATTCTTTGTTGTATATATTTGTTATTTTTTCTATTTTGTTATTGGTATATTTATATTTTAGGTAGATTTTTTTATTTTTATTGTTTTCGTGTTCCGGTTGTAGTGTTGTGTTGAGGTTAGGTTTTTTTGTGAATTTATTGTATATATTTTTTATAATGTGTTTGTTGTATCCATTTTCTATTGCTATTTTTGTAATGTTATCTAATTCTTCATTTAATTTTTGTTTGTTATCCTGTGTGTATTTTATTGCTTTATTTATCATGTTACTGTAAGTGTTAATTTTGTGTGTCCAGGGGTGGTTAGATTTGTAGTGTATTGTGGTGTTGTTGGAAGTTGGTTTCCTGTATACTGTAGTTTCTATTTTATTATCATTTATATTTAAAGTAATGTCGAGGAAGTTGATTGTTCTATTTATTTCTGTTTCAACGGTGAATTGTATGTTTTCGTTGTATGTATTTAGTTTGTTTAATATTATGAGGTGTTCGTTGTGAATGGTAGGTTGGTATATTACAAGTATATCGTCTACATATCTTGTCCATAGTAAGATATTGTGTGTGTTTATTATAGGTTTAATTATTATTTGTTCAAAATGTTGTAAATATATTTCTGACATGACAGATGAAATGGGTGAACCCATGGGGAGTCCTGTTGTTTGTTTATAATATTTATTGTTAAATTGGAAGTAATTTTGGTTACATATGTGTTTGGTTAACGTAATGATACTATCTATTATGTTTCTTTGTTCGTTATTGTGTATCAGTTTGTTTTTTATTATTTCTATGGTTTCTTCTATTGGGATACTAGGGTACATGTTAGTTATGTCATAACTTATTATTTTTGTGTTGCTGTTTGTTTTTATCGTTTTTATTTTATTAATTAATTCGTATCCATTTTTTATATTATATGTGTTGTTGATGTGTATTTTAGCCCTTAGGATTTTGTCTAGGATTTTTGCGATTATGTAAGATGGTGCTGTTGTGAAATTTATTAGTGGTCTAAATGGTGTGTTTGGTTTATGGATTTTAGGTATCCCTGATAATATGGGTGCGCATGGTTTAAATGGGTATAATCTTGTGTGGTATTTTAATTTATTGTTATAGTTTAGTGTGTTACGGTGAGTGACTATTAAGTTTTTTATTGTAATAAGGTATTTGTTAGTTGGGTCTGGGATTTGTTCGTATTTATTTTCTTTTATGTAGTTAGTCATTGAATCGATATATTTGGTATTTTCTATTATTACTGGGGTATTTGTTTTATCTGATTTTAATATTAAGTAATCGTTGTTTTCTAGTTTTTCTTTGAGTTTTATAATTTCTTTTTTATTAATATATTGTTCTGTTTTTTTGTTTTTTTCCGTTTTTATTAGGTTAATTTTATTATTAATGTTATTTCTTATGTGTTCAGTATTTTGGTGGGTAATTTTGTGGATGTTAGATTCTGTGTCAACTATTAGGTTTTTTATTATTTGTTTTTTGTTGAAGTTAGGTAGGTTATATTTGAAGGAATTAGTTATTATTATTTTTTCTTTTTCAGTAAATTCTGTTTTAGTTAAGTTTATGAATTTATTATTGTTAGAGGTGTGGGTTGGTTTTAGGCTATTTTTTAGGTTATGTTGTTGTTTTGAAGTGTGGATTAGTGCTAGGCTATTTTTTAGGTTAAGTTGTTTTGATAAATTTTCGATTTTTTTGTTTTGTCTGTTAATAGTGTTTGTTTTATGTTTTATTATAATTTGTTGTATTTTTTCGTAAATAATAGGTGTGAGAGTGTCAAAAGTTTTCATTAATTCCAAATGGGTAGTGTATAGTTGTAAATTGATTTGGCTTTTTTTGTGGTAGGCAGCTTTAATGTTTTGTTTAATAATGTGTGATTCTGCTATTTTTGTTGCTTTATTGATAATAGTGTTTTGTTTATTTTTTATGTGTAATTTTGCGTATTTTGGTGTTATATTAAGAGTTAGGCATTTTTTATTAAATTGTATTTTGTTGATGCAGTTCTGGAGTTTGATTTTGAGGTTAATGTATTTACGGTACAATTGTTTACCTTGGTAGGTATTAAATTCTAGATATTTAAAATTATCCATTGTTTTTCCGTTGCACTGACTTTATGAAACTAATAAATCACTAATTTTGAGTAATTTTATCCACCATTAAGTGCAATAATTTTACCTTGAGTGATGAGGTACCTTTCGGTCGTTGACCATTGTCGAATCACTGATTGTTCTCTGCTGTGGATGCTACGTCCGTGGAGCCGGTGTTTGTAGAAGTTACGCGCACTATTTCTTGATCTGTGTGTATGAGGTTTCTGTATAGTATGTCTTCTGTATATGTTGTTTGTAAATTCATTAAGTTGTTGTGTATATTTTTATAAATGTGGTATTTTTCTAGTGAGTTTAGTTCTATTGGGTTGTTATTTATTTCCAGTATGGTTAGGTTATTTTCGTAATTTGTAATTTCGTGTTTATGGGAAATTAGGTGTGCTGCAACATTTGATACTTTAGAATTTTTATTTTTGAATGCTCTATAATGTTCTTCAAATCTTATTTTAAACGTTCTGGATGTTTTTCCTATGTAAAAAGCGTTACAGTTGTTGCAAGTGATTTTGTAGATTCCTGATAGGTTATGATTTTCTGAATTTGTTATGTGGTTTTTGTTACTAAGATATTTTATTATTTTGTTGTTTGGTTTGTAAGTTGGAGTGTAGTATTCTTTGTTGTATATATTTGTTATTTTTTCTATTTTGTTATTGGTATATTTATATTTTAGGTAGATTTTTTTATTTTTATTGTTTTCGTGTTCCGGTTGTAGTGTTGTGTTGAGGTTAGGTTTTTTTGTGAATTTATTGTATATATTTTTTATAATGTGTTTGTTGTATCCATTTTCTATTGCTATTTTTGTAATGTTATCTAATTCTTCATTTAATTTTTGTTTGTTATCCTGTGTGTATTTTATTGCTTTATTTATCATGTTACTGTAAGTGTTAATTTTGTGTGTCCAGGGGTGGTTAGATTTGTAGTGTATTGTGGTGTTGTTGGAAGTTGGTTTCCTGTATACTGTAGTTTCTATTTTATTATCATTTATATTTAAAGTAATGTCGAGGAAGTTGATTGTTCTATTTATTTCTGTTTCAACGGTGAATTGTATGTTTTCGTTGTATGTATTTAGTTTGTTTAATATTATGAGGTGTTCGTTGTGAATGGTAGGTTGGTATATTACAAGTATATCGTCTACATATCTTGTCCATAGTAAGATATTGTGTGTGTTTATTATAGGTTTAATTATTATTTGTTCAAAATGTTGTAAATATATTTCTGACATGACAGATGAAATGGGTGAACCCATGGGGAGTCCTGTTGTTTGTTTATAATATTTATTGTTAAATTGGAAGTAATTTTGGTTACATATGTGTTTGGTTAACGTAATGATACTATCTATTATGTTTCTTTGTTCGTTATTGTGTATCAGTTTGTTTTTTATTATTTCTATGGTTTCTTCTATTGGGATACTAGGGTACATGTTAGTTATGTCATAACTTATTATTTTTGTGTTGCTGTTTGTTTTTATCGTTTTTATTTTATTAATTAATTCGTATCCATTTTTTATATTATATGTGTTGTTGATGTGTATTTTAGCCCTTAGGATTTTGTCTAGGATTTTTGCGATTATGTAAGATGGTGCTGTTGTGAAATTTATTAGTGGTCTAAATGGTGTGTTTGGTTTATGGATTTTAGGTATCCCTGATAATATGGGTGCGCATGGTTTAAATGGGTATAATCTTGTGTGGTATTTTAATTTATTGTTATAGTTTAGTGTGTTACGGTGAGTGACTATTAAGTTTTTTATTGTAATAAGGTATTTGTTAGTTGGGTCTGGGATTTGTTCGTATTTATTTTCTTTTATGTAGTTAGTCATTGAATCGATATATTTGGTATTTTCTATTATTACTGGGGTATTTGTTTTATCTGATTTTAATATTAAGTAATCGTTGTTTTCTAGTTTTTCTTTGAGTTTTATAATTTCTTTTTTATTAATATATTGTTCTGTTTTTTTGTTTTTTTCCGTTTTTATTAGGTTAATTTTATTATTAATGTTATTTCTTATGTGTTCAGTATTTTGGTGGGTAATTTTGTGGATGTTAGATTCTGTGTCAACTATTAGGTTTTTTATTATTTGTTTTTTGTTGAAGTTAGGTAGGTTATATTTGAAGGAATTAGTTATTATTATTTTTTCTTTTTCAGTAAATTCTGTTTTAGTTAAGTTTATGAATTTATTATTGTTAGAGGTGTGGGTTGGTTTTAGGCTATTTTTTAGGTTATGTTGTTGTTTTGAAGTGTGGATTAGTGCTAGGCTATTTTTTAGGTTAAGTTGTTTTGATAAATTTTCGATTTTTTTGGTTTGTCTGTTAATAGTGTTTGTTTTATGTTTTATTATAATTTGTTGTATTTTTTCGTAAATAATAGGTGTGAGAGTGTCAAAAGTTTTCATTAATTCCAAATGGGTAGTGTATAGTTGTAAATTGATTTGGCTTTTTTTGTGGTAGGCAGCTTTAATGTTTTGTTTAATAATGTGTGATTCTGCTATTTTTGTTGCTTTATTGATAATAGTGTTTTGTTTATTTTTTATGTGTAATTTTGCGTATTTTGGTGTTATATTAAGAGTTAGGCATTTTTTATTAAATTGTATTTTGTTGATGCAGTTCTGGAGTTTGATTTTGAGGTTAATGTATTTACGGTACAATTGTTTACCTTGGTAGGTATTAAATTCTAGATATTTAAAATTATCCATTGTTTTTCCGTTGCACTGACTTTATGAAACTAATAAATCACTAATTTTGAGTAATTTTATCCACCATTAAGTGCAATAATTTTACCTTGAGTGATGAGGTACCTTTCGGTCGTTGATATTAGTATATTAGTTTCATATATATATATATATATATATATATATATATATATATATATATATATAGCTCTTTCTTGACTAAAGAAGATCATGTTGATCGAGATATTTCAAATAATAGTATATATATATATATATATATATATATATATATATATATATATATATATTCTTGATATTTAACATTATCCATTGTTTTTCCGTTGCACTGACTTTATGAAGTTAATATATTACTATTTTTGAGTAATTTTTAAAAAATTACTCAAAAATAGTAATATATTAACTTCATATATATATATATATATATATATATATATATATATATATATATATATATATATATATAGATTTTTTGGACTAGGAGACTGACAGACTTACCTTGGTAAGAGTCCACTCTGTAGTCTTGAAATAGAAACACATAAAAGCACTAAACCAATTATATATTTCAACCACACAGTGGTCTTTGTCAATCAAAGAGAAAACACAAAAAGAAATATGAGAGAATGAAATAAAATAAATATAAATTGTAATCACAGATTGTGTAGAGTAGAAATCAGATGTCACAGATGCACAGATTAAAGATATATATACTGTTTCCATGAGCATATGAGTGATTATAGTTTATATAAGTCTGTCAGGGGAAAAGAGATTGGAGACGTCTGAGGCTATTAAGGAAAAAAATGAATGGATTCATTTGATGTTGAGGTTAAGGGATTCTCTGGATTTGGTATACTACTGGTATGATATTTCCCATCTTCTCAGTTCTGAGGGATTGCAATCAGGGGGGAGTGATTTAATTATTTTTGTGGTATAGCAGTCATCAAAAGTTGTGATGTTGTGACTCACAGCATGTTGAGCTGTTGGCCTATCCATATTCACGATTTTAACATCATGTCTGTAGCCATTCATTCTGATATTCAGACCATCCGTGGTCAGGCCTTTGTACTGTGCTGAGCAAAGTTTACATTGTAGCTGGTATATGACATTTTTCGATATACAATTATGATGACCCTGTATTTTGAAGACCATTTTTGTTGTTTGGCTGTTGAAACTATTTGCTGAGGGGTGTATTGGACACGCCTTGCATCTAGGTCCATTGCATGGGAGGAGCCATGAGGAAGTTTGTGTGGTTTCTCTGCATCTGAGTCTGGTAGTTTAGGAGGTACTACGATGTTTTTCAAGTTGGGTGGTTGCTTGTACCAAATTTGCGGTGGATCAGTGAAAAGATTTTTGGTGTGGACGGAAGCTTGAAGAATTTTGAAGCCATCTTTCAATATCTTGTTGAGTTTATGTAGACCAGGATGGTAGTCTGTTATTAAAGACAGTTTATTTTGTTCTATTTGCAGTTTATGGTGAACCGAGGATTGTGCTGAATGAATTTGGTTTTCAATGAGTCTTTTTGGGTATCCTCTTTTCTAGAATTTGGAAAACCAAATTCATTCAGCACAATCCTCGATCAACCGCAAATTTGGTACAAGCAACCTCCCAACTTGAAAAACATCCTAAACTACCAGACCCTGATGCAGAGAAACCACACAAACTTCCTCATGGCTCCTTCCCATGCAATAGACCTAGATGCAAGACCTAGATGTATTTAGGAATACATCATGTAGGAAAAAATATTGTCTATATTCTCCTTGTATTATTCAGTACTTTCAAGCATTTTGCTATATTTATTTTGTTCTAAGTTCATTTTAAGTTCATGAAATGATTGTGATATAAATAATAGTCATAATATTTCGTTTGTACTGTAATTTAATCTATTTCGTTTTCAGTAATTTGCTTGTAAGGCTTTTATATATATTGGTAGAAACCACATTTTACTCAAGTGAAAATTATGTTTTTAGATCAGAAACTGAGGAATAGTTCAAGGAATGACTCTCCATTTCAAGACATTAATACACCTATTCCTAACAAGAGCAACATAGACGGACAGTCAATAATTACATCAGGTTGGTATATTTGCTCAGGCATTCTTTGATTTATATATGTATGTAAGTAAATGTATAAATTTATGGAAATAAAATTTTAAAAACTTATCAAACAATTGCTGCAAGATTAGATCTGCAATTCAGTCTTCCAATTTTAGGCCTAAAAGGAAAAGAAATTCATGAATACCGTTATAATTTATGAAGTCTTTATATTATGACATCACATAAACACTATTAACAGTCATTGTAATCAACAGAGAAGTCATTGACACTATCAGAGTTCAATTTTCTACAAACCTATCCCATTCACTTACCAAAGGTAAAGTCTGAATGCATTCAGAATGAAACTCTGGCAGTGTAGAAAATAGGGTTATTCAAAAACTAAAATCTAATTTCTTGTAAAAAATCAACCATCACGGATTTTGTTCAAAAAATATTTTTACCAAATGCCTTATGTGTTGTACTTACTATTTATCTACATAGTTTTCTTTTTTTTTCAAACATTTGTCATAGTGTTTTACTATGTTTGGAAGCCTATGTCATTGATGTCTGTTGCCTTCTTCATTCACCTTATGTTATGTGGGGAAGAAACTCCTTCAAGGTGTGATATTGATGGTGACTGCAGACTGCAAACAGTAGTGGTTTGACTTATTTCTTATGGCATGTATTACAGAACCAGTAGAAGTCTCCCTATACAGTGGGAAAGATTTTTTGTCTAATGGAGATGATCCTTTTACACAAAAAGTTGTTGTCAATGAGTTGCAAACTTGTCAACTCCTTGATAAGGGATACCATGTTTTTACTGATAACTGGTATACAAAACTGCCTCTTGCCCAAGAACTAGCTTCAAGAAATACTTTTTTGACAGGAACTGTCAATAAAAATACTAAAGATCTGCCTGTAAATGTAAAGAATGTGAATTTAGGAATTGAAAAAAGTGTTTATTACCGGTATAGGCCTAACAGAGGCAAAGTTTTATTGGTCAAATATAAACAGAAGAAAAGCCGTAAACCAGTTTACTTGATTAGTACCGGTTGTCATGCTGAAGATAAGATGATATAAGAAGCAAACATGGTCTTCAGGCAGTGAAACCCATCATGATTGACAGATATAATCACAATATGGGAGGGGTAGACAATAGTGACAAGTCCATCTATCATTTGTCTGTAAGTAGGCCTACCAAAAAATACTGGAAGCGAATATTGACTAACCTCCTGGATATTGCCCTGTTTGACTCATACAATTTATACTGCCAAAATTCAGACAAGCCCATGGATAGAAGTGACTACCATTCCAGTATAGTAGAGGATCTAGTTGAAGAAGATCAGCAAGATGCAGACAACCTAGATGATGCTGGTAGTAATAGGGAACATTTCTTGGAGCACTTACCGGGACGCAAAGACCGTGTTTGTGAAATTTGTGTTGATAAAAAAGATGTAAAGAGGGTCAAAAGTGTTTACTGGTGCCCTGGGTGCAATCTAGGCATCCACCCAATTTGTTACAAAACACTGAAGCACTTTTACAGGCCTACTAAGTCTGTAAAAAAAAGGAAAGTTTCTGAATCCGACTAAACTGACCTGTTTTTCGGCGTAGTTTTGTATATATGTTTGTGAATATAACTTTTTACCCGTTAGAAATAAGTGTACATATGACTGGAACCTTTTTTTTCTACATAAATTTAGCTTTATTTTGTATATGTTAAGTTGTGAGTATTCTTTTGTGATACTTAGTGATAGACTGTCAAAAACCAAAATTTGTGCTTTCAAAATATGAATTTTTATTCTGGAGTTGTAACAATGGAAATAAACTGGTGAGTCACATATTTCCTTATGATAGTTTTATTCTGTGCATTTTTGTGATTAATTTGATATATTATACATCACTATAATTATTTAACTTTTTTTTTTGACGTATTTTTAAAAAAACCTCTACGGTGGGGTAAAAACGCCGCGCCACTACAGGATTTTTGACTGCCAGTTGTAGGGTTAACACATTTTTCTGTCACACCCCATTGGGAGCATACACGTCACTCGTATGTCAATGAATTTTTACTTCTTAAACATTCCTTTATAAATGATTTTTAACATTTTCAACCGACTCTGTAAACAGCACACTGCAAAAATACCAATGCAATTATCACTGTTCAGTTAGCTATAGCAATTTTCTTAATTAGTTAGTTATTAGCTATCTTAATTTTTTGAATAATTTTAATTCAGTACATATTTGACAAAAATCTTTATTATGGTTTTAAGAAATCTAAAGACAATACCAAACTAGCTAACACCCTAAAGCATATGAATGTTAGTCTGATGCTAATAAAAGCAGTCTTTTCATATTATAATGAAAAATAAGGACAGATTTGTATTTTCTGGTTGGAGAAGTGCATTATTAAACCTATATCTGGCATAGTAATAAACAATATACAGGCCTAGAATTGGGAACCCTTCTAGGATATATTTGCCAAAGGATCAAAATTTTCCAACCTTTCTCAAGTTTCTTAACACCTTTAGCACGGCGGCGATATTGGTGATCTTATTAAACTACTGTCGGTTTTTCGTTAACTTCCACCTCTGACGACAGTGGAACGCTATGTGGGTTGCATAGCTTTTAGCATCTAATTATCAAGCCCGTTGTTTTCATCTCAATAATTTTATTTCTAACATATACAGGTTTATTGGGGACATCAGAACAGTGTATTAGACCCTAAAATATTGTTTTATTTATCGGGTTACAATTAAAAAAAAGAAATACAAATGATAAATTAATGTATGACAAATAGTGAAACACAATAAAAAAGACAGAGAAAAAAAAGACCCTACTACTAAAATATACTACATACTAAAATAAGCACTCAACGTTTAACTCGGAATGTTTGTTTCTGTTTGTGCCATGTGTTTCATAAGCGATAGAGATCGATAATGTAAACGGAGAAATAGATAGTACATATATCACGTCCGAGACTATTTATAGCCGAGATTAGCTGACATTTGTTTACTACAATCATATGATAACACATTAGTTTTCTGGGCGTCCAAGCATTCTGTCAATTATTCATATTTACAATAGGCTGTTCCCACCTCGAGTTGGTTCATTCACTCTAATAGGACAGTTATCGTTTATTCTTGCGTTAGTTCAGAAAGCTTAGTTTATTTTTATGATCATTATTTTTACAGGATATTTTGCAGCGTTAAGTGGTTCAAACTAAAAAAACATCATTAAAATATAAAAGTTAAACCAAATAAAATCTGTTCTTAAAACTCCCTGAAGCATCAAAAGATAACTTGGGATGGTCGGATTTAAAAACGACTCAGGCACAATGTTCTCCAAACTGTTCTGAAGCACTGACGTAAAAATCAAACCTTTATACAAACACATATCGACACTAGAGAAATTTCAATTAGCCTCGGCGTGAGCTCGCCGTCTCTAAGAAGGTAAGCTGTGCCAACCAAAGCGTGCCGGTATGCTAGCCGTGCTGAACGTGTTAAACAATAATTTTTAAAGTATTTCCATTCATAAAATTTGCATTAAAAAAAAAGGATCTACAATCTATACAATACACCAATATTCTAAAGACTCCAATATATACAAGGGGTATTCTTAAATTAAGGGCCGTTTGAAAATTTAAAAAAACAAAAAGAAATTTGCAAAAACTAATTTTATTTTTTAATCTATATACTTTTATCTATTTTTCTACATAGTTTCCAAGTTTTTGTAAACACTTATATCGCACAACTAAATTTTGGAAACCTTTGTCATAAAAACTTGCTGCCTGCTGTGATAACCAAGAATTCACAACTGTTTTCAATTCGTCGTCATCATCATAACGGCTGCTGCTCAAGTGATGTTTCAGATGACGGAAGAGATGAAAGTCACTCGGCGCAAGGTCAGGGCTGTAGGGTGGGTGGTCCAAAACTTCCCAGCCAAAAGAGTCCAATGCAGCTTGGGTCTGAGCGGCAGTGGGAGGCCTTGCATTATCGTGCAGAAACAAAATTCCTTTTGTGAGCATGCCACGTCTCTTGTTTTGAATCGCTCTGCGCAGCTTCCTCAGAGTTTGGCAGTAGGCTTCTGCATTTATTTTCGTTCCTCAAAGTCGACCAGCAAAACACCATGCCTATCTCAAAACACGGACGCCATGATCTTGCGCTGTGACTGTTTGGCTTTGACCTTTACGGGAGATTGGGTGTGTCCATTCCATGCTTTGTTGTTTCGATTCGGGAGTGAAATTCGAAACCCATGTCGTCACCATTTTTGTCATAACGTGTCAGAAAATTCAAGGAACTCTCGAGTCTTTTGTGTTTGTCCTCCTCCGTCAGGAGTTTAGGGACCCAACGCGAGCACAGTTTCTTAAAGTTTAATTTTTTATGAACAATTTTGTAAATCACAGACCTCGAAACTTCCGGTAACTCGTGAGAGAGAGTAGTGATCGTGAAGCGTCTGTTATCACAAATTTTCGCTTCAACTGAAGCCAGCAAATCGTCTGACATTAGAGATGGACGACCAGATCGCATTTCATCATTTCAAGTCTCGAACCCACTTACGCACTTTTCCTTCACACAGGGCATTAGCACCGTAAACTTCAGAAATCTGTCGGTGAATTTCTGCAACAGACAGGTTTCTTGCTGACAAAAACCGTATAACAGAACAACCTTCGCAAGGGGCGGGCGATCCGATAACCTTGAACGTTTTGCAAGTACAGAACACAACACACAGGTTAGCTACACAGCTGTAACTGAGCGTAGTTGTTGCCAAGGCATGCCGGGACGCGATGCAAGCTCTCGTTGCGGTGTGCACGCGAACTATGAGGGAATATAAACAAACGGTCCTTAGTTTAGAAATATGCCTAGTAGCAAGTTAATGGAGCATTTAGCTTAACTGTTAAGAAAGTATCTAATAATGACTGATTGCTTATAGAATCTTTCCTTATGCGTGATACATGGATAGATTGAGTCTAAATTTCTATTAGGAACAATACATTGTTAATATCATCTCTAAATATGCAAGATTAAATAGAACAATAATAATAAAATGAACATAACGTGGATAAATTTTTGGTACTGGCATTCTGCTGTTGCAAAGGACCGTTGCATTAAGTTGTCTTGTTTCATATAATTTCTATTCTCATCATTTTCTATACTCTTTTCCTTTTATTTGCATCCTTTTCTTTCCATTTAATTGAAATAGATGAATTTAGTAGAAAAATGAGCTATAAGCAAAGGAAATGGATAAGTAATTCAATTTGTCACAACTTCAATTTACTTTGCATTTTTTTATTTAAGGCTCACTCCTTGAAATAGATTAATAAATATACAAAATTAATTTTTTGATGACGTGAATAACTAAATTCAAATATAGACCATTATACAGAATATGCATATTCCTATTGCGTGTATATAAAACATACTAGTTTGTTTAACCGACGAAGACTTTTACCTACGATTCAATGTGAAATTAAGATTCCAAATAAAGGTATTTAAATAACAGATTGTTTATGTTAAACGAAGTAACTGTGTACCTAGTAAAACACCATATATCAGTTTCTATTAAGGTATTCACATTAATACCTTATCTTGAGAGAGAAAATGAGATTTTTTAGTTTATAGTTCTTATCGTTTTAAAAATTCCGTGTTTTTTGCAGAATACTAAATTATACAACACATAAAATATCACATGGATATTTATAACAAGTTAAAATTATTTTAAAAATTCTCTAAAACTTGTTTTTCATTTACCAACCTTGTAAAATAAAGGTAAAACTATTCAACATCGACACTTTTCTTTTTTACAAATGTTACTCAAATATATAGTAATTATTTTCCTTTTATACGTTACCAATACTAGCAAAAAATTATAGTCTCCAGGAATACAAAAAATAAAATCTCGTGATGACACCCTGGATATTTATAATTTTGTAAAAAAAGCCCAAAATACTTCACAATACTCACCAAAATGTAAAAATTGTTTTTTTAACAGTTCAACAGAACATAATGTTTTAATATATCTGATTGCAACAACTCCTTGTTGCTTGCAGGAGGTTTGAGAACTGAAGACCAAAGATAAATCAATATACATTTATCACTGGTCAATTTTCAAAATTTAACATACATTTCAGTGCAAGGCATGGAGTAACAGTTTGCTGAGAAGTTGATAAAGTGGGTGTAGTCTACATCGAAGAATGCTGACTACCTGAACTTCACTAAATATAACTATTGTATCATTAGACCAAGTGTTACTTCAACCATGATTTACAATAGGAATATATTTCCAAAAAATAATGATTATTTATCTGCTAGTTGACGCATTGCTCACCACAGAAGAAACTATCTTGTCCCTATAAAATGTGTTTAGCTGGCGTACAGACGAGGGTTTCTTGTCATTGATTTTCCTCATTGCTTCAAGAAACTGTTTTTTTTTTATTTTTGAAGGTTTAGTCTGCTTCATCCTTGTTTATGTATTATCTTCTCCATGCTTCAGAAAAAAAATGGCATCCAAGAAATGTTAATAGGCATTAAGAAAATGAACCGGATGTTCAAGAAACATTTATATCAATATGGTATTTTTCTTTCTCCCCATTCTGTTGTATCACTAGTGTTCTATAGATTGGTGCATTACCCAACTTCATCATCTATGTTTGAATGTCCTTATCAGTTACGTTTAGATGTCTGACAAAAGTCAATGGGCCATAAATATCTTTTTTTATTTACGCTGTAAGTTTCGACAGTCAACAAATATCCTTAGAAAAGACAAATGTCTAGTCTTGTGGTGACATATCAGAAAATAAACTCTCTTGAAGCAAACAAATCAATCAAACAATGATGACACTAATGATTAGTTGGACTGGTCTTTATTCCTGGTGTTAATAAATTCGGATCGCCCTGTCACCACATTGATCTGGATATGAGGGGTTTTACTGCATTAAGGTTCATTACAAGTCCTATTTTGTATAATGGACGGGAACTTATTTCTGTGTAATTTGGGGAGGTATAGTTCCCTCATGATTCACCTCGAATCATCAAATCTCTACTGTACTTCAAAAAATAACAAAAAATTACAATTTTGAGATTAGTTTCTAATCATTATTCCCAAGTATGGTAATAGCATTTATAATCCATGAATTATTTTCCAGTAATAATTCTTTCGATGTTTAAATTATACCTAATGTAAATATCATTTGTGTTTTAGATCAGGAACTGAGGAGAAGCTCAAGAAAACAATCTTTAGTTTTACCCTCACCAAGTTTTACAAAGAACAATGACAGACAGTTGGGCTTTGTTACAGGTTGGTATAAGTAACACATAGTTGATTTAATTTTGAATATTTCTGCTCACGATCTTTGCCAAAAGACAACATGAAAAATATAGACTTTTTAGTCATTTCAAAAATTTAGCAGGATTTCATTAATAACCTAATAATATCTAATTTGTTTAGTATTCAGTTTATTATCTGTTTCAAAAATTGTTTAATTTTTAATATTTGAAGGTTTGATTTTGTATATTTTTGTAGATATTTATTATCTCTGTTTTTAAAATGTACTATACAAATAAGAAAAATCTTTAAAATTTATGATTTTAATGTTTTTAAGAACATAAATAAGGAACATAGTCTTTTATTGAATTTTTCTTTTTTGTTATAATATACATTAAAAATAAAAAGGATACTGCTAAAATTTAATAAAGATACAAAAAAAAGTATACAGTAGTTTCTCGGTATATAATATAAAGAACCCTTTAATGTAGGAGATATTAATTAATAAATGAGTCCTTTTCCACATAGGATAACGTTTTGAGTGGATATTCTGTTCGGACGTGTCTGCTAATTTTTCCCTTAGAACAGTATTTCTCTCCTTCTTGTTTATTCCACTTCCTAAATTCTATCAGCAGCATTTAGTATGCTTTCTGTAAACTTATAAATGCTTTCACTGTATATTTTCTATTCTCTTCCATTTCATTTCCAAAAAATACTCATCTGCCCTAATAATTATTCCATTGCCAACCGTTCTTCCTACTCTAAGTCTCCATTGCTCAAATATTTAATATTTTATAAGTAAATATATTAAATACTCGTACATTTAAAAACAACTAATATTTGATAACGACTATGTAATAATTGCTGTTTTCTTTTAAGAAGTTCTACTAATTATAGAACGGGCATAATATCTGAAATTTCTCTGTGAATTTCATATGGGGCATGTGTAGTTTTCACGGAATTTTGCAATTTTTAGCCTTTAAAATCAACATTTTGCAAAATCCTATCTTAGTATGCGTCTGTTATAAACGGAATGTACTCTGCAAATTTCAAGTTTGCATTTATGATTTTCTGGCTCTTGCATTGAAAACACAATGTCGTTATCATCCAAGATTAGCTCAAGTAATTTTCATCAAGATCTAGCAATTTCACAGCGTCAATTTTGTTGCACTCTTGAAAGCCTAGAACCGACTGGCATATCATGATCTCTCACAATCTCAAGTGCTTCAGACTTATTTTCATTGGTATCAACATCTAATTGTTCACTTTCTGGCCAAAGTTTATTTTACGCTTTCATTAAGTCAAAAAAAGCAAATAGAATAGTAACAAACAAAAATAATAGTCCAACACCATATACTGTATAGAGAAGGAAATGAAAAATTGTAAGGAAATTCTCTTTTTATTTTGCCACCTAATATTGTAATTCTATCATATGTATATGCATATTTATATTAATTGTAATTGTAAAATAAAAAGTAACTAAAATAAAAATGTTTCTTTGTCGACCTCAGAAGGAATTGAGTTGAACAAAATTTTACTTATTTTAAATATTATAGGTATAAATAGAATTTTTTAGAGAAAAAGACTTAACAGTTAAATCTTTTATGGTTACTATTTTTTTGTTTTTTAATACAGACATACAAGAACGATGTGTTCAAGGAATCAACAATTCTTTTAAGACTGGTGTTGATGACAAAGACAGACGCTCTACTTATCTTATGGAATCACCAGGTAAAAAATATTGTATACATTTGTGTTACATCTTCTAATATTATTATCTTATTTAAGGACTTAATTTTGTTTGTTTCTAGTTTTTAAATATTATAGATATTAATATAAATTTTTAGAGAAAAAGACTTGACAATTAAATTCTTTTTAATCACTTAAACAATAGTTTATGACTATCTGAACTTTATATTTAGTAAATATGCGCTTCTCAGAGAAGACACTGATGAAGATCAGCACATTGCGATCGAAAACGTTCTGTCTCAGTAAGTTTTAACAAATTTACTAAATATAAAGTACGGATAGTCATAAACTATTGTTTAAGTGATTCATAAGATTCACCAAACGTAATGGACTACAAAATTCAAGAATTAAATTCTTTTATGGTTACTATTTTTTTGTTTTTTTAATACAGACATACAAGAACGATGTGATCAAGGAATCAACAATTCTTTTAAAACTGGCGTTGATGACAAAGACAGATGCTCTACTTATCTTAAGGAATCACCAGGTAAAAAATATTGTATACAATTGTGTTATTTCTTTTAGTATTATTATCTTACTTACTTACTAGCCAACGCCCACTCTTGGCTGTTGAGCCATTTGGTGACGAGCTGGCCAGTAGAGACTAGCTGCCTGGTATACTTCTTCTTCTTGAATGGAATGGTCAAGTGCCGGACATGCAGCGAGATGTTCTGCGTCCATTGTAGTGTAGCCGCACAGTTGACAATGTGCTGTTGGGAGAACTTTGATGCTATTTAGATGGGCTGCCAGGTAAGCATGGCCTGTTTTCTTGCGGAATGCAGCAACAGCTCGTGGGAGATTGTCTCTAACAGGCCCGGCGGTGACAAGGCTTTCCCATTTTTTACCAGCTGCCTCTTGGGTTAGATCTGTTGGACCCACTTCTGTTGCAGCACTTATTTGCAGTTTGGAAGATTTTAGAGATGGTTGGCACCCAGGTTGCTGGAGTGTAGTCCCTTTCCTTGCTAGTTTGTCAGCTCTTTCATTTTCAAATGTTGACATGGTTGGGGATCCATTGAAGTTTGATAAGCCATCCTTTTTGTCCGAGTGTATGTAGAATTCGTCGGCACTCTAGTGTTCTGGGACAATCTGTTTCTGTGTTACTTGATAGGTTATGGATAGCTGCCTGGGAATCAACCAAAAAACTGTGTTTATAGGCTGGTTAATCTGCTCTAGCTCCTTAGATGCGGCCAAGACTGCAGCAACTTCACTGTCGTAATTGCTGAGAGGTGCACCCTCTGGGAGAAAACCCTGAAATAGTCGACAAAAGTAGCCTGCTCCCGTTTTCCCTGTTCGTGATATCGAGGATCCATCGGTGCATATGTGAAGCCATTTATGCAGAGGATAGTCTTCGGCTATGATTTGATTTGCTGCTTTTTCTAACTCAATAGGTAGCGATTTCTGTTTTGTAAGCTGATGGTTTCTTAGGTTGAACTTAGCTTCCGGAAGATGGCTGAAAAACTCGTGATTGAGGAGTGGAAGTGGTTGAGAGGGGGGGATCTCGTACTTAGTTGCAAGCTCTTTAAACACTTCAATGGGAATTTTAAGCCTAGTGGAAGGTTGTTTATAGTTATCCCATTTGTCTCTGTGGACCTGTAGTGGTTGAATATTAGTCTGTGCTTTCATTGCCACTATGGGGGTTGATTTTGGGGCTCCAGTTATGGTTCTCAGGGCAGTATTTTGTACAATTTCAAGCTTCCTTGCTGTCGCAGAGCAAGCTCTGACCGTAACTTCGCTGCAGTAATTTAATACGGCCTAACGTAGGTCTTGTAGGTTGTTGTAAGCACATCTTGGGAAGCACCCCACATTGTCACAGTCAATCTTTTAAGAAGTCTTGTTCTTTTTGAAACTCTTTGTGCGCAATTTTGTATGTGCGGTTTCCAGGAGATGGCGGTCCAAGGTTATTCCTAGGTATGAGGATACCTCACTTTCTTTCAAGGTTGAGTTCTGATATTTCAATGCTATTTGTGGTGGCTTAGGGGATAGTGTGAAGAGTTGGAAAATGGTTTTTGTTGGATTTACTGTCATTGCGTTCACACCCATCCATTGCTCGAGCTTCCTCAGTACCTGATTTGAACATTTTTCCAAAGCGGGGATAGAACCGCTGGTTGCCCATATTAGGAGACCATCGGCATATAGGAGTGCTTCTGCTCCAGTTATTTCTTTGATTGCCTCTAGGAAATCATTGATTACTATATTAAACAAGGCACAGCTGAGGGTAGCCCCCTGCGCAAGACCTTGTCTTTGTAAGCGGAATTTTGAGGTTACGTTAGAGAAACGAACCCGTATTTGTCGCTGTGAAAGGAAGGACTTCGTCCATCTGAACATATTTCTGGTCATTTCCGGCGTACATTGCAAGTTTGTAAATGAGCATCGGTCTCCATACAGTATCGTAGGCAGCTTTTAGATCGACCAAAATTGCATGTGTTGACATCTTCCTGTGATATTCATCTTTAACATGTTAGGTGAAATTTAGTACGTGGTCCATTGTACCTCTGTTCTTCCAAAAACCAACTTGTCTGCTGTTTATGATTCCGTAGGTTTCAGTGAATATGCCGAGTCTTTTCCCAATAATTTTTTCAGCTATTTTGTTGACGACACGTTTTAATGATATTGGGCGGTAGCTATCAGCTTGATTTGGTGGTTTACCTTTCTTGAGGATTGTTATTAATTCAGCCTTTCTCCACTGGTGGGGGACATGAGTTGTCCAGGTAAGGTTATTGGCTTATACCTTAAGGTAGCAGTGCTTCGGGCAGTTCAAACCCGCTCCCAAGTTAAAAAAAAAAAAAAAAAAAAAAAAAAAAAAAGGTTATTGGCTGCAAGGATGGTTTCTTTGCCAGTGCTGCAGAGGTTCCTTAGAAATTCGGGAAATATTCCATCGATGTCAGCACATTTGGAGTTCTTTGTGAGTGCTAGAGCGAGTTCGAGCTCTTCAATAGTGAAGTTGTCAGTGAATAACACATATAGTTTAGGATGGAGGCAGGAACTTAAGGGTTTTTCTGTAAGGGATTTGCCAACGACTCTGTCTCCTTTTATGTGACTGATTTTCACATAGTGCTTACACAGTGCATTGTTGATGTCCAATGGGTTTGTTAATGTTTTGTTCCCACATTCTAAGGCGTGCCGGGCGGCTTGACTTTGATTATTGTTCAGTCGGGAAACGTAGCGATGTGCTTTAGAGCCATCCTTTCTGAAATCAAGCTTCGCAATAAGGTTTTTAAAGGCAGAGCATTTGGACTGTTTGATTTCTCGCCTCAACATGGCTGGCTCCTCTTCAAGTTGATTAGATAGTTTAAAGACTTGGTAGCCTCTGCCTTGCGGCGCTTTTGCATTTCTGTCCCTGTTTAGAGTGGTATTCCAGAAAGGTTTGAATTTTGTATTCTGACCCCGTGGGATGGATTTAGAATTATATTTCAAGATAGGTATGTTTATAGAAAATATTGTGTCTTCAGGGGAATCTGTTACTATCGACAAGGGAAGAGCAGCATTTGTTAGAGCACGAAATAACTGCCAGTTGGCTTTCTTAAAATTCCAGCTTGGGGCTCGGCTGCTTTGGACTACTATCTTGTCTGTACGGATTCTGGTAAGAACAGCCCTATGGCCGCAGCCTCCTGCATCCTCCAAAAGCTTAATTGAAGTCTTTTCTGTGATATGTGGATGTGTTATAACGAGGTCAGGTCTGAAGGTTTGTCCGTTGTAGGATAGAAACGTGGGAGGGGTCTCCACTGCGTTAAGTAAGCAGCCATCTATCATCTCTTCGACGAGCAGTCCGACAGGGGTGGTATATGAATAGCCCCATCTTTGTGAAGGACTGTTAAAATCTTCCAGAAGAAGACTATATAGTTGGATGGTTGATTCTATAATGTCCAATGATGGTATGTTGCCAGGTAGGTTGTATAAATTCACAATAGAGAAATGCTGTTTGTTCTTCCACACTTCGATCATAGCAGCTTCAAGTTTGTATACATACTTACTTCTTACTTACTTTAGCCAACGCCCGTCCTTGGCCTCTCAGCCATCCGACGCCGTGCCTCCCAGTACAATGTAGCGAGTCCTTCCCTGGACTCCTCGTGAAAGATATCTTTCAGGCCGTCACAAGTGGTAAGATGCTCTGCCGCCCCTTCGTTGTCAGAGCAGAGTGGACAGATTGGTGTGTCCACCACTTTAATGCGATGCAGGTGTCTTTGTAGGTAGTCATGTCCAGTGGTCATCCCAAACAAAGCCACGGCTACGCCTCTCGGAAGATCCAGTGGTATGCTTGATTGGATGATCTTTTCCCATTGCTTTCCTGTAGCAGCTTGTTTCCTGTCCCGTTTCACGGAGTCGCTAATAGTGCTGTTTATATTCCGACAGACACTGCGGTATGAGAGGGGGAGGATCGGCTGCGCCATGGAGCAGCTATGCTTGGCCAAACTATCTGCTTTTTCATTTCCTCTGATGTCACAGTGCGCCGGCACCCATTGTATTGCGATCTGTGTTGTTTTCTGCAACATGCGGAGTGTTTTCTGGCAGTTGTTTATTTCCTTCCCTTCTTGTGGCTTTGAGGAGGCGATCGCCTGAATCGCGGATGTTGAGTCCGAGAGGAAAACTACTTTCTTGGTGTTGGCCGACAGAAGAATCTCTCTGGCCGCTTCGCCGATGGCGGTCACTTCTCCTTCGAAGTTGGTTCCGTTTTTCCCCACTGCTATTGATTTTTGCCCAATTGAGGAGAAATATCCGGCTCCGCATGCGTCATGCATTGCCGATCCATCTGTGTACACACGCAGCCATTCGTCGGCCAGATACCTCTCGTTGATCATAGCTTCTGCTAGTACTTTGAGTTCGCAGATTTGGATGTCGGCTTTTCTCAGGCTTACACCAGGTATTGATGTGCACGATGGTATTTCGGTCCTTTCCTTTATATATTTCGTTTTCTTGAAAGGTTTTCGCTCTGATTCTTCCAATCCATGTCTTCTTCTTATTTCTGCGGCTTTTGCCAGTGGTGTGACTTGGGTTTTAAGCCTTTGGCTTGCGCATCTGTATTTCTTCCAGAAGTCATCGTTGGTTCTTAAAGCTCTTTCAAAGAATATGATAGCAGCCTTGTCCCTGCGAGCGTTAAGGGGCTCAATATCTGTTTGAATCTCTTACGCTGCAATTGGGGTAGACTTCGCAGCACCACATATCAGTCTCAATACATTGTTTTGGACCGTATTCAGGTCTTTCTTTGCATTATCAGAAGCCGTGTTGTAAGCTTCTGAGCCGTATTCAAGGATTGGGCGGATGTAAGACTTGTATGTAGTAATCAGAACGTCCTGAGTAGCACCCCACTTCGTTCCAGTCAGTCTCTTCATCATATTCAGCCTTTTTGCAGCTTTTGTTACAGCACCCTCTATATGTCCCGACCACTGGAGTTTGCTGTCCAGAGCGATACCTAAGTATCTGGTTGATCGCGTTATTGGCAGGTCAGTAGTCCCTATTACTACGTGTGGATCGTAAGTTTTAGTTGATAGCGTGAATAACTGTGCCGTGGTCTTGTTTTTGTTAATAATCATATCGTTTTCGGAGCACCATCTTTTGACTCCACCTAATGTCTCGTTTATTTTGGCTTCCAAGGAGTTGATGTTGCTGCTGGTCGCCCATATTATCACATCATCTGTGTAACAGAGTACTTCGACTCCTGGGTTATTTACCTTAATGTTGCAGATTAAATCATTCATGTAAAGGTTGAAAAGAGTACAACTGCTGACCGCTCCCTGCGGGAGCCCCCTTCTCTGTTGACGGAACTGAGAACTTCTGTTTCCATAGCGGACCTTTATAAATCGTTGGCTTAAAAATTGATTTATCCAGTTCAACATGTTTCCTGCCACTCCGTAGTTGGCAATTTTGTTATAGAGGAGTTTTCTGCTAACTGTGTCGTAAGCTCCCCGGAAGTCAATAAAACACGCAAGAGTGGACATTTTTCGGTGAAATCCATCCTTCACGCACTGGGAGAGCTTATTGACTTGGTCGGTAGTGGATTTGTGTTTTCTAAAACCAGCCTGTTCTTCACGAATTATATTATCTCTCTCTATATAGGCCTCCAGCCTGTGGTTGACCATCCTTTCCATAACTTTGCAAGTAACAGAAGTAAGACTGATCTGTCTATAACTGCTTAATTTCTCGGGATCCTTTCCCTTCTTAAAAACGGGTACCATTACCGCCTTCTTCCACGTGTCTGGGATACCGATGCGCCAGCTCTCATTCATAGCCATGAGTAAGGTTTTTTGTGCTTCTTTGCCCAGATGTACAATGAATTCAGGATAGACATCATCAATTCCACAGCTTCTTTAATTTTTCCCCATAAATATTCAATAAATGTATTTAATAGATTGTTTTTATATCAGTGAAGAAGTTTAAAGCTTAATATAATCCATACAATTGAAATTTATAATTTAAAACACATAATAACAATTATTACGGTTGTTAGATTTGCCCTAATGGTGCGAAATCGCGGGAGTTTCCATAGCGTGGGCGATCCCAGGTTAAAAATATGAAACACTAACTTTATACAAAAACTGAACAACACAATAAAGAAAGATGGATAAATCTAATGATATAATAACTAAAAACTTTAAGATTAGTTTTCATCATGAGTTATTGAAACTACCACTTAGAAATAATAGTCAGACCGGGTTTCACGCCAATGCCATAATTTGGGAATTGCTACCCAGTGTGAAACCATTTGTTTGAATCTAGTTTCCCAGAAATACTGTCTCAAGTTGTAAATGTTTTCTCATAGGGATTTATACCAATAATCTGAAAAGGGTTAAACAAGTATTCGATGCTTTTAGTCTCTTCAGTAACTTTTTATTTTCTGATAAGTTACAATATATTATAATGAAATGTATTATCTTTATCTATTTGTTTATTTTTATTTACAGTAGAGAGTACAAAATACAGATCAATTGGGACCGGAATACATCCGTACTACTGATTTATCCAGATTTTTAAACTACTGCGTATTATTAATATTCATATTTCGTAAACTACATTTTAATTGACAGAGTATCATGAAGGTTTTAATTAAACCAAGAATCATTACAAAATAGTCGTCAGAGTGCATAAAAATAAAAAAGAATTTAGTGAAAATGATGTGTAGGAAAAATGGCGGAAACAGATGAGTGGCGACATTCCACTTGAGAAATTGTCATTACAGATGAATAGTAATATTAAAAGCGTATTATATGACAAATTAGTTAAAAATTAAGTTTAACAATAAATCATATTATTTTGCTCATTGGTTTCAATACGTGTTATTGGTTAGCATGCAGGACATAGAAATCTACAAAAATTTAATTGTGGTTAAATATAATGTATGTTGGATTTTAAATTTAGTTATGACGAATTTTCAGAATTGATTTATCTTCTTTACATTTATAATTAAATATAACACTTAGTTTAGTATGTATTGTAGTGGTGCCGAACACGCACTCTCCATGCCAAGTGCCGTACGCTGAAACCACGGTCCAGATTTTTGACGTCCGGATTACTGACGCTCTACTCTATTTTTTTTGGTTCGATTCTAATCTATAGTAGTGAAAAACCTTTATTTGGTTTTCTACCAAAAACTAAAATATTTTTAGCAGTGGTAAAACTTACAAATAAATATGTATTAGTCTTAGCTGCTTTCCTAGAAATTAATTTAATTATTCTTTCATTTTAACATTTTAGAAAATGACTCTACAATATTACAAGACCTGAACAACTCTATTGCTGAAATTGAAGGTGTTTCACTAATTCGTGTTACTCCTGATAAAACGGACTTGCCATCTGTTAAGTCTAATAAAAGTAAGATCAGATGTTATATTTTAAATTTAAAAATTGTTATGATTTAAAATTTAACTTGTGTGGTAATGTGAGTGTAGAAGAACTTACATCAGAGACGAAGTTTAAAAGCTGTTTATTTTAGGACTCAAGAGGTGCTAGTTCAATTTAGCAGACACTTAAATAAGTTTAAAATGTATGACATATATTTAAACCCTTAGCACGCGGGACATATAAAGGGCAAGTAACAGATTACATGCTATTAAATAAGAAAATATTTGTGCGAAATGTTCAAAGTTCTATTTAATTCTGAGTTCCTAAAGATGTATTTGAACAATTATAAACTAGTTATTTTTATATTTTTACACTAGGTAATTCAAGATAACAATAAATCCATTTAAAATGAAATTAAAGTAACTAATATTATTATTTACTAAATCATAAACAAAAATTATTCTTACAGTACAAACAAAGGTCACTCACGTAAACAGTAAACAACTATATCAATCACAATGCCAACACAAAATATGACAGTTGGCAGATGCTGCGTCCTGCCGAGAATACCTGTCATACGCGCATGTATGGACCACGTAATGGCGCCTGGTGGCTAAAACAACAGAATGTGGATCGGTAGCAGGTGGCCAAGAACAATAAACGTAGCAGAGGAGTTTATTTACACCAAACAAACATTGTCACACATTTTAATGGACTTTAAACAAACAACTAGGACTTCCGTAAACAAAATATTGTAAATACGTTTTTTCTCGTTATACGCGCTAGCTGACATTTCAGCCTTACGAGAAATCACGTAATACGCGTGAAAAGGGTTAATATAGGAATAATTTAGATTTAAATTTTCTATTAAATCAAGAAAAAATTATTATTTATGAGTCTACTCATAAATAAATATTCTAAACATTCTTAATAAGTTTCTGTCACCTCATTTTTTGTTCAGTGAGCCATCATTAATTTAAGTGAAAAATCTAATTATTCTATTTATATAAAGTTATGTATTTGGCTTTAAAACTATAGTTAAATATTATAACTGAAATTTTAATTTTTATTGTTTTCATAATCTTAATTGTTATGTTTGTTTAATGTTGTTTATTGGGTTACTTACATTAAATTCTTATTATCTAACAAATGATTGGATGTTCTATTTTGTGCAAACATATTTTGACATACCTCTTATAGGTATGCTTGTATTAATGACATATGCATAATTACAGTACATAGATTTTATACTATATTGTTTTAATATTTGTGTGTGTGTGTGTAGGAGTGACATTTCAGGCTGGGAAGGAATCCCTTCAAAAACTATCTACACCAAGAAAAATAGTCAAAACTCCTCATAAACCCAAAGGTTTGTGTTATAATATTTTATGAAGTGTAATATTAGTTCATATTTATTGTAACAATATAGTAATCCTACCTTCCTAATTCTTGCATTTTATATATTTGGTGTGTTATTGCTCCTGAGAGAGCAGATTAGCTGTATGTACTATGAGGAGTTTGGTGTATCTCATTGTAACAATACTACTGTCAACATAACTTCCACACATGTATATATATATATATCCACACACACCATTAACATTTTACCATATGCACACTTTACGTAAGAATTTTTTATTTATCAGAACTGAACATTAGGAATACTGGAAGTATAGATGTTGATAAACTCTTATCTGAGATGCTGCTGTGAGCATGCTCTGCTAAAGACATTTCTGGTTCGCAGCTATTTCAGCTCTTGTTCAGAAAGTGTGTGCTGTGCACAGGTGAGAAGCCTGTGCATTTTTTTTTTTTTTTTTTTTTATTAACTTGGGAGCGGGTTAAACTGCCCGAAGCACTGCTACCTTAAGGTATATTGTACTTACCCCCCTGATCTAGTCAAATAGCCCCTTCCCTCTTACCAGGTTTAGGATTTTCCTGACTAGTGTTTTACCTTCAGCATCCACCAGAGCTGTCCCATCACCAAAGAGGTTGAAGCGCCTCTCGGCAAGTGCTTCACATCTATAAATGATGTGTGTGGCAGTCTCCAGTTCTTGCCCGCATAATCTGCACACTGGTTCATCTTTGTAGATACCCATTTTATACAGATGTTTCCTTAGTCCACCGTGTCCCGTGAGTAGATCTGTGGCTATCCTCAATTCCTGCCTAGACAGATAGATGAGACTCTTCTGCAGCCCCAAGGAAGGTTTCCTAAGGGTTAGCTTACTGTGTCTCATCCCTTCAGCCCTGATCCAATGCTCACAGTGTCTTCGCACTGCCATCTTGACCATAGATTTGGAAATACCTACCGCCGGCTCCGGTCCAATCAGGGGAGTTGAAGACCCCTCTCTGGCCAGTGCATCTGCGGCTTCATTTCCAAATATTCCCCTATGTCCTGGCACCCAACCTATCTTGATTGATTGTGCCTTGCCTTTTAAGTTATTGGCTTTTAAGTTATTTAGGCACTCCCTGACTATGGCCGAGGTGACCTCACGTCCGTTTAGTGCCTTAATTGCTGCCTGACTGTCGGAGAAAATAGCAATCCGGGTCTTGTGTATTCCCCTTCTCGCCATCCCTCCCAGACAGGCATTTATAGCATATATTTCGGCCTGATAGACAGAGGTATGCCTCCCCAAGGAAAAAACTAGTTTTGCCCTTGGGTTTTAACAATACATCCCAGCTCCAGTGCCGAAGTCCATCTTGGAGCCATCTGTGTACCAGATCTGAGCTCCCGATGTTACTGACCCTGACCATTCCGTCATAGTTTGGTGGGTCTGGTCAGGTGCAAACGTCCGAGTAAGGTGGTCACTGCCCATCTCCAAGACAGGTTCTTTGACCACACACTCGATACTCATATGTCCCGAAACATCTGGGAGATTAGCCCAGTTGTTTGAGTTGCAATCTCCATGCTGGGGTTTGGTGCTCGTGGTTGATTGCTTCCGACCTGTAGCACCTCACCCCCACAACATCCAAGTCCTGGACGTTAACATGCTCGGCTCGGTTTTGGCCTCCCCTGCGTTGTGTGTTCAGGGTTATTGGCCCTCCCGCTGCTCTCGCCTGATCTCTTCGGAGCCGCCTTCTGGCCGCTCCACTCATACGCTTTCTCCGTAGAGAAAGCGTGCTCAACTCTACAACCATTTCACTGGTTTCTGCGGTCGGCAGCTTGGTAACCGCTCCCGCATCCCCAGTGGTGGTTGCCGTTGACACATCTGTTACAGACTCACGGTTTGCCGTCTCATTGGCTCCCGCTGTCTGTGCAGACTCAACATCAATTTGTGTACTTACTTGGTCCATTGGCTTCCCAAGTATGGGGGAAAGAACGGTCAACCAGAGCAGAACCCCTACTGCCCTGGCAAGACAACATACAATGAGGTTTTGTCTGGTTCCTCAAGGGGATCGTGTGCTACTGCATTTTATACCCTGCAGCCACTCATCCATCGGCACGATGCCTTGGATTGGGTATTCAGTCACTGACCTTGAAGCACACCCCAAGTTCAGGACATTATTAACTGTTGCTCATGGAGCGAACAGCCTGCTTTACTCTCTTTTTTACAACTGTGTCGTTAGGGTAGTTTCCCGCCCATACTTCACTGCCGCATTGCCCTTGGTTCACCTGGGAGGTGAGAGTAGCATTGTGAGGACTTAATTCCCAACTACCCCAGTCTCCCCAGTCAGAGCAGTTATTTTTACCACACCCAACCGGTTGACTGACGAGGAGGGATAATTCCTCACATTTGAACCATTGCCTTGGTCCAGGCCTGCTTATTCAGAAACCTTCTGGAATCCTTATTCACAGGTAACCTACATATCTGTAGGCCGTCCCATTATCCGCCACCTGTGGACCCGCCCGGTTGCTCAGGCCAGCTAGCCGGGAGCCTGTGCATAGTATTACGAGTATTCTCAACTCATTTCCACCCAGTTGAGTTATAGATCCCAGAGTTATTGGGTTAGAAATGATCATGGGTGGACCCTTTCGTATAGTTCCACCTGTAACGCTTAACACTATGGTTGGCAATTAACTTTAACTATGGACAACAATCACATCCTAAACTCGGTTGGAGTACATAGGCTACATTAGAATTTACACAGTGAGCCTAGTGGTAATGATAACAACACTTTGTTTGCCATCACTAGAATATTAAGTTGTTAGCTCTAAATCTGTGAAGCTAGTCAACCCAAGGTTGACAGATAATTCTATGCTGCTACTATTGACCACTGCTAAGTTTTCCTGTACAAACTGTATGGACATGACAAAAAAAATTGAATTTCTAACAGAGCAGGTTAATCAGCTCCTATTGTTATTCATAAAGAGACCTTTATATTTTGTGCAACCTGGAAACTGTTCCTCATCAAAATTACTAATATTTTCTCATACAATTTTTGCTAAAAAAAGATTTCTAATTTAAATTTTTTAATAAATATCTTTATTTATAATGTACAATTAATCCAAAGTAATGGTATTAGCAAGTAGGGTCAAATATTCTACAGTTTGATTTTCCTCCATAAATTTCCTATTTGGATACAATAAACATAGGTCTTGCATTAATAGATTTCCACTTTTTCTTTTGTTTAGTTTTAACTGAAGTTTGTTGAGGAATGTATCTATGTTTGGATGGTTTTTTCCGACTACCAAGTTAAATCTATTGTGCCGCCCCTTATTACAGTCATAAACTAATGTTAAAGTGATTAAATATATGTAAATTTATAAATTCAGATCAAAATAAATTTATTGCGTTTCGTTACATTCTTGCAATGTTTACAATGATTTTGTTGCAAAAATGTAATTTCTATAGCAATCACTTTTTTAAAATGCATTAGAAAGAATTAATATTTAGAAAAATGCAATATTAGACATTTATAATTGGAAAAATTGCATTAGAAATATTGATCAAGAACAACCGGAACTTATTTTATGACTTGCCCCTTTTATCACTTTCACAAATAGGCTTAGTACATGGAGTAAGTCCAACCAAAAGACATCTCCTCCCAGTAAACCTGCAGGAACTAACAAGGATAAGTTAGGAAATCTTAAAGATATTGAGAAATGTATTTCAGGTATTCCATGGAAAATCTGCTTTAATAGATACTGTTAGAAGAATATGATGACCAAAGAGGGCATAGTAAACCTTTCCTTCGAAATAAAAAAACTTCTCAGTTTTCACCCCAAAAAAGGTAGGCCTCTAAGGTTTCTAGGCTTCAAATATCTACCTGGAAAAATCAACGGGGGTCAGATTATTGTCTTTCTAAGTGATTTGAAGGTCATGTCAACTGTTATGATACAACTGATGAAATCAGTGCCATTTCAACTGTGTTAAGTGTCATATGGAGGATCTTGAGGTGAGCGTGCAATGTATCTTCAAGGTACATCTCCATGAATCACTAAATTTCCATATAAGGAAGTAATCACGTTTTAATTCAAACTTTATTACAGCAGATTGAGATAGAGCTAGCATAGCCGTTCTAACCTGTGAATATATTTATGATATTGCAGGCGTAATATGGATTAAGTCAGATTTTTGCCAAACACGATGTATTGTATTTAGGAGTTTCAACATCTGTATCTCATTGAAGTTTGAACATAATCATATAGTGTGTTGTATAATGCCAGATTAGTATAAACTGATAATTTGTTATCATAGCAACAAGCCGCCTTTTATAGTCAGGTATATCAAAACTCATAGATTCTCTATATTAAATTAAAACAACCTCTTACCACAAATTCAACAATTTTTATTTTAACCTTATGTACATTTCGATAACAGAGTAATCATCTTCAGAGGTATTTTACAAATGACTAACTTACAGCTAAACCTATCTGTATTTATAAGCAACGGAAACTCCTTGGCCACGCACCCTACATTATCTGACCAATCATGTTGTGAGTAACAACTAGGTCTGGTCCAACAGGAGTTACCATTACATTATTTTTTTAATGTTTACACTAATTATTAAGTTTACACATTTAACATATAAAACTATAACTATCTTTTAACTAATAAATACAATTGGGAATTCGGCATAAGCCCTTTGTCAGAATTTAATAAATTATTTCATTTTTCATTGTTTCATATTTATTCAATTTAAATAAATTAAGAAAAGATTCCACCACCTTGATACCAGAGAGAGAAAGTGTTAAAAATGAATATATTAGTTTACCATTTGATAAAAATTTAACAAAAGACCTAGAAAACGTTTTTAAAGAAGTAAAGTTTAAAGTAGTGTATAAGAGCCAAAACAGCCTTAGAAATCTTTTAGGTGACCCAAAATATAAAATAAAAACATTGGATAAGTCAGGGATTTATAAAGTGACTTGTAATTCATGTGATAAGATTTATATTGGTCAAACCAAAAGAAAAATTTCCACTAGATTTAAAGAACATATTACAGGGTGTCTAGTGACAGGGAAAACCTGGAAAAGTCAGGGAATTTTAAGATTCTGGAAAAGTCAGGGAATTTTAAGATTCTGGAAAAGTCAGGGAAAATTTTAAAAAATCGGGAAAATATTTATTTTGATTAGAAACAAAACCTAGTGGCCATTGCTCTCGAATATTTGGTATTGTAAGCCGGGCTGGTTTAGGGGCAGGGCAGTCAGGAAATAACACTTCTTTATTTAGATGCCCATTATTTATTTGATAAGCCCATTCTACGACTTCAGGACTTATGTCGATAAATATTAAATGTGTCGAGTTGGTACAGCTGGGAAGTTTTAGCCTGGACCGTGACCTTGGGGTGCGCAGTGGTTCTGTTATCATATGGACGGGTGGGGATAACATAACTCAGTCTGTTTCTGACCACACAGAACGCTGTGTAAACATTCGTAGCCAGCTATTTGTCTAGACTCGTGATAGTATGTGTTTTATTTGACAGTGATTATTTTTACACTGTTTATTTCAACATGGAAGGTTCCGGTTTTCATTGCCGTAGCGGGCAATCGCATCATGCAAATGTCGTCATTACCTCCCCTCCTTCCTTAGGATAAATATAAACTAAAAGATGAAGTGACCGAAGCAGAGATTATATGGTGCGTGAATTTAGTAATGGAACACTTCTTTACGCAATGCAGAAGGTAGTGTGTGCCTCTTTCCAAGGATGTTCCCTGATAGCATCATTGCACAGAACATGAGATTGCGGAAAGATAAAATTTCCAATAGTGTTGTATTCGGTTTATAAAATTATTTTAAAGACCTGTTACTGACATCATTAAATTCAAATTCAAACTATGTAATTGGCTTTGATGAAAGTTTAAACAAAATATCACAAAGATCCCAAATGGATTTGAGTGTTAGGTATTGGGATGCAGAGACGGATGAAGTGAAAGCTCGATATTTTGGTTCTGTGTTCCTTAAGACACAAAAGCAAAAGAGTTACTCAATTCGTTCTTAAAAGGTGTTCAAAGTCTGGATTTATCCAAGATCCTTCAGATATCAATGGATGGGCCCAATGTAAACTGGGCTTTCTATAGACATCTAAAAGAGGAAAAGTCAGGGAAAACTCAGGGAATTTCTTCAAGCTATTTTACTAGACACCCTGTATTAGTCACATAAAATTTCAAAGGCCAGAGAAATCAAGTGTAGCTGAACATATCTTAGAAACTAATCATAACTTAGATATAAATAACTTTAAGTTAATTAAAAATGTCAAATCAAAAAATATGTTGAATAGTTTCAAAAGCATGATTATTAATAAATATGAAACTAATAAATTATGAAATTCTAACAAAGGGCCTATCCCGAATTCCCAATTGTATTTATTAATTAAGAGATAGTTATAGTTTTATTTGTTAAATGTGTAAACTTAATAATTAGTGTAAAAATTCAAAAATAATGTAATGGTAACTCCTTCTGTTGGACCAGTTGTTACTCGTAACATGATTGGTCGGATAGTGTAGGGGGCGTGGCCAAGGAGTTCCCGTTGCTTATAAATACGCATAGGTTTAGCTGTAAGTTAGTCATTTGCAAAATACCTCTGAAGATGATTACTTTGTAATCGAAATGTACATAAGGTTAAAATAAAAATTGTTAAATTTGTGGTAAGAGGTTGTTTTTATTTAATATAAACATTTATGCCACAGTTCCTTCAAGTTGTTATCATAGATTCTCGTTGCAAGCCGAGTATGTTGTGAATGTGGTTTTACATTCTGGGTGTTTTGTTATTTATTTAACTTGTATATTTTCGTTGTTACAACTTGTGTACCGAACCTCTTACCTGAGTGAGATATCCTAGTCAGGAAATATGTTGAACCTTTTTCAGGCTATAAGAAATATATAATGTATTATTGTAGAATATAATTGACTTCATTCTCCCTTTAGGGGCAACGGAAAATGTACTACTTGCAAGAAAGATGCCGAACTTCTCTGCGATTCACAAGGAGAGGTTTAAGAAGATGGAGTCTCTGATAGATATGAAAAAACGATTTGAAGAAAAGGCCAAGAAAATCCTGAATTCTCCGGTTCCAAAAGTAAGCTATTTTTCTACAGAAAAACAAGTACACCTGAGTCTGAACACTGGTAATCCGAACAACTATGGATATTTTTTTGTAAAATAGAAAAGATAATGGGAAGTGTAAATAATGTTGTAAAGAAATGAAAAATAATAATTTATTGAGGAATACAGATGTTTTGTTTAATGTTTAAAAATTAAATTGAATCAATGTAAAGAAGAAATATGCTGTCAAAATATTGTACATACCATAATGTGCATAAAAGTGAACATTAATTTAGTTTTTATTGGACATATTTTTGTTTTTGCTGTTTCAGTGTTTTTTTGGGATAGCACAAAAATCCTATCATAGACTGAGCGTCCTACGCAAGAGCCACTACAAAGGCCTATATCAAGTAACTCCCAACTAACACGTCTTGGCTAGTCATCCTAGATAGATTGCTTGTATATCGTAAAAATACAGACAGTATAAATAACATTGTAACAGAAACAAAATATGTTTACATTTGAGTTCTATACACAGTACAGTATATTTACAAACGCACCCATCACTTGTAACACTTTTACATCTTTTGTGATAAATGTCATTTAGAGTAAACCTAGTAAAACGTGATCATTTAAAACAAAAACTGCCTCAGTGGCACGAAGGTATAAACAAGGGTGTCAACTGTATTTTGATGTCATTGACCTTCATATCAAATCAGTTATTACTGATGGATCAATTGTGTCACATAACGTCAGACATGTCTATAGACAGATACAAATATATTGAGCCGTTAAAATAAACCACTGATTTGTCAGAAGAATAAAAGTAATACGCAAACAGTGTCTCAAATATGAGCCATCAGTCCATTTCAGCTATGGCGCATATGTGGGACATTGGCCTAGGAAGAGAGACCGTACGGTGCATATGTAAACGGACTATTGAAACTTGTTTTCATGTATTATTCTTTCATATTACAACACTACAGAAACGTTAAATTCCTTCGTTCTCCATTATTTACATTATTTCGGCTAATCCGAACACTTTTCGATTTCAATTAATAATGGTTAGCCTGACTCGAGTTTATTTTTATTTTAGACTTATATGGAAAATTAACAAAAAAGTAACTAATTAAAATTAAAATCAAGTTCCAGGGACATTGACATTTTTAATTATAGTTAATTCAAAAACATATTTAAATTGTTTTGCTGTAACGCATTGCCTATCAGCTATTCATTGAAAGTATTGTTTCACTGTTAACTAGGTATTTGCAAATATATTTAAAAGTTTGTTCAAAATTAGTTCTTTGATTTCATCAAGGAAGAAATGTGAATGATGATTCTCTATTCAGAAGGTGTAGAATCAGCAGAGAATATTATTATTCGTTGAATGCAGCAGCAATAACGGAGAGAGTTCTTTGAGTGCAAGAAAGATCTATGAATGGAATAATTGCTGTTGTATGATGAACAGCAGCGATTTCACTTCAAGATTAATGACAGTATTGAAGCAGCTAAACAAATTGTTGATAAATTACAGTTGGTTGACTTCAAACTTTGTTTAACAATAAATAGGAACAATTACCCTTCTGATAAAAAAATAAGATGAATAATTTTGTATTTCAAAAAGTAATAAACGTACATCGAATTCGTTTTAATCTCTTTTAAAGTACTGTCCTTGGCTGGCAATGCTCTTATTCCAACGTTGAATCCATGACGGGAAACATTTCTGGAAGGCTTCTTTTGGAAGAAAGTTTAGCCCTTGTGCTCGGTCTTGGCCCTCTCAAAGTCAGGAATGTGTCAAAAGGTTTTCCTTTAAGTAGGTTTTAATTTTGGGGGAAGAGCAAGAAGTTGTAGGTTGCTAAATCGGGTGAGTATGGCGGATTTGGACAGACAGGAACACTTTTTTCGGCCAATAACTCCCGAATGAGAAGCGAGGGGTGACACGGCGTATTGTAGTAATGAAGAAGAAAGCCATTCAGCCATTTTTCTGGTATATTTCTTCATATGTCCTTTCGCAAATGTTGCAGTACGCCCTTATAAAATTCAGATTTCACACTTGTTTCCCTTGGAACGAATTCGTATCGCACTATGCCCTCACTGTCAAAAAAAACCCAATGGGCATGACCTTGATGTTCGATTTTGACTGATGTAACTTTTTATGGCAAGGAGATGCACTGGTTTTCTCTTGGGAACTCTGTATTTTGGTGTCAGGGTCATATCCATAGACCCAACTTTCATCTCTAGTTACCATTTTGGTTCAGATCTGCTTGAAGATGATCTTTCAACTCTATACAGACTGATGCACGATTTTCCTTCTGTTTATCACTCAGATGTCTAAAAACAAATGTTGTACTCACCTTGTCTCATTTGCAAATTATTGGTTAAAATGCTTTGAACGAAACCGTCCTTGATGTTAATATCTTCCGATAGCTCTCAAATAGTCATTCGCCTGTTGAACGGATAAGTCAACTGTTTTTTATGTTAATGGACGTCACAAACGCTCCTTGTCTTCAACCAACTCATTTCCACATTTCATCTAGACCACACCTGGTTGCAAGAGATTTCGTTTTGGCCCATTAAAAAGACGTCATTAGTCAATCATTATTGATCTAATGAAGAGTCCATTGAAGTGGTGCAAACTTTTCTGAACATCTGATTGAAATTCTTCCATTTTCTAGTTCATGAAGTTAACCATTGGATCTACTAATTTAATTCTGTAAACTAATTTATAAAATATAATTTATACTTAATTCAAAATATAAAGTAATAATTGTGATAATTTTTGGTAACTTGCAACATAAGGCATTCAAATTCAACTGACAGGATTGAAACATGAGATAGCAAACCCTTTGTTTAACAGGATTGTTCATGTTAGGTGTCATTTGTGACAATTTACATCTTAAATACCTTCAATTTTAATTTATGCCTGATATTGTGCTTTTAAACATACCAGTCATGTTAGAAACACCAGTGCATGTTTTTAAGGAGGAGATCCCTTAAAACTCCTGTTTGGGGCTTTACTACCAGGAAAACAGCATAGAATAATCTTTTTCAAAGCTGTGTCACCGTTATGTTTTTTTGTACAAAAAATTTAAATAATGTAAAATACTTATCACAACATGTTTCCAAAAGTAGGAAATAACAAGTTTAAAACTTCCTTCCTGATTTAGATTCAACACCTTTGTTATAGTTTGCTGTGTCATACTACATCTATTATACAGTACTCAGATATGACCTTTCTGAGAGCAGTTGAGTAGTATCACAGCTGTTGGTTCATACACAAGCTTTGACTGTAGATGCTGCACAGTCTCGGAAACCACACACATGAATCTTTATAATAGAGGTGTATTGCTACTTAGTTAACTCTGCGTAGCATATCTATTGTGGGTCTCAGAAACCTTAGCTTAAGTAACTATTATTCTCCCTTGGAAATCAACACATTCCTACTTTAAATATGTGATACATGTTTTTCATCCCTGTGGCCTACGTAGACAGACAATGAAAATGCAATCTTATAGCAGGTAAATTATGGCGTAATATATAAACACTGCTATGACAAAATATTACATGGAAATAGATTTAGTATTTTTTCACAAATGTTTCAGTTACCTTAATTTTATATAAATCTCTCTTCAATAATTTTATAAATTGGGCTGGTTTATATTTTACCATCTTATTTCAAATGTTGTTTTAAAGAGTAAACGTAATTTTTATTGCTTCAAGTATATTTCCTTCCGGTTATAGAATACCAATAACTGTCTGACTTACTTATATTTAATATATAAAGCGCATTATAAAATGTTTAATTCATTTGAGTGAAGCAAAAATTGTTATATGATGAAAAGAATTTTTCTCATGTTGTGTATTTTTATTTTACAGTGTGCCATTACAAACAAAGATGTAACTCCTGGGAAAAAATTTTGTAAAATGATTTCAAAACCAGTTCAGATTGTTACTCCTTCTCCAAGTAAGTCACAGATTTTCTAAAATTATATATCTCAGTAAACAAACATAATTGTACTTCCAAGTACGCACTACTTATTTAATGTAGAACCTTGTAATTTTAATATGTATCTAGTTAAAAACGCATGTGTGTTTGTTGTGATAGTCTAACTTACCAGCAGGAAGCATCCACTTACTTGGTTGTTTTAATCCGCATTTATCTGTCAGAAGCTGTTCCACTACTTGCCGAAAAACTCTAGTTTATGGTATCCTAGGGAATGAATTCTGTATATATAAATATAAAATACGTTTTCTTGTTTAATAATTTAAAGCAACATAGGTTATTCAAATACAAGAATATTTATTAATTTATATCCAAAGCTTTTCGTTGGTAAACAGTACCAACATAATCAGGAATGAAAATTACAATAATGTAAGCTATAGGCCTAAAACATATGTTTAATTAGAAATAGAATTGTTGCTAAATTTATACAAATTGCCCAATTTATATAAAGTAATGCAGATAAAAGTAATGATATTGTCATTATTGATAAAAATGAGCACATAACAGAAAAATACATAAATGATAATAAATTTTGTCAAATATATAAAGATCCTACAAATAAATTTCAAAATAAAATAAAAAATATTGTAAAATCTTCATATAAATTATTCAATAAAAATAAAATTAGCAACTATATAAATGATAATCCAAAAATTCCAATATTGAATGGACTTGTGAAATTACATTAAATAGATAAACCAATAAGACCATTAATAAATTTTATAAATGCTCCATCTTATAAAATATCAAAGGTTAAGGTAAATATTCTTAAAGATAAAATAGAACTAAAAAATAATCATACTATCATAAATTCTATTAATCTTATTGAAAAATTAAATGCAATTAAAATTAATAAAAATACAAAATTAATATCATTAGATATAAAAAATATGTATACAAACATACCTATAAAAGAAACTCTTGAAATTATAAAATCTAAATTAGAACACGAGAAAGATAAAAAATTAACATTAGAAATTTTAAATACACTCAAAATAATATTAAATCAAAATTATTTTTCATACAATGACAAAATTTATAAACAAGAAGATGGTCTATTTGCTATGGGCTCGCCATTATCAAATATATTATCTGAAATATTTTTACAACAATTAGATAATAAAATAAATGCAATTATAAAAATATATGATAAAAATGGTTATTGGGTTCGCTATGTAGATGATGAAATGTATATATCAAACAATAATAATATAAATTTAACAAATATTTTGGATAAAATAAATAAAATTAATAATAAAATCAAATTTACTTATGAAATTGAAACAAATAAAATAAATTTTCTAGATTTAACAATAATAAGAAAAGATGAAAAATTTGAATATATGATATACCGTAAACCAACTTTGACAAACCGAATTATACCAAATAATTCTAATCATCCATATAATCAAAAAATGGCTGCTTTATATAACTTATATAGAATGCATAAAATACCCATGAATGAAGAAAATAAAATAAGAGAAAAACATAATTTATCAAATTGCATTAGAAAACTGTTATAAAAAGAAAACTGTTGACAAACTTAATTATAATATTTTTAATAAACAAAATAATAATTTAATTTGCAATAATAATAATAATACAATATGGACTTCATTTTAACTTATAGGCCATGAAATAAAAAATATCACCAAATTATTTAAAAATATAAATATCAAAATTGCATACAAAACTAATAACAAAATAATAAACATAATAAATAACAATAATAAAACAATTAATATGCATGAAAAAGGTGGTGTTTATAAATTAGAATGCGAAAATTGTAATAAAGCTTATATAGGTCAAACAAAGAAATAATTAAAAGAAAGATATAAAGAACATTTAAATGCCTATATTAATCCAGAAATATATAAATCAAATTTCGCAAATCATTGTATTAATAATAAGCACCAATTTCCAAATATAGAAAATATGAAACTTATAAAAGAAATTAATAAGGGATTAAGAATGAATATATATGAAGCATTCGAAATATATAAACACAATAATAATAACAAATTAATAAAAGAACAAATACAAATACATTCAAAATTTGATACTATATTCAATGTCTATAATGTTACAGCAACAAAATAAATTTGGCAATTTGTATAAATTTAGCAACAATTCTATTTCTAATTTAACATATGTTTTAGGCCTATAGCTTACATTATTGTAATTTTTATTCCTGATGATGTTGGTACTGTTTGCCAACAAAAAGCATTGGATATAAATTAATAAATATTCTTGTATTTGAATAACCTATGTTGTTTTAAATTATTAAACAAGAAAACGTATTTTATATTTATATAAAATTAACCTTACAGGGTTGTATAAAAAGTGTTGTGCAATCAATGTAAGTGTTATAATTGTAGGTTAGATTTGAAACTTGATTATTAATTCAAAAAAAAATTTGATAACATATTTAATATTTAACATAGTGATTAATCGATCAAATATCTAGAATTGTGTGTATTATTACATATATTTGAACAAGATATTTTAAACAACTCAAGATATATAATTTTTATCATTTCTAAAGTAATTATACTGAAGATTTTCATCCTTACAAGTTGATACTGGATCAAACAAATATTTTATAATTTACAACTATATTTACAATAATATTTCTTTTTGTTTTCTCTTTGATAGACAAAGACCACTGTGTGGTTCAAATATATCATTGGTTAAGTGCTTTTATGTGTTTCTATTTCAAGACTACAGAGTGGACTCTTACCATGGTAAGTCTGTCAGTCTCCTAGTCCAAAAAATCTAAATAATCTTTACCAACCAAAACTAACCTAAATATATATATATATAGATTTTTTGGACTAGGAGACTGACAGACTTACCTTGGTAAGAGTTCACTCTGTAGTCTTGAAATAGAAACACATAAAAGCACTTAAACAATGATATATTTCAACCACACAGTGGTCTTTGTCAATCGAAGAGAAAACACAAAAAGAAATATGAGAGAATGAAATAATATATATATCTTCGGTATAGATATATAGATGACATCTTCCTAATTTGGACACAGGGTGCTTCAACACTTGAGGCGTTTTTAGACAGCCTGACACAATTCTCCACACTTCAATTTACCTGGGAGAAATCTACATCAGCCATCACCTTTTTGGATGTAGAAGTAACACTCCAGAATGGAAATATTAACACAGGAATTCACATCAAACTGACAAACCATCTACAATATCTCCATTTCGACAGCAACCACCCAATAAACATGAAACGATCCATTCCATACAGTCAAGCAATCAGGGGTAAGAGAATCTGTTCGAATGATAGGGAATTGGAAGATTTTAATAGAAAGATATCAACAGCCTTCCAGAGAAGAGGATACCCAAAAAAACTCATTGAAAACCAAATTCATTCAGCACAATCCTCAGTTCACCATAAATCACAAACAGAACAAAATAAACTGTCTTTAATAACAGACTACCATCCTGGTCTACATAAACTCAACAAGATATTGAGAGATGGCTTCAAAATTCTTCAAGCTTCCGTCCACACCAAAAATCTTTTCACCGATCCACCGTAAATTTGGTACAAGCAACCTCCCAACTTGAAAAACATCCTAGTACATCCTAAACTACCAGACCCTGATGCAGAGAAACCACACAAACTTCCTCATGGCTCCTTCCCATGCAATTGACCTAGATGCAAGACGTGTCCAATACACCCCTCAGCAAATAGTTTCAACAGCCAAACAACAAAAATGGTCTTCAAAATACAGGGTCATCATAATTGTACATCGAAAAATGTCATATACCAGCTACAATGTAAACTTTGCTCAGCACAGTACATAGGCCTGACCACGGATGGTCTGAATATCAGAACGAATGGCCACAGGCATGATGTTAAAATTATGAATATGGATAGACCAACAGCTCAACATGCTGCGAGTCACAACATCACAACTTTTGATGACTGCTATACCACAAAAATAATTAAATCACTCCCCACTGATTACAATCTCTCAGAACTGAGAAGGTGGGAACTATCATACCAGTGGTAAACCAAGTCCAGAGAATCCCCTAACCTCAACATCAGATAAATCCATTCTTTTTTTTTCTTAATAGGCTTATCTCTTTTCCCCTGACAGACTTATATAAACTATTATCACTCATATGCTCATGGAAACTATATATATATACATCTTTAATCTGTGCATCTGTGACATCTGATTCCTAATCTACACAATCTGTGATTACAATTACTTTATTTCATTCTCTCATATTTCTTTTTGTGTTTTCTCTTCGATTGACAAAGACCACTGTGTGGTTGAAATATATCATTGTTTAAGTGCTTTTATGTGTTTCTATTTCAAGACTACAGAGTGGACTCTTACCAAGGTAAGTCTGTCAGTCTCCTAGTCCAAAAAATCTATATATATATATGAAGTTAATATATTACTATTGTAAGTAATTTTATCCACCATTAAGTGCAATGATTTTACCTTGAGTGATGAGGCGCCTTTCGGTCACTTGACCATTGTCGAATCACTAATTATTTTTTCTTAATTTTTCTGGTGCGGATGTTCGGTTCGTTGTGTTGGTAATTGTTGATGTCATATACGTTTCCTCTTGAGTCTTGTGTATTATGTTTTTGAATAGTAAGTCTTCTGTATATGTTGTTTGTAGATTCATTAAATTGTTCTGTATGTTTTTATAAATGTGGTATTTTTCTAGTGAGTTTAGTTCTATTGGGTTATTATTTATTTCAAGTATGGTTAGGTTATTTTCGTAATTTGTTATTTCATGTTTATGTGGTATTAGGTGTGCTGCAACATTTGATACTTTTGAATTTTTGTTTTTGAATGCTCTATAATGTTCTTCAAATCTTATTTTAAATGATCTGGTTGTTTTCCTATGTAAAATGCGTTACAGTTGTTACATGTAATTTTGTAAATTCCTGATAGGTTATGTTGTTTTGCTGAATTTGTTTTGTGGTTTGTGTTATTAAGATATTTTGTTGTTTGGTTTGTATGTTGGACTGTAGTATTCTTTGTTGTATATATTTGTTATTTTTTCTATTTTCTTATTGGTGTATTTATATTTTAGGTAGATTTTTTATTTTTATTATTTTTGTGTTTCGGTTGTAGTGTTGTGTTGAAGTTAGGTTTTTTTGTGAATTTATTGTATATATTTTTTATAAGGTGTTTGTTGTATCCATTTTCTATTGCTATTTTTGTAATGTTATCTAATTCTTTATTTAATTTTTGTTTGTTATCCTGTGTGTATTTTATTGCTTTGTTTATCATGTTACTGTAAGTGTTAATTTTGTGTGTCCATGGGTGGTTAGATTTGTAGTGTATTGTGGTGTTGTTGGGAGTAGGTTTCCTGTATACTGTAGTTTCTATTTTATTATCATTTATATTTAAAGTGATGTCGAGATAGTTGATTGTTCTATTTGTTTCTGTTTCAACGGTGAATTGTATGTTTTCGTTGTATGTATTTAGTTTGTTTAATATTATGATGTGTTCGTTGTGAATGGTAGGTTGGTATATTACAAGTATATCGTCTACATACCTTGTCCATAGTGAAATATTGTGTGTGTTTAGTATAGGTTTAATTATTATTTGTTCAAAGTGTTGTAAATATATTTCTGACATGACTGATGATATGGGTGATCCCATGGGGCGTCCAGTTGTTTGTTTATAGTATTTATTGTTAAATGTTGGATAAAATTACTTACAATAGTAACATATTAACTTCATAAAGTCAGTGCAACGGAAAAACAATGGATAACGTAAAATAGTCCACTCTGTAGTCTTGAAATAGAAACACATAAAAGCACTTAAACAATGATATATTTCAACCACACTGTGGTCTTTGTCAATCGAAGAGAAAACACAAAAAGAAATATGAGAGAATGAAATAAAAAATACTAAATAATCTTTACCAACCAAAACCAACCTAAATATAATATATATATATATATTCTTGATATTTAACATTATCCATTGTTTTTCCGTTGCACTGACTTTTGAAGTTAATATATTACTATGTAAGTAATTTTAACCACCATTAAGTGCAATAATTTTACCTTGAGTGATGAGGCACCTTTCGGTCGTTGACCATTGTCGAATCACTCAAGTGATTCACTTAATAAAACGCTGTCTTAATAAAACGCTGTTTTATTATAAAACCAGCTACTTTCTGACATAAGTTTGAAAAAAAAAATTCCAAACTCGTCCGCATTGAAAACAACACATAAGGAGAAATTCTCCATTTAATGTCTCTGCTTCTCCACTGATCTGATGATAAACAAGGTCATATCTTTAAATCCGTCAGTCTAACCACTAGACTCTGTAAAATCATTAATTTCAAGCTCTTTTGCAATGTCTCGAACACTTTTAGTTACCAAATATCTCATTCGTAGGCAGACGTAATCTACAAGCTTGATGAAAGCATTGTAAAAAACCGTTTTCCAATTCTTCATACTTCCCAGTCTTTATTTTTTTACTGTTTGTTTCACCTTGCTCTGAGTTTCGTTCTAACTCTTTTCTCTTTTTTAAAATTATTTTTAATGTGAAACTTGGAATGTTCAGATTGGCAGTGATTTGATTTTGATCGCTTAGATGTGAATTTTCATTGTAACATTTTCAATTTATCAACTGATAAAGCACTTCTTTTTATCCCGCTCATCTCATAAGACACATCATTCTATACTTGAACAGAACTACACACTGTAATAACAAATGATTCTTTGGCACATATAGTTATGTTACAGGTACAGTTACATGACAGTGTTTAGAGGAGGGAGGAATAGATTCGTTCATAGAGAATGTATACTGTACTTGTACCCATACAGTAACAAATCAAGGCATTTTGAACTAAGCCAACAGAAACGTGCTGATATCATCTTATGCTGTGTAAACTCGAGGCTGTATATCATTGATGAAAATCATCCTGTTGAAACATATTGGACAATCTTTATCAAAGTTCTTTTTTTTTGCTATTGGATTTCATTCTGTAATAAATCATATTCATTGGTGTGTTATACAGTACTGTAACTGCTGATATCCATAAAACTACAATAATGCTTTTTTACTTGTAATTTATTGCTATGTAATGAAATTTCCAATAGTAATCGAGAAAATCCTTGTGTCAAAAAAGCATATTATTTATGAAAATTAGTATTTTTTTAATGCTAAGTTTTAGGGTCTGAGAAAAAATCGTAATAAGTGGGAAATTATCTTAAACAGGTCTACACAGGCCTTAAATTGTCTACTAAGGTTCATAGCATAGTAAATTTCAATACTCTACATTCTGTTTTTTTAATAATTCAAGTTTTTTATACAAATTAATTAACATAGCTTGTTGTGTAGTAACATTAACATTACTTCTGTAAATCTCCATACTTTAACTCCTTGCTATTAGTAATGGTTTTAAACACTTTTAATATAGATACAAATTTCAGTTAGCAAAAATAGACCTTGATAGATTACTACTTTATGTATAGTATATTGAACTAGTTTCGAGAATGGTAGCAAACTTTGATAATAGGAGAATGGTAGCAAACTTCGATAATATTAATTAGGGAAGGGGCGATTCCGATTCTCAATTCCAGGAATCGTCGATTCTAATGGTATCGAGGAATCGTTTATAATCGATTCTCCTTTAATTAAGATGCCGATTGCAAATCTTGTTTTTTTTAACTGTTAAAATACGTGTGCAGTGTAATTTATAAGAAATGTAATTATTATCAACTTTGTGTTATTCAAGTATTAGTTGCTTTGAATAAATTAAACGATTAACACAAATGTCCATTCGAGATCACGTAAATATTATTATTATTTATGACTCAACAACAAAGAGGATCGGAAACATTTTTGGTCCTTTTGTCACCTCTCGTCTCACTTTACTTTCTCACTCTCACTCGGGAGGCAACCCACTCCTCTTTATTACATTAAAACGTAACTCTTAAAAGTTTTCCCCAAATGACCAAAATGTTAACTAAATTCATTATTAGCAAATATCATGTAGGCCTATATAACTTAAAGAACTCAGAATCGGAAGAAAAATTTGAGAATCTGAAACACAAATTTTAGGTATCAGCTAAACCGTTTTATAGAAATATGCTAAAAATGTCAACAGATCTCAATAATATTCATCTCTTTATCAGTATAACAGAACATGAATAGTGAACTAACATATCTCATAAAGATTTACACTTCCAAAGTGTATTTTTAAAAATACTTAAATGTGAGTAAATACAATTTTGCATTTATACCTATGTATGATATACATATTGTTAATTTAATAGCATTTACATACTAATATTTATTTTTTAGGAACTTCAAAGATTTCTACAGTTACACCTAAGGTAAACACACAATCATCTACTAATATTACCAGATTTGGATTTAAAAGGAGAACAACTAAGGAACATGCAAGGGAAATTGTTAATAAAGATGTCCGTTTGGAAAGGTAAACAAATTCTCTAAATCTGTGACGAGAGATTACAATTAACTATTTACAAATTTTAATAGTAATAACCACTTTATGTTTCTTTTAAATTTGAACTTTGAAGTTTTTGACTGAGACACTGTGGATTGAATTTAAACTAAATATATGACTTATAGGGACACCATTACGTTTTCTTGTAATCATCTTAATCAATCAATAAATATTTGATTTTATTTATTTTAATAAGTTTTAATTGTTAATATAGTTTTCATCTTTTAAGTAGAAGAATGTAATTTGCAAATACAATAAAGCGTGGATAATTCAAACGTCTTTAATTCAAAATTGCCGATAATTCGAAGTTTTGGTTTGGTCTGTTAACACTTTGAGTGCGGCTAGCATGCATGAACGCCTGTGCTCTATTGGTGCCTGTGACGGTAGGTGTTCATGAGCGCCCCCTCTCAATTCATTGGTTCAGTGTGAGGTTAGCCATTGATGGAAAATTTTGTGTTTATCGGTTACTGTGCCAGTCTTTGTGAACATTTCGGTGCATTTTTTTATTTTGTCTCACCATTCCTGTTAGATTAGAGACTGTGTTATCATATTAGTGTTACTTAAAGTGTGTTATAGTAGTGTTTATTATTTTTTGTACAATGAGTATAGACAATGAAGATGAATTATTAAAGCATGTCTACTTTAATGTATGTTGTTGCAAAGACAGTCTCTAATAATTCATCCTTGTTATCCATATTCATAGTACGAAAACTAATAAACATTATTAGCACACTTCAAGTAACACTAATACGATAACACAGCCCCCTATCCGATTGCAAAGATGAAAAGAAAGAAAAACAAAATGCAACGAAATGCTCATAAAGACTAGCACAATAACTGACAAGCCATTCAACATTTTCTGGCAACAACTAATCTCACACTGAACCAATGAATTGAGAGGGAGAGCCTACCGCCGAAGGCACTCAACGTGTTAAACTTTATATGCTACTATTAAAATCTCAGTCATTTAATTTTAAAAAATGTTATAGATTTTGATACTAATTTCAGTTTAAAATTTGTATGACTAGCTATATTTTTTCACTTGCTTTATGTTACTCTGATTTCAGTGAGAAGAAAAAGGAGGAAAATAAAGAAATAATTAAAGGTGTTCGTCTTAACAGAAGATTCACCTTACACATGCAGGCTAGAGGATTGTCAGAGTAATTCGACTTTTAAAATAATTTTAGGAAGTAATATTTTTGGTTGTAGATATTTAATGAAGGAATTTATATATTTCTGAAGTTAATTAATATATTTTGCATATCATTTCAGATTTCCTTAAAATCTTCAATATATTAATAGAATGTTTTTCGTAACTAGTATAAAAGTAAAGTTGTATTAATATTAAATGCTTTGTTTTTTTTTTTTTTAATTTGTTTTACCTATTAGTCATATAACAGGAAAATGCTAGTAAACTATACCAATAGCAAAATGTGAGTGCCCCTGAAAGGCAGGTAGGCTCACACACACACAGTCCTCACTCACACAAAGGCAGAAGATTAGGACGGGCCTTATTACTTGCGGCGCTCTGTTTATTAGTCACCTAGTGGTGCTTCCTTAATCAAATTCTAATTTTTAAATTTGATAACACACCTCAGAAAATTTAGCATAAATTAATTCTGCATATCAATACAAAAAAATTGATACCAAACAATGTACAATTTATTGTCACTGTTCATACAGGAATAACATGAAACAAAATATGTTAACTGTATTGGTCGTAAGGTTGCCACTGTGGCAATTTACTAAAAATATACACTTCAATCATTATATAACAACAGAAATTCCTTGTTCATCAAAAAATTTGAAGTATGCTACTATACCTATGAATTATGATAGGAAGACTCAGTAGTGCTGAATACAACACATTTTACTTTTTATTTTAATGTTAGTAAATAAAGGTAAAACTGATTTTATTATATAATTTATTAAGAAAAGTATTAAAATTGTAATTTAATTAATTTGTTAGCTAAAGGAAAATATTCTACTTAATATGTTAAAGTGACTAATAAGTACTAAAGTAAATCTAGGGTTGTTTGGTAACATTTTTCTTGTAATTTTAAATAGAATAACATTTAATAACTATTTGAAGATAAAATTACAACTTAAAAAGTTAGAGTTTGGTTAGACGATACCGCTAAATAACCAATGGAGTAGAAATACGACCTGTTTTGGGTCTGTCCTAATCCTCTGCGCTCATAAGAATGAGTGTGCATGCGTGCAAGAAAAACTAACCTGGCGTCCATGGGCATTCGCAGTTTGCTATTGGTATAATGTTATGTGGTACACAAGATAAAACTAATAAACAAAAATTTGCAGTTTTTCAAAGCAAAATATACACTTTGAATAATTTAGCTTTTGAGTTGAGCTAAGTCTGAAAACAAGTGTGGTAACTTAGCAGTGAACTATTTAGAGTTTAATTAACATTAAAAGTTATTAGAATATATTTGTATTGGTGGTTTAATTGCGCTTTATTGTCACAAGGATTAAATAAATGACTTTTTAAATTTAAGATAAAACTTCTGCAATTAATATATTCAGAAGAATTTTTGTATATAATAATTCACAATCTCAATATTTTATTTAAAAATTGGGTGCAATCAAATGATTATGTGTTTAAATATTGGTTATAGTAATAATTGACCATTTACAACTCACTGCCCACATATTGGAGTCTGCCTTGACTTAGTAAATATGGTCAATAATCTTAATTTTAGTTACTTTTTATTTTATAATTACAATTAATGTAACACACAAGAAAGAATCAAAATATTATATGCCAAAATAGAAAGCAAATTTTGTTGTAATTTTCCATCTCTATACAGTTAATGGTGTTGGACTATTATTTTTGTTTGTTAGTATTTATTTGTTTTTAATTTATGAAGCTGATGGGGATGTATAATTTCTCATTCTATCCATCTCTTGTATAACTTCATTATTGCAAGGAACCTTTCTCTTAAAACTTCATACACATCTTTGAAGTCACAGATTTCTACCAATGGGAAAGTTTTCTCAGTGCCAAAGGGCTGAATTTGAAATATGTAGTCACTTAGTTCGAATCCATTCGAGACATCAACTTTTTAAATCTTAATTAATGAATAAATATTTGAAAAAATTTTGTAACCCTATTGCAACTCTTTAGAATTTATAAGATGGGAGTTGTCATATCAGTGGTACACCAAATCTAAAGAACCTCAACATCAGGTAATCTCTTTTACCTCCCCCTAAACTTCTACAATTTTTAACAACTCTATTTACCTTCCTTCTGACAGACTATTAATATCTCTGTTAAATTAATCAATATTTATACAAATAACATATAGTTCTAAGTCATAAACTATAAATCTGTGACATTCGGCTATATAATCTTTTATACACATCTGTGGTTCACTTCAGTCTTTTCTTCCTCTTTTTTGATTGAAAAAATCATTGTATGATAAGATATTTAAATGATGTAATCTGTTTATATGTGCGTCTATTTAATTATTTCCAAGAGATTGCAGTTTTAGAATATTGCCACTAAGTAAGTCTGTCAGTCTCCTATCTAGTCCAAAAATTCCTATATATATATATATGTGTGTGTGTGTGTGTGTGTAGGTTAATTCTAGTAGAGCTTAAAGTTTATTTACTCACAAACATAACATCTAACCTACAAATTCTTCACAAAAATAACCAATGATACACAACCAAACATTATAAGATTGTAACGTTATTTTTTTATATTACCGGCAAACTAGTAAATAATTTACCGATAGTAAATAATTCTAAATGTTTCAACGAGAAACCGATAGCAGGCAAATTAATACTAATGACTTCTCATTTTATCAAATCCTCTGATAGCAGTGCGATTTCAAGATATACAAACATTTCAAACTACACCCTACACACATAATCAACGTCCAATTACATTATAACTCACATACATTTTTTGATATCATAACCACTAATTCTCACCAAAATACATCTCCATCTCTACCCATATATCCCACCCCCACCCTAACCTACAAAGACCAAGTTACGGTCTGAGTTAACAATGGGACACATCTACCGAAACAGCTGTTCTCAACAATTGTAAAGTAAGTGCTACTATAGGCAAGTGTAACATAAAAGTGTTTTAACTTTTCTTTTAGACTATATAAATAAAATTATTGTGTTTTATGCAGTGATGAAAATCACAAAACAACATCAGACATGGTAGAAGTTTGAAGCAAAAAAATGTCACTAAAGTAAGTTGGGATTTAAAGGCAGACGGCAGAGCATGGAAAAGCTTTTGTGGAGAGGGAACTTTTTAAAAAATTCTTTTTTTTTGTTGCAAACATATTATGTTCTGATAAAACTGAAGTTTCTATTAGAATATCAAGAGAGATACTTAGGAGAATTAGCGGCAGTAGTTTGGTTTATTAAAAAGTCAATGAGTTTGAATATATTTCTTTTGAATGTGATAACACTCATATAAGTAGTATTGATCAACTTTAAAACTCCTGGAATTTCAAAATGCAGTTGAGACCAAGGTTTAAACGATTCAATACAAAGATTTTGTTTTCAATTAAATCACATTTAGTACCCCTGCAAAAGTACATACCTTTTGTTAGAAAATTATTAATTGTAATTTTAATAGGTATGGTGAAGGATTTAAAAGCACATCATCTTATATATAAAATAAAAAATTAATATTTTTTTCTCTAAATTTTTCACTTTAATCCATGGGTTCCCTTTTGGAGACATAAAGGTAAGTCAGGGAGGAGGCGTAAGACCAGTTGGGAAATAAATTCTCATTTAGTTAAGATTTAATTACACAATTTATTAAAATTGAAAACAAAATTTACAACCAAGATTTTTTTACATATGTAATTTTATTGACCATGATATATAGAAAATTTTAATGAATTGTATGCATTTATAAAAGAAATATAAGTAAAGATTGTGTAAATTTTGTAAACTTGTGATGAGAATATTTACAGATTGTCAGCCAATCCTATTATCAGCCATTCAGTGTCAACATAGACTCTCTGCCAGAAGTACTGCAACATGGACAAATCTTCATTTTGGATAAAGCTCTTCGATTATACTTGCCTTTTTCAAAGCCTACTTGTGCGAAAAAGCATTTTCAGCACTTTTTGCAATAAAAACAAAATATAGGAACAAACTTGATGTTGCTAAAGAATTGTGTTGTCCCTTTACTAAAATACCACCTCAAATAGGCATGCTAGTGAAAATAATGCAAGTTCATTCATCTCATTAACAGATTTTCCTCTTATTAGTTAATATTCACCTTACAAAATTGAAATGTTATATGATGTTCCTTGTGAAAGTATGTATAAATAAATAATTTGTTTCTTTTTTGTATACCCATACCATTTATTTATAGTGTAAAGGGAAGGGGGCGTGGCATGATTTTATTTCAAGAGGGGGCAGGCATGGTACCAAAAATTTCGGAAACTCCTGCTCTAATCTGAATGTCTAAGCTAGGAAGGTTAAAAGCAAATTCTTTGAAAAGAGGTAAGTCTTCTGAAAGAAGGTTCTCGGATCTATTAGCATTTGGTACAGATGGATGATTAGATCACTTCTGTTTTGGCTACAAGATTCAAATTGTCTGATTATTATTATTACTTATCTTTTTATAACTTCTTATTTTGTTATGTAACCCTTATGAACTTGCAGTTTTTGTGTTATACATCTTGAGATTTTTCTTATAGTTACACTTTTTGGAATCAACTTGGCAAAAAACCACTACTTACTGATATTTTTCAGCAGAGGAGTTTTGCACTGGGTTAGTGCATTGTTTAAGACTGTTGTGTTGGTGTGAATTTGTGGTATATTGGTGCTCTGTGATGTATTATTGTTCGTGAAATATACTTACTTACTAGCCAACGCCCACCCTTGGCTGTTGAGCCATTTGGTGACGCGCTGACCAGTATAGTCGAACCAGTGGGTCATCATCTCCAGAATGGTCAATCGCGTTGCACTTCATCAGATGATCCGCATCCATCGTATCGTGTCCACAGAGAGGGCATTCCAGTGTTGGGAGCACACCGATGCGATGAAGATGGGCGGCCAGGTAGTCATAGCTGGTTTGCATTCTGAACTTGGCAACGCCAACAGCTCGTGGAAGTCTGGTCGATGGGCCCTGTGGTGACTAGGTTTTCCCATTTTCTTCCTGCTGATTGCTGTGTGAGGTGCAGTTTGGTGGCCCGTGAAATATAAGTGTGGTGTTAATTTTGGTTTGTAATATGCTAGTGAGTTGTTTTATTGTGATGTAATGGTTACCTTGCATAGGGGGAACTACTAAAAATGTAATAAAAATATGGTTTTGCTGGTCGATGTAAGGTTTTCCTCCAGTATTCTATTCCAAATACACATTTCATTCATGTGCCCCAAGATAATGCTGAATATTGAACAATTTTCCATTTATAATGAACTGCTTTAACGCACTGAGGTACATCAGAAGATGGATTCATTGCTCAAATACAGACATGGATTTACTATTTACCAGAAAAAATCACGTAGTTTTCAATATATCCTAAAAGTTATAATTGTATCCTCATTATGTGTTGTAATAATTATATTTATTAAATGAATATGTTTTAAAGATAGTTGGGTAATGTTTAGTCTAATCTAGCTATACAAACAAAATTTACTACTGTCAAGAAGACATGATTTTCTAAATGCATTGATGTAACCTTTACTATACATTCATCAATTTATTGTTTTTTCTTAGCCTGGATCATCTGCAACAATCATTTTAAGATTACTATTGTTAAATAATACTTAACTAAGTGAATATGTAAAGGCTTACTTGCTGACGTGTTTTGAAACAATCATTCCTTTTATGAAGCAAAACCTCTACTGGCGGTGTACCCACTAGGTACAAAGATTGTCATGTTGATTGTGTGCTACGTAGTGGAACAGGGTGTTGGCTTCAAAATGTGTGTAGTCATTTAATAAGTTTTCTTTATCTGTTGGGTAGTGTTTGTGTATTTCATTTTAAAGTTGTTAGTTTTTTACTTTGTTTTAATGTGTGGCGTCTTTAAATTAGTATGTATTTGTGTTGCTTGTTATTTAGGTGTGTTGCATAGCTAGATTTTGGGTTTAAGTGGTTTCTTTGGGTGATGTGTTTTTCGAAGTGTGTGTAGAATGACCTACCGGTTTGGCCGATATAATAGCTGGGATACTCGTTACATGTTAATTTGTAAATACTAGATAGATTGTATTTGTCTGTTTGTTTTTGAATGGGTTATATGTGCTGTCTTAAGTATTTGTTGTTTTGTAAGATATTTGGTAATGACGTTTTTTGAATGTGGAAGCTGTTTTGTTGTGTTAGGTGAGAAATCTGTATTTCTTGTTTTTTGTGTGGTTTTTCAGCGTGGCCACTTGATGTTGTGTTTAATTTTCATGAGTATATATTGATAGCCGTTTTGTTGAGGTATGTATTTTTTTGTATTGAGTTCTTCAAGTCAGTCTTTGATAAAGCTGTGTAACATATGATTAAAAGCAGTGTGTTTGTGTTGTGTGGGGTGATTAGATTATTATGCATTACAGTATCCGTGGTTGTTGTCTTTTTGTATATTTTGAAATTGGGTTTGTTGATGGTAAGGTCTAGAAAGTTTATTATATTGTTTTCTTTTAATTCGAGGGTAAATGTGAGGTTTTAGTGGATGGTATTAATGTAATTGTGTAGAGCTTGGGTTTTTAATTGTTTGTAATATTTCTTTTGTTCTGCTTTCATGATTTTGGTGCATTTATTTAGAAAACTTTTAATTTGTGTTTCAAATTTTGGTGTGGAGTCTGATCGGAGTTTAGTTATTTTGTTTTCTATTATGAAGTTGTTTACTTTCCTGTCAATGTTTTGTGCTTTATTACAATGGAATTTCTTTTGTCGAAGTGCTACTATAGGCGAGTTAAAACATTTAAAAGTGTTTAGTTCTTTTTTCTGTTTTAAAAAAATGTTGGTTGTTTGTCGCATTTTTGTATAATTGATTTAAGGGTTGAAAGTTCATTATTTATGATTCGTTTATTGTTTAAGGTGATTATGTTGGGGATTTTATGTTTAATGTCTTGTCTAATATATTCATGGTGTTTTGGTTCTGTGTTTTGAATTGCTGTTTCAGTGTCCAAGAGGATGTTAGATATTTGTTTGTGGTTGTATTTTAGTTCTTTGTTTAACAATGTTAATTCATGTGTATTAAATTCAATATTTGTGGTGTTGATGGTACGTGGTTGAAATTGGTGATTGGTGTAGATAGTAATGTTTTGTGTTGCAATGTTGTGTAATTTTAGTTTTTGCTTGTTTCTAATAAATTGTAGTTGTTTGTGTGTATAGTCATTAGTGTATTGAATTATTTCTTCGAGTCCCGTGTGGTGTAGTATTGTTGTGAGGGTTTGGTGTAATTTGTATAGGGCGTGGTTAGGTTTGTCCTTTTTAGCGTATAATTGTTTGATGCTGCTTTTGATAAATAATTTCTCTGCTTGTGTTGTTGTTTTTAGTGCAACAGGTGTTTTGTTATTTATTGTAATTTGGGTGTTAGGTTATGTTTGAGGCATTGTGTGTTAAAGGAAATGTGGTGGGAATTTTTTTATATTTTAAAGGGTTTTCACATTTTTCTGTAGTCAGCAATCTTGAGGTCACTTCTCCAGAGTGTTCTACTATTTTCACTCTTCCAATCTTCTAATTGATAAGTAGTTTTGTTAGTGTTATGTCACCAAACATAATAAAGTGTTTGATTTCATACCGAGATAGTGTTGCTGCTTGGAAATATGTTTTGTATTAAATTCCTGTTTCTTCTTGAAAGAAGTTCTTATACCTCTCCCTGGTGAGATCACCCAGACTAATGTGCAAGGAGACATCGCTAATAATAGACAAGAATCAAATTTTGTTTTTAAAGCTGTCACTTTCAGTTCAATTGGAAACAGAAATATTGGACAAGTTTTAAACAATACAATAATTTCTCTTCTCAAACTGACTAATAATCCATCCTAGAAGTTTCTGATTAATCTCCAAACAATTAACTTCATGGAAGGTGTTGGAAAACCATCATCTTGTTCTCTGCTTAGAAACCAGTGTTGTTTCAAATAAGGTTATTTGTCATTTATTAACTGGTTTTGATAAACAAGTTAAAGAATGAACTAATATAATATGCTTCAAGTTTTCTGCTTCCAAGACTAAGTCCATCACATTTGTAGGCAAACCAGGACGTAATTCTATATAGTGACCCAGAATTTCAATAACCCTTTGATCTGAATTTTCCGATGTTCTCCAAATATTTTTTTTAATGTGAAATATTTTAATATTCAACAACTGTATTTTCAAGGGAAATTCCTGAAGCCTTTTTATTATTTTTTGCATTTAAGTATTTTAATTAACTAATGCTCCTAATACTTCAGTGGCAAATAAAACTAAAAAAATGTTTAATAACACTTACTGTACAACCGTCAGGAGAACCAAGCTGGAAGGAATGCGGAGACAAGTCTCTACGTTTGTCCCAGCTGTTAGTGTACTACCCTCGGCAGAATTTTAAAAACATCACCCTTCCTACCTGCTCACTGTTAGACCATGCCATAACACTGTCAATTAATTCATCTTGAACCTATTTAAATTGTCTAAAAGATTATATCACATACTAACCTTGATAAACATTTCAACCAAAGGCTGTATATTTACTTTCTCACATATACTATAGTACAGAGAAAGTGTTCTGGTCATAAAAAATGAGTGATCGCTTTTGAGATGTTAATGGAAATATCCATTTTGAAGTCCCCTGAACCAAAAAAAAAAAAATGTTTTTTTACAAAATGTCTGTCTGTGTGTCCGTATCCCAACCTACAGCAAAAACTACTGATCCGATTTTAATTACATTTTGTATATTTATGTATCTACTTTAAAATATTCTAAATTAAACGGTAATTATAAGCAAAAATTACTATAAAACGATATTTCATTAATTTTAAATCAACTAACCATCTGAATTTGATGACTTTTGGTATATTTATGTCTACTGGCTTCTTAGGTTGAAATTTTTAAAAAATAGCCAGTACTTTTAAGCAAAAAATTACAAAAATGTGGCTTATTTGATGCATTAATGTAAGAAAGTTTGTGCCAGTTTCCTGGTACTGTTTATTTTTAATGTGAAAGCTTATTTTATTTTAATGCGCTTATTAGCACGTTTTTCCATTGGAAACCAACTTCATGAAGAACTATGCAAAAGGTATCTTTCTTCCACGAAGATCAATTTCTTCCTTCACGATTGGTAATAAAACAGATCGGACTTCGTTACAGAAAATCGAGCTAGAGGAGGCGTAGCCGTTCTAACCCGTGACTGTGTCGACGCTGTTTCTCTGAACTTAATAACTCCCTTACAAGCAGTAGCAATTCAAACAGCTGTTCCATACAAACTCACTCTCTGTTGTGTCTAGCTCCCACCAAGTGACAACCTGCAACAGAGAGATCTTGTAGACCTTATAAATCAGTTACCGACTCCGTTTTTATTAGTGGGCGATTTCAATGCCCACCATGTTTCATGGGGTTCCCCAGAATGCAACTCGCGAGGTAATCTGATCGGAACTGGATTTATACCTGCTAAATGACGGTTCTCCGACACATTTAGCAGCGTCAACAGGACGATGGACAGCTGTAGACTTGTCATTATGCAGTCCTGTCTTGGCTACAAGGCTAAAATGGTCAGCATTGCCTGATCTTTACAGTAGCGACCACATTCCTATTGAGATCTCTTTGTGTGACTCCTCACCCTGTTGTGTTCGACATCCCCGTTGGATCCTGAAAAAAGCCAACTGGGAACAATTTTCACAAGATCTAGAATCACTGGACGTGGATTACTTGGCTCCCATTGATGACATTGTCAATTCATTTACAAAAACCGTTTTGAATGCCGCCGGAAAAGCAATTCCGAAAACCTCATCCAAACCACGACGACCACTTGTTCCGTGGTGGAATGAGTGCACTGTGATCCTTCGTCAACGGAGAAAAGCTCTGAACCAGTTCAAGAGACATCCAACGAGTGAAAACCTGGAAAAATATAAAATCTTCCGTGCGAAAGCACGGAGAATATTTAGGCAAAGTAAACGAGAATCATGGGCGCAGTACATTGGCACAATTACAAGAACTACAGCTCCATTCACAGTATGGAAGAAATTGCGATCAGTCTGTGGCATTTCCGTTCCTATGCCATTAATTTCATTAAGGCATCCGGATGGAGTTATGACCACGGACGGTGAGGAAATTGCCAATGTGCTAGCATCATCGTTCTCAAAACATTCTTCATCTTCTGCATACAAGGACGCTTTCCAGGTGTATAAACATAAACAAGAAGCCTTACCTTTCACCGTTGGAGTGTCTGGAGATTCTTGTTTGAATATCCATTTCTCTATCGACGAACTAGAGTCAGCTCTCTCGTCAACGAAGGATTCTGCTCCAGGCCCGGATGATATTGTATACTCCATGATTAAAAATCTACCACCGTCGGCAAAACTAGTTCTCCTTCGGATATACAACCGTATATTTGGGGAGAACGGTTTTCCCGATGCATGGTTATAAGCGACAATAATTCCTCTTCTAAAACAAGGAAAGGACAAAACTAATCCCAGTAGTTACAGACCCATCTCTCTGACCAGCTGCCTATGCAAACTTCTGGAGAAGATGGTCAACCGTCGTCAAACAAACTTCTTTCTAACGTTCAGTGTGGTTCCAGACAAGGACGTTCATCAGTTGACCAATTGGTTTTGTTGGAGTCAGCTATACAGAATGCCTTCATCTTACGACAAACACTGGTAGCGGTTTTCTTTGACCTTGATATGGCATGGAGAAGAGGAATTTTGAACATATTGAAATCATGGGGTATACAAGGTAACATTCTTGCTTTTATACAAAATTATTTGAACAATATGACTTTTCGTGTACGTCTAGGAGGCATATATTCTGATCGTTGCGAACTAGAGAATGGTGTACCACAGGGTGGCGTTTTGAGTGTGACGCTGTTTGCCGTTGCCATTAACAGCGTCACATCAAACGTACAGTCACCGGTCCACTGTTCCCTGTTTGTAGACGATTTTTGTATATATATGGCTGCTAGAAGTATGGCAACATCGGAAAGATCCTTACAATTAGCCATTAATAAATTGCAAGAATGGACCAGATCTACGGGCTTCAAGTTTTCGGCTTTGAAGACCCAGTGTATAGCATTTAGTCGTCGCAGGCAACACCAGGAACCTATTCTTTATCTTGATGGTACGCTGCTTCAGACCGCGGATAATGTGAGATTTTTGGGTCTTTTATTGGATAAAAGACTTTCATGGAATCCGCATGTGTGTGATTTGAGGACCCGGTGCAGCAAGATATTGGATATGTTGAGAGTTCTAAGTGGTACAAATTGGGGAGCAGACAGAACCTGTATGCTCCGTTTCTATCGCGCATAGATTACGGCTGTATAGACTATTCATCTGCTCGACCTACGGTTCTGAAACTCCTGGATTCATTACATCACGCTGGCCTTAGACTTTCTACTGGTGCTTTTAGATCAAGCCCAATCTTCAGCCTTCTAGTTGAAGCTGGAGAACCATCTCTCTCAATGCGACGACAAATGCTACAAATTTCATATTACACTGGTCTTCGAAGTAAACCTAAACATCCGGCATTCAAAGCAGTTTTTGATAACTACCTCGAGGATCGTTACAATGTGCGTCAACATTCAACTGCTCCCTTCGGAATTTTTAGCAATCTAAATTTAGAACATCCACCTATATTCGAACGAACATCATGCTACATTCCTCCATGGATAGTACAAAAGCCAAAATGTGACTTCTCCTTGTCCAGGTACCTGAAACACAATACTCCTGACGTTATTTATCGTCAGGAGTTTTTACAGATACAACTAACTCACCAACATACTGTGACTATATTCACAGACGGTTCAAAACTGGACAACGGGATAGGTTGTGCATTTTATATGGAAGGACAAACTTTCACTTACGGATTACCCTCAGCCTGTAGCGATTTTACTGCAGAACTTTATGCAATTTTCCAAGCTTTAAGATCAATTCCGTCTGCAAAATCTAAATATCTTGTGTGTTGTGATTCCAAAAGTGCTCTCCAGGCCATTCAGGAAATGTACACTAAGAACCCATTAGTTGGAGACATCTTGTGCTCTATACACAGGCTCCAATTACAAGGTGTCATTTCTCTGGGTGCCTGGTCACTGTGGAATATTCAGAAACACTAAAGCAGATGAAGGTGCAAAATTAGCTACAGGTATGTTGCCATCGACACAACGTGTGATGGCATCAGATTTTGTATGCAAAGTTAAATCTACACTATTCTCTGTTTGGAATGAAGAATGGCAAAATGTAAATAGAAACAAGCTGAGGGACATCAAAAATACCGTCCGACCATGGAGGACATCTGTTCGTTCGAATTGTAGGGAGGAAGTGGTGGTTACTCGACTTCGCATCGGCCACTGTTTGTTAACGCATGGATGGTTGATGTGACATGAGGATCCACCACTATGTCCGTTTTGTAGAAATAATATTACAATCAAGCATATCCTGCTTGATTGTGATGAGTTGACAAATTTGTATATACGTTACGATCTTCGAGGTAGTTTAAAGGTGGTTTTAAGGGACGATGTCACGGCTATCGACCGTGTCCTCGCTTTCTTACGCCACCTTAAGCTATTTAATAATATTTAAATTTTGTATAATTTTAGGTTCTTTAGTTTTAGATTATTACAATTAGTTTTAGACATTTATTTTATTTTATTTTGATTAGTTTTATTTATGTAGTATTATTTTAAAAAGCTCAACCTTAGTTAGGCGATGATAACCTCAATAGGTTTTTCGCCTGGAAAAAAATGGTAATAAAACTCTCAATTTGGGACTTTTTTTATGCTGAATAAAGTAGTCATTTACAATGTTCCTAATCACACATTTATTAAAATTATCGATTTCCGTGTTTCTGTGCGCTGCTCGTTTCCTTTTCTTTTCAGGGCTGGATAAAGGTCCGTTAGACTTGCACTCTTGTCGAATTTTATAAATAAAACTTGATAGTCCGTATAATAAGCAGCTCGTTCACTGGCTTTCTTCGATGCAAAGGTTAATTGATTATTTTTGGATTCTTCATCACACTTATTAATAACACTAGAGATGACGTTTCTTGTTTTGCTGTGAATGGTTTTCCCCCTCTTCCCTGAACTATTACAATCCATTGCTTAAATGAACACAACTAGTCACTAACTCAATACAACACAGGTAAAGGCAACAGCACAATATCAACTAAAAAGTTCAGGCGAATGTTCGTGACTGGGCTAGTACTAACTGGCGTGTGTGAGAGACAATGCTGTGGGGGGTGAAGGGTATGTTGGGTAGATTGGATTTTCCTAGAATACTTCTCCGCACCTCTCATACGTCGCCTCGGTTCTCCTGACGGTTGGACTATATTTATTGGAACAGCTTGGTAATGGCAAGTTTTTTTTTTCTCAATAGAGATTGCCAGGGGGTTCCAGGTACCCCTTTGGTGCACCAGTGATTTTATCTCTTGAGGATATATGGATATTCTTAACTTTATAGGTCTTTTATTTGATAAAAACCTTCATGGATGGCTATGCTTCATTTGAAAAATGGATGTAATAAGATAGGAAAGCAAATACATATACAGACCAGTCAAAATTAACAGAATACTGGAGTGATTGCTAGAACATTTAAATTTACAGTTTTTGAATTGTACATCTTTAGGCTATTTTTATATACTAATATTTATTAATATCTAGAGAACAGCCAGACTTTAGTTGTTAAAAAGGTAATTACTTACTCTTTGAATTATTCTTAATTGTTTAAATTGCTTATTCTCAGCTAGTGATCCTTATGGAAAATATCACTTTTACGTCCAATATAACGTATAATACTACTAAACATTTGTAAATATATACAAACTTGCCTATAGGAGCACTCACTTATATTTGTTGAGGACGGCCGTTTCGGGAGATGTGTCTCATTGTCAACTCAGACCGTAACTCTGAGTTACGGTCTGAGTTGACAATGGGACACGTCTCCTGAAACGGCCGTCCTCAACAAATATAAGTGATTGCTACTATAGGCAAGATTGTAAATATTTACAAGTGTTTAGTGAAAACTATTAGCTCACATGAAGATGGAATCAACAAATACTATGTATAATATTAACGTAAACTCTCAATCGATATCGATTTATTTAGATTTATCAAAATAAAAAAACCAAAATTTATGGTGACATTATAAGTGTTAGGAGTTCTCAAAATTTTAAAAAAAATATGTTAACTTAATCCTACTGATAAACGTATATTATTATAGTAGTGATATTTAAAATTCACTCGGTAAAAACTATATTATATTATGAGGGGCAGTTTAACATAAATTCAAATTATTTACGTAATTACTGAATATTCTTATAACAATATTTCAAATGTTTAAATTTAAGTCTATATACATTTTCAATTACACTATATGATAGTTATTATCGCTAGTGTGAATTTGTCGCTACGACATAAACTTAACTTCTTCAATTATTCCATATCCTATAAACAGAATATATTTCCTTATTTAATTTTTGTGTTATATAATCGTTGAAACTAAATGAAGATTTTACTCTGTACATAAAAATTTTATAATCACTGTTGGATTTTATGTTTAACTAAAAATTGTATATTCTTTTTGAGGTATATATTGCATTTTAGAGCTAAGCTCTTTTAAGTTCAGGTACTTATAGCGGAGACGTAATACGTTCAATAGCCAGTAGCTGTGCTGCTGAAAGATGGCGTCGAAGGATTCTGACTTGGTGAGATTTTAGATTTTATGCAGGTTTTTAACATATAGAACTCATAAATTGTGTTTATTTAGAGTTAAATACTATTATTTTTTAACGTATTTATAATTTCAAACCAAACTCTGTTATAATAATTTTATTAAGTATTTTCGTATTAAACCGGAGGGTCACGCCCATTTTTTTAAAATAGTAAAAACTGAAATAATTACAGTACTAAATATAATGGTTTTGGACAAATGTAGAACCTAAATTAGTTACCCAATGTGTTTTAAAATAGGGAGTATGTATAATTGACCCATTAATATAATGTTGTTTGAATTGGCCTAACCTAACCTAACCTTTTAGATGTAGTAAACAATTATTGTTTAGTGTCTAAATAGCCTTGATAACTTTCTTTTCTCAGTAAATCAATCGTATTTAAACCATTTGTGATCTGTACCAATTATATGAACTATCATAAATTGTTTTTCCTATTGTGCAGGTGGATACTAAGTACCTCACATAAATTTAATGAAAAATAAGAATTCCTTTGCAATATTTCCATAAAAAGTTTATTCTGTTTATGCAAACTGAATTATTAATTTTTAGTTATATTTTTCCGTTTTTTAGACATGTTTAGGGATTGCTATGAAACTCAAATTTCCCACACTGTTCAAAAAATTGTTATTTTAGATCAAATAAATGTGCTCAATAGATTTCCCTTTAGTTTGACATACATGTTATTGAAATTAAATATTAGTGTTGTTATTGAAACGAGTTTTATTCCCAGTGCTTCGTCAAAATCTGCTTTGTAACCATAATTTAATTGAATTTATAAGTATGAAGGAAAGCCATATTAAACAATTTTTTTTCAAGTTTTGCAAATTAATAAAATGAAATAGGTAAACATTTGAAACAAAATTATTTGGTAGTACTTGACCAAATGTTTCTTTTTACTTAATTGTTTCATGTTTAGAATGTATTCTTTAGTAACATAAGTAAAATGGAAAATCAAAGTTGATCACCGTATGGTGAAGTATTTCCCTCCTTTTAATTTTCTCATCGTGAATTAGGTAAAACTTAGACAAAGTTTGTACCAGCTCCCATTAATTTTATTTTCATATACAGTATGTTGCTTAAAAATATATTCCAAAAGTAACAAGTAATTTTAAGTAACATAAATCGTGAATAGAGGTTAAATACAACGATAAACAATTTCCAGACACAAACCTTTTTGAAGTAATTCTTTAGGAATCACACCACTTACTACTTTACTATATAGTTACAAAAGGTCTGGTTAAGATTGATTTGCTTATACAATTTTTTTTACATGATGGCTGAAATCAAAGAAGGGATTCTATCTTTTTAAAACTGACCTTTCCCATAGGTATTGAATTTTTATTTTTTTGTATAGTGTGTTGTTACCGTGAAGTTTTTTTTTACCTATGTTACAAATTGTAATAACGTATCAGGTTAGGACATATTTAGTGAAAAAAATGACAATAATTATTAACAGCTTGCTATAGTTAGCATTAAAAAAGTAATTTCTTTTATAACTAATCCTTTCATAACTGCATACTTTAAAATAAATTTGAAATAGGTAGGCCTATATAATAATTTAATGCAGTATAAAATAAAGCTCTGGTTTGTAATGAAACGTACGTTCTGCAGTTTCATTTGTACATTGGGGATATGTGTGTATTTTTTCAACGTTTAATCATTATTTTTAATTTGTGTCCCTCAAAATCTCTTGTTCCTTCTTTCGAATGAAATTTTAGTAAAATATGTGAAAACTAAGTAAAGCAGGAGTTAGTGCACGGTTTGTTAATTATGATAAATGTTATACTCTTCATCATTTTTATAAATTTTGCCACAGGTGTTTATAATCATTTGTTATCCATTTTTATTGTGTAAACGGAAAAACTCAGTTTCTCTGGCACATTTTTGATAGATATGGTAAATAATAATTTGTATTAAAGTAGCAATATGAATTTTCCTTGGTCTGTCAAGGGAAGGATAGTTATTTTTCATATAATCAAGGCTAGATCCCTGGGGTAGATGTGTAATTGTTGTGATATAGAATGATGCAGCTTTGTATTCCCAGAGAAGAAAACATTCATGTCATTATCTCAATCCTAATAACTAAGCACTGTATAATGTTGCATCAGATTGTAAATGTTAGATAGATTGGACCAATGAGAAAACTTCTAATAGGCTTTAAGAAGTGTAAAATACTTGAGAAACTTACAATGTTATTGTGTATGATTATACTTCATCAAATGATGGTCAGCTTCAATTTTTTTTCATGTTCTAAAAATAGGTTTTAAACAAAAAACAGTTAATTTCAGTTCCATAAAAACATAAATACTGCTTATTAAGTAATATATAAATTTTCGTGTTGAAAACATAACCTTACTTTACAAACATGATACTCTAACAAATAATTCTGTACTTATAACTACACTCTGTACATCTTTATATATCTATAAAGTATCTAGTAAGGATAGATTTGGTTAAAAAATTATATATATATTTACGAACATAAACTGTAGCTTTTGTGCAGCTAAACAAGGGCATACTGCCACAGGAACATCAATAAGCATTGCTCTCTTTACAAAGATAATTCTATAAAAGTAATTTTTTACATATAACAATACTGTATTTCACTACATTATTATATTAGCTCTATTAAACAAAATACATACAATGTATCTGTTTAAGATAGATTTGGTCAAGGGTCGGTAAACTGCTTTAGACAAGGAACTCCAATGTCTCACGTCAATAAATAAAGATTGAGTGTATGAAATGTCAAATTAGACTACATTGTATGTAGAGTACATTGTTTCTTGTTATTTTGTTTTCAGATTTAATAAAAACATGGAATTGGGGAAATTTTCATGTTGGGAAATGTTTGTTTTTGAACCATTTCCTGATTTCAGTATTTACTGCTAGCCAAGTTATTATTTTTTGATAACAAAATCTAACCTAACTTGATACTTTGTGAGTACGATTATGTTGTAATAGGTAATGTTAATAAGGCAATATAAAAGTAACATGTATTTTCTACTGTTTTGTGTTGTACATCTTGCAACTCTATAATTACACTTTTGGCATTATCTTGGCAAACAAATTTTGCTCTATTCTAGTGTGAAGTTTATAAAATCAACTTCTTAGATGTAACAATAACAAAACAAAAACGACAAGCACACGTTCAAAATATACAGTAAACCCACCACCACTGACAGATTTACACACAGCACTTCCAATCACCCTACACTACACAAACATGCTGCCTTTCACTCCATGATACAGACTAATCAACATACCCATGAACAATGAAGACAAAATAAATGAACTAAACACGATAAAACACATAGCTTATAAAAATGGTTACAAACACACATTGATAGATAACATGAAGTGCAAAAAAGAATACACACATAACACAACAAAAAACAACAACACCAACACAAAAATAGTTGCAACATTTAACTGCTGTGGCAATTACTTGGATACCTCATAGAATATTGTGTCTACCATTGTACAGCGCCTTTGTCTTCTCACTTCCCCAGTCCTTTATGTAGCAGTTGTAACATGTAACTGCTGCGGCAATTATTTGGATACCTCTTAGAATATTGTGTCTACTGTTGTACAGCGCCTTTGTCTTCTCACTGCCCCAGTCCTTTATGTAGCAGTTGTAACATTTAACTGCTGCGGCAATTATTTGGGTACCTCATAGAATATTGTGTCTACTGTTGTACAGCGCCTTTGACTTCTCACTTCCCCAGTCATTTATGTAGCAGTTGTAACATTTAACTGCTGCGGCAATTATTTGGATACCTCATAGAATATTGTGTCTACTGTTGTACAGCGCCTTTGTCTTCTCACTTCCCCAGTCCTTTATGTAGCAGTTGTAACATTTAACAGCTGCGGCAATTATTTGGATACCTCTTAGAATATTGTGTCTACTGTTGTACAGCGCCTTTGTCTTCTCACTTCCCCAGTCCTTTATGTAGCAGTTATAACATTTAACTGCTGCGGCAATTATTTGGATACCTCATAGAATATTGTGTCTACTGTTGTACAGCGCCTTTGTCTTCTCACTTCCCCAGTCCTTTATGTAGCCGTTGTAACATTTAACTGCTGCGGCAATTATTTGGATACCTCATAGAATATTGTGTCTACTGTTGTACAGCGCCTTTGTCTTCTCACTTCCCCAGTCCTTTATGTAGCAGTTGTAACATGTAACTGCTGCGGCAATTATTTGGATACCTCATAGAATATTGTGTCTACTGTTGTACAGCGCCTTTGTCTTCTCACTTCCCCAGTCTTTTAAGTAGCAGTTTAACTTTATGTAACATTTAACTGATGCAGCAATTTTTGTTGTAAATGGTCAATGTCATGGACCTTTTACGTGCTCCCTCCAAAAAACCCAAATGGGGTTAAGTCGAGGCTACATGGTGGTCAAGACATTGGGTCATCCCTCCCTACTTAGTGGTCAAGAATTTGGGGCAACTCTTCCTATATTGCAGCCAAGAAATAGGGTAACGTTTTCCTACATAGTGGTCAAGAGATTAGGCCAACAGTTTCTTCATAGTGGTCAAGAGATTAGGCTAACCTTTCCTACATGGTGGTCAAGAAATTGGGCCAACCCTTCCTCTATAGCAGTCAAAAGATAGGGTGAACTCTTCCTACATAGTGGTCAAGAGATAGGGCCAACACTTTTTATATGGTAGTCAAGAGATAGGGTGAACCCTTCATACATTGTGGTCAAGAGATAGGCTCAACCCTTCCTATATAGCAGTCAAGAGATAGGCTCAACCCTTCCTATTGGCAGTCAAGAGATAGGGTCAACCCTCGTACATAGTGGTCAAGAGATAGGTTCAACCCTTCCTATATGGCAGTCAAGACATAGGCTCAACCCTTCCTATATGGCAGTCAAGACATAGGCTCAACCCTTCCTATATGGCAGTCAAAAGATAGGGTAAACCTTCCTACATAGTGGTCAAGAGTTTGGGCCAACACCTCCTAAATGGTGACCAAGAGATAGGGATAACACTTCCTACATGGTGGTCAAGAGAGTGGGCCATCGCTCCCTATATGGCAGTCAAGGGATAAGCTCAATCCTTCCTATATGGCAGTCAAGAGATAGGGTGAACCCTTCCTACATAGTGGTCAAGAGATTGGGCCAACACCTCCTAAATGGTGACCAAGAGATAGGGATAACACTTCCTACATGGTGGTCATAAGATTGGGCCATCCCTCCCTATATGGCAGTCAAGGGATAAGCTCAATCCTTCCTATATGGCAGTCAAGAGATAGGGTGAACCCTTCCTACATAGTGGTCAAGAGATTGGGCCAACACCTCCTAAATGGTGACCAAGAGATAGGGATAACACTTCCTACATGGTGGTCATAAGATTGGGCCATCCCTCCCTATATGGCAGTCAAGAGATATGCTCAACCCTTCCTATATGGCAGTCAAGAGATAGGTCAACCCTCCTACATAGTGGTCAAGAGATTGGGCCATCCCTCCCTATATGGCAGTCAATAGATAGGCTCAACTCTTTCTATATGACAGTCAAGATATAGGCTCAACCCTTCCTGTATGGCAGTCAAGAGTTAGGCTCAACCATTCCTACATAGTGTCAAGAGATAGGGCCAACACTTCTTATATGGTAGTCAAGAGATAGGGTGAACCCTTCCTACATAGTGGTCAAGAGATTGGGCCAACACCTCCTAAATGGTGACCAAGAGATAGGGTGAACCCTTCCTACATAGTGGTCAAGAGATTTTGCTAACACCTCCTAAATGGTGACCAAGAGATAGGGTGAACCCTTCCTACATAGTGGTCAAGAGATTTTGCTAACACCTCCTAAATGGTGACCAAGAGATAGGGTGAACCCTTCCTACATAGTGGTCAAGAGATAGGGCCAACACTTCTTATATGGTAGTCAAGATATAGGGGTAACACTTCCTACATGGTGGTGAATAGATTGGGCCAACCCTTCCTACATGGCGATAAATATTAGGGCCAACCCTTCCTACCTGGGGATAATGATATTTCTCTCGGCTCCCTTGTAAGGCTAATTTAACATAATAGGTTTACCATTTTTGAAAAGTACTGTATATAAAAGAGTAAATATTATTTCTGCTTGTAATTGTTATAGCTTGAAATTAAGTTAGACAGCTACATTTACAGATAAAAATTCCGATAAAATTTACAGCAAATTATTATCAGTTTTTCCCTACTTCTAAGATGTCAAGTACTAGTTTGACATTTTTGATAAAATATACGTTAACAAAAATTTTATTGCAATGAAAATATTGGAAAGAACCCCAATACCACAAATATAATAAAACATAAATAATACAAGTCCCTTAAGATTAAATCCCCACGTATATTTCGATGACCATGTCATCAACATCAAAGGGTCTTTACAAAATTACAATCTTTGATGATGATGACATGGTCATAGAAATGTACATAAGGGTTCAATCTTAAGTAACTTGTATTATTTTTCTATTATTGGGGTTGTTTCCAATATTTTCATTGTAATATATTGTACCACTGTGCTCTTGATATTGTATAGAAATTGTATTCGTCTTAACATTTGATTCGCCTTGAAATTGGCTATAATTTTCATTTTAAAAGTACTTTCACTCTGCAAGTAAGATGGTGTAAATAAGGTTTTTATAGCTCTTTTGCGTAAAAGTCTTACTCTGCTCACATCTTGTATTTTTGGAATTGCTTTTACGCTTATCCTTGTGAAGAATAGAGTCTCTTTTGTTGCTGTTCAGCAGCTCGTACGGTTGCCATCCCTCGCTCCATGGCAGAACACTTTCACGCACTTGTATCGAGAATAACTATCAACAGAAGAGGTACAAATAAACATTCTTCTCTTATTTTGTAACTTATTTCAATGCTTCGAATGAAACAAAAATCTCACAATAGATTAGTTTTTCTCATTGGGTTCTGATGCGAGTCTAATCACTGAATGGAATAGAGTTTAATACAAAATAAATTTTATTAGATCTCAAACAAATTTTAAAGAAAAAAACTGCTTAAGGCTCAAATTTTGGCAATAAAGTCACAACGGTAAGTATGAAAATAGTTTCAACAAAATCTCACTGCACACATTAATACATTCAGACTAGTTTCGATGACGATGTCGCCTTCATCAGTGGTGGCTCCTTGATCACTGATGTAATATCCAATCACTGATGAAGGCGACATCGTCGTCGAAACTAGTCTATATGTATTATGAAACTGGCGTATAGTGAGATTTATATAAACTGTTTTAATGTTTTCCGTTGTGAATTGTTCCCACTAGCTAAGCTCTAATTAATTTTATAATATAAAATGAAGTTTTGCCTGAGGAAATAAAGAATTCGGAACTTTTTCATACCTACTCTATTGCATGTACATTTTCGCATAATTTTCTAAATTCCTACTAATATATTTTGAAGATCTTTCCTAATCTTCAAAACCTTCCTTGTGAAAACCTTTCGGTGCTCCTAACCGCCGACGGAGCTGAAACTCCCCAAAGACACGTACTTGGTACTGTACTGTACTTCCTGGAGAAATTGAATTAAATAAATTTTATGTACGTCATACGATACGCCGTCTTTTGAAAGGTCTACAATTAATATAAATATGTGTGTGTATATATATATATATGTTAGAATAACAATATTAAGTGGCAAAATAGAAAGCTAATTTCCTTGCAATTTCCCTTTCTATGTATGGTGTTGGACTATTATTTTTGTTTGTTACTATTTATACGCTTTTTTATCGTTGCTTGTATTTTGTTGTAGTTTCTTTTCGCTTTTCTTTCGCATTGTCCGTTAATCTAGTTTCAATGTTTATTTCATTCTTTTCTTTCATTTTTAATCCTAGAGCATTATTTATGATATTTTGTGGTGACCATGGCAATAATTTAAGCTTGTGCGCTGGAGGTTTCGACGACAATTAAATGGGGGCAAAAAAAATTCATCTACCTTTTGAGAAGTAAATTTCTTAGCTTAGTGGCTGAGCGCTAGACTTCGAGCATGAATATACTCTGCTAGAACCCCAAATTTTAAAAATGTAATTATTGAATACAATTTTGAAAAACTTCTAACATTAATTATCATCCACTATAGGTTAAAAAAAATTCACTTGAACCTGATTTTATGAATAAAAATGTATTTTATTAAGGACGTTATATATCAGGAGAGTGTGAGCTAATAAAAGGAAATTAAAAATGATCCCTGTATAATAATTATTGAATTTTGTAGTCCATTACGTTCGGTGAATATTTGTAGTAAATGGACTAAAAGGTAAAGTTCGGATAGTCATAACTATTGTTTGAGTGATTAATAATAATTATATTACTTCCACTTTAGCGTATGGAGTTTCACCTGTAATTCAACACCATTAATTGTACAAAACCAGTATAGAATGAAAAGAATCGTAAACACACTGCAGACTATTGTTCGTGGGCGTGTGTTGTGTGTGTGTGTGTGTGTGTGTGTGTGTGTGTGTGTGTGTTCAAGAACCTTGGCGAGCCTTTCTGCCATCGTTATGTAATTTTGTTGTACCGTGGTAGTCGCTCTCTTTTAGACTCAGCCCAGTAAGGCAATAGACTGCAGATTCAAGAGAAAATAATTCAAGGGGATAAAAGCAGTATATGCTGCCAGTGGCGGTTGGTGCCTAAAACCTATGGGGGTTGCAGACTGTAAAAGTGGTAGTTTTTTTAAGCCAAAGAAATCTTAACCATAAAAACTTTAAGGACTGTTATAGGAAAAACAGATAGATACTGGCTAATAGTTTGTGATTTATTCTATTGTAGGAAATATATTGGGCTTCTGTATTTTATTTTTACTTATTTAAGACACCGGATCTCAAGTCATGGGTTTATTTATTAACAAACCCATCTCAATTCATTCGTAACTGTGAATGTCAACAGTTCTGATAAGGTCAAAATTATTCAATCAATAAAAATAAAGAAATATAGCTTACTTATTTGTCTAGAAACTCAGAGCGAAGTACTTCGTCTATTCGGAGACACTACGGAGGTAGCAGCACAAGGAACCTTACGGCGTTGCCTAGCTTATTTAGTCTGTCTGGGTCTTCCCGGTGCTTTCTATCCATTAGGAGTAACATCTCTGGGTGTTGCAGGTCTCTCTGTAACCAGTGTCTGCGAGTGAGAAAGCTGTCACAGTGTCTCTGAGGCTCTGACGTTGTTATTATTATTTACAAAGATGGATGATGTTATATGATAAATAAATAATCGTTCATAACGATGTACATAAATCTTACAAAATAAATAATTTTTATTCTTTTTGGTATTGATCTCTGGTTTGGGGGTTGCCAACCGTGTAACCTGCCCACGAGCCGCCACTGTGTGTTACTAAAATCTATGCTTTAGCATCAAAAAGGCTACAGCTGCTTTACTTTTTAAAGCACTTCACGAGTTCTTACAAGTGACAGGTGCCTCTCATTGAGACAAACAGAATTGACGACGAAGGTTGTAGTCTTCAGGATTAATTGTGTGAAACCGGTGTAACAAGGTTTTGCCGTAGATTGCGTTGAAAGCCTGAATGAGACATTTACAGTCCTGTGTGGATCTGTGATACACCCGGTACAGTGGATATGTTTTGCATTGATTAAAATATGCTGTCAGGCCAGGAGTAATATTAAATATTAGATTTTCCGTGAGCACAGCTGTTAGAAAATATGTGAACGGTACAGCTGCAATAAGAGAAGAATATTGGAATAGCTCGACGTCTTCTGATGCGAATAAATGGAATTCCGCCTTCTAATATTCCTGTTGTACATACAGAACCGATCTTAATTAAGAAAACCCCGCAACAAGTTAGGCCGATATAACTTCATTACCTTTTATTCTATTAATTAATGTTACCAAATTTATAAGCAATTAGTCCGTTTTTTGTGAAGTGTAAATATTTTCAGCACTCAGAGAATTATAGAGATTTTATTTCGTTTGTTTTTATAAATATTTCAGGCTAAATTAAGGCACCTCTGTAGTTATTTATTATTGTTAAATAAAAGTTCCTGTTACAGGTAAAAATTAATTTTTTGGTCAAGAAATATTTAGATCAAAATTTATGTCTTTGTAATATCAAATTAAAATTAATTTCAGCCATTGTCATTGTTTGGCAGTAAATCTGAAACAGGTTTACCTACTTGATACGACTTATTGTTTGAAGTTACGTAGATTGAATACGACATTTGATAGATTATTAACAATATAATTCCTGAGTATTTAAACTTAATGGCCTACGGTTGTTGTATTTTCTGTAAATATTTTAAAAATGAGATGTTTCTGAAAATATTGAAACAATACACACAAGCGCGTATGCGATGAGTATTCAAAATCAGTTTGGTATTCAAAATTCAGTAATAAACTGTAGCTTTTAAGTAAAAAGTATTAATTTTTTCCTAAAAATATGATCTTGATAACTATAGGTATGAAAACTATGGGTATCAAAAATATAGGTATGAAAATTATGGGTATGAAAACTGTAGGTATAATAACTATTGTTATGAAAAATATAAGTTTGAAAGCTATGGGTATAGAATCAATGGGTATGAAAACTCAGGATATGAACTATGAGTTTGAAAACTAACGGTATGAAAACTGTAGGAGTGAAAATTTTAGTTAAAGAAAACTATGGGTTTGGTAGATACGCTATGGATACTATTGGTATGAAAACTATGGGTTTGGTGGCTAGGGTATAAAAAATATTGGTATGAAAACTATGGGTTTGGTAGCTAGAGTAGGTATGGAAACTATTGGTATGAAAACTATGGGTTTGGTAGCTAGAGTAGGTATGGAAACTATTGGTATGAAAACTATGGGTTTGGTAGCTAGGGTAGGTATGGAAACTATTGGTATGAAAACTATGGGTTTGGTAGCTAGGGTAGGTATGGAAACTATTGGTATGAAAACTATGGGTTTGGTAGCTAGAGTAGGTATGGAAACTATTGGTATGAAAACTATGGGTTTGGTAGCTAGGGTAGGTATGGAAACTATTGGTATGAAAACTATGGGTTTGATAGCTAGGGCATGGAAACTATTGGTATGTAAACTATGGGTTTGGTAGCTAGGGTATAAAAAATATTGGTATGAAAACTATGGGTTTGGTAGCTAGAGTAGGTATGGAAACTATTGGTATGAAAACTATGGGTTTGGTAGCTAGGGTATAAAAAATATTGGTATGAAAACTATGGGTTTGGTAGCTAGGGTAGGTATGGAAACTATGGGTTTGGTAGCTAGGGTAGGTATGGAAACTATTGGTATGAAAACTATGGGTTTGGTAGCTAGGGTAGGTATGGAAACTATTGGTATGAAAACTATGGGTTTGGTAGCTAGGGTAGGTATGGAAACTATTGGTATGAAAACTATGGGTTTGGTAGCTAGGGTAGGTATGGAAACTATTGGTATGAAAACTATGGGTTTGATAGCTAGGGTATGGAAACTATTGGTATGTAAACTATGGGTTTGGTAGCTAGGGTAGGTATGGAAACTATTGGTATGAAAACTATGGGTTTGGTAGCTAGGGTAGGTATGGAAACTATTGGTATGAAAACTATGGGTTTGGTAGCTAGGGTAGGTATGGAAACTATTGGTATGAAAACTATGGGTTTGGTAGCTAGGGTAGGTATGGAAACTATTGGTATGAAAACTATAGGTTTGGTAGCTAGGGTAGGTATGGAAACTATTGGTATGAAAACTATGGGTTTGGTAGCTAGAGTAGGTATGGAAACTATTGGTATGAAAACTATGGGTTTGGTAGCTATGGTAGGTATGGAAACTATTGGTATGAAAACTATGGGTTTGGTAGCTAGGGTATGGAAACTATTGGTATGTAAACTATGGGTTTGGTAGCTAGGGTAGGTATGTAAACTATTGGTATGAAAACTATGGGTTTGGTAGCTAGGGTAGGTATGGAAACTATTGGTATGAAAACTATGGGTTTGGTAGCTAGGGTAGGTATGGAAACTATTGGTATGAAAACTATGGGTTTGGTAGCTAGAGTAGGTATGGAAACTATTGGTATGAAAACTATGGGTTTGGTAGCTAGGGTAGGTATGGAAACTATTGGTATGAAAACTATGGGTTTTTATTAGCTAGGGTAGGTATGGAAACTATTGGTATGAAAACTATGGGTTTGGTAGCTATGGTAGGTATGGAAACTATTGGTATGAAAACTATGGGTTTGGTAGCTAGGGTAGGTATGGAAACTATTGGTATGAAAACTATGGGTTTGGTAGCTAGGGTAGGTATGGAAACTATTGGTATGAATACTATGGGTTTGGTAGCTAGGGTATAAAAAATATTGGTATGAAAACTATGGGTTTGGTAGCTAGAGTAGGTATGGAAACTATTGGTATGAAAACTATGGGTTTGGTAGCTAGAGTAGGTATGGAAACTATTGGTATGAAAACTATGGGTTTGGTAGCTAGGGTAGGTATGGAAACTATTGGTATGAAAACTATGGGTTTGGTAGCTAGGGTAGGTATGGAAACTATTGGTATGTAAACTATGGGTTGGGTAGCTAGGGTAGGTATGGAAACTATTGGTATGAAAACTATGGGTTTGGTAGCTAGGGTAGGTATGGAAACTATTGGTATGTAAACTATGGGTTTGGTAGCTAGGGTAGGTATGGAAACTATTGGTATGAAAACTATTGGTTTGGTAGCTAGGGTAGGTATGGAAACTATTGGTATGTAAACTATGGGTTTGGTAGCTAGGGTAGGTATGGAAACTATTGGTATGAAAACTATGGGTTTGGTAGCAAGGGTAGGTATGGAAACTATTGGTATGTAAACTATGGGTTTGGTAGCTAGGGTAGGTATGGAAACTATTGGTATGAAAACTATGGGTTTGGTAGCAAGGGTAGGTATGGAAACTATTGGTATGAAAACTATGGGTTTGGTAGCTAGGGTAGGTATGAAAACTATGGGTTTGGTAGCTAGGGTAGGTATGGAAACTATTGGTATGTAAAGTATGGGTTTGGTAGCTAGGGTAGGTATGGAAACTATTGGTATGAAAACTATGGGTTTGGTAGCTAGGGTATTTATGGAAACTATTGGTATGTAAACTATGGGTTTGGTAGCTAGGGTAGGTATGGAAACTATTGGTATGAAAACTATGGGTTTGGTAGCTAGGGTAGGTATGGAAACTATTGGTATGTAAACTATGGGTTTGGTAGCTAGGGTAGGTATGGAAACTATTGGTATGAAAACTATGGGTTTGGTAGCTAGGGTAGGTATGGAAACTATTGGTATGAAAACTATGGGTTTGGTAGCTAGGGTAGGTATGGAAACTATTGGTATGAAAACTATGGGTTTGGTAGCTAGGGTAGGTATGAAAACTATGGGTTTGATAGCTAGGGTATGGAAACTATTGGTATGTAAACTATGGGTTTGGTAGCTAGAGTAGGTATGGAAACTATTGGTATGAAAACTTTGGTAGCTAGGGTAGGTATGGAATCTATTAGTATAAAAACTATGGGTTTGGTAGCTAGGGTAGGTATGGAAACTATTGGTATGAAAACTATGTGTTTGGTAGCTAGGGTAGGTATGGAAACTATTGGTATAAAAACTATGGGTTTGGTAGCTAGGGTAGGTATGGAAACTATTGGTATGAAAACTATGGGTTTGGTAGCTAGGGTAGGTATGGAAACTATTGGTATGAAAACTATGGGTTTGGTAGCTAGGGTAGGTATGGAAACTATTGGTATGAAAACTATGGGTTTGGTAGCTAGGGTAGGTATGGAAACTATTGGTATGAAAACTATGGGTTTGGTAGCTAGGGTAGGTATGGAAACTATTGGTATGAAAACTATAGGTTTGGTAGCTAGGGTAGGTATGGAAACTATTGGTATGAAAACTATGGGTTTGGTAGCTAGGGTAGGTATGGAAACTATTGGTATGAAAACTACGGGTATGAAAACTGTAGGTGCGAAAACTATGGGTATAAAAACTATGGATATGGAAACTATAGGCGTTAAAACTATGGGTATCGAAACTATAGTTATGAAAACTATGGGTACTATATGTATGGAAACTATGGGTACGAAAACTGTAGATGTGACAATTATAGATATAAAAACTATGGGTTTGAAAGCGATGGGTATGAAACTATGGGTATGAAAACAGGATTTGAAAATTATAGTTAATGAAAACTATGGGTTTGAAAGCTAGGGTAAGGAAACTATTGGTTTGAAAACTATTAGTTTGAAAATTATGGGTATGAAAACTGTAGGTACGAAAATTATAGGTATAAAAACTATGGATATGGCAACTATAGGTATTAAAACTATGGGTATCGAAACTATAGTTATGAAAACTATTGGTACTATATGTGTGGTAACTATGGGAATGAAAACTTTAGGTGTGACAATTATAAGTATAAAAACTATGGGTTTGAAAGCTATGGGGATGGAAATTATTGGTATGAAAACTATGGGTCTTATGGGTAATGGAAACTATAGGGATGAAAATGATGGGTATGAAAACTGTAGGCGTGAAAATTAAGGTATAAAAGCTGTAGGTATTAAAAATATGGGAACTATTGGTATGAAAACTAAAGGTATGGAAACTACTTATTTCAAACTAAAAATTGAAGTAATCTTTTTTAAAGGTTGTACACGCTTTGCATTTAGAAGTTAATAGAGGAACTTTATATTGTTTATTTTATGACTAATGCTTTTGATAACGTTATAAGACACTTTTAGTCAGGAGAGCTCACGAATTTAAATAGTTTACATAAGACTATTATAAAAAAGTTTATATTTTTGACGCGCAGAACGAAATTGTACTTATTGTTTTAACGTGAATTTGAAAGTGGAAATTATGTGGTCTCTGACTGAAATAATGGCAAGGCAGGTAACAGGTGGAAGGGAATCATTAGGAACAGACTATAATGAGCCGTACTTGATTAGTCGCCGTAATGATATAATCGTTAAAATAAACTAGCGTCGCTGTGATTGCTTAGCGGTTTTGAATATAGATTAGATTCGCTTAAATTTGTCATGTCAATAATTTAGGCTTGCTGCCCACTAGGCTTAACAATGCCGTCGTCATTCGGACAAGATAGCTTCAGACCTAATAAAGGCTTAAAATGTTCTCTTTCTTCGATAAAGAGAAAGACACTCTTCAAGTTCAAAGAAGTATTATAACGAATCCAATATTACCAATGATTAAAGTGCCATTTAGATGGGAGTTCGGTCAATGTTTATATCTTGTCTCAACTCGGAAACGTTAAACCCGCACACACAGTCACATCATGGTGTTACAGTGTCAATCATCGTTGATATACAAAACTAAATTTATTTAAACTGTTACATTTAATTAAAATTTAATATTTAAGGTAATGTAATTTAATGAATATCGGAAATCGATATTTACTGACTTGTTTCTTTAGGAGTGACATTATTACGCCGTGTTTGACCTTTATTTCCGAGGAATAACAAGTCGAACCCAAAAATGTCAATGATAATTACCTAAATGTTACAGCATAAAATGTTTTAGTTTTTTTAGACCAAGGCCAGGTGTAGGTAACTGAGTCCACCGGCAGGTAGACCCCCAAGCCGGGTCAGCGAGAGTGTGTGTGTGAGGTCGCCTAATCCTCTAAAGTGTGTCTGAGTTTGGATAAGATATACAAGCGTTAACCGAACGCGCTTTAAATTACCGTATTTTTAGGCATGTTTCAATGCTATTATCAACTTTTGTAAAATCTATTAAAATTTAATTAATTCAAATTTCTACTCACTATCGTTAGTAGTATATCTAGTTCCACGAGGTATTTATTTTTTAATAGGGGTGAATTATTTTGTAAGTAGAACATTATTTTTCATTAAAAATAGGGATTATAAACAAAAATAAAAAAATTGTTCTACCATATATCCTGTAGCACAAAATCAACTGTTTTATTAAATCATATGTTATCGCTTATTTTAAGCCAAATGGGACGAAATAATTATATTGCACACCTTGCTCTTTTTGTGAAAAGATTTGCCATATAAAACCAAAATTAATTCATTAAATTTGTATAATGAATTAATATTTGAAAAAAACCTATTAACATCAGTTGTCATTCACAAATTTAAAAAAATGTATCTGACGTAGATGAAAACTTGAATGGATGAATAAAAAGTATTTTATTAACGACTGAATATTTGAACAAGATATATACTGAGAGTGTGACGTAATAGTAGGAATTGAAGAATAACCTACTGCTGCTTGCGGAATAGTATTACACACAGTTCTCCCATTCCAACGGCATAGTCGCTATAAGCTGCGACTAGCAGCATTAAAACTGTTATCATTTAATAGTCGTAGATAATGTATAGTTGGAATGCATTCTAATAAACACACGTTTTCTAAGAATTATGTACTATCCTAATCTCCAATTACCTTTTATGTTAGCTAATTTCATTCCAGTTCTTAAGTATATAAATTGAAATTACTTATATGTGTAGGGTGACTGACAAAAGGTTAAAATATACTTAATGAAACGTGCAAGACACTTTATTAAAATACTGTAGTTTTTAATACCGTAATCGCAAAAATAATCAGTACTGAAACAGTTGTAAGATTTTATTTTATTTCATTTACGTAGTTTTCTTGCAGTAGTTAGCACCATGTCAGCACGAACTAACCTCAAAAGTCGCGGCACAGCTGATCGAGAAGGCAACTATAGCTAAATCAGTTTCAGTACTGTTTTAGCGCATACGGTATATTTTCTATTTTATATGGACTGTAAAACTAGTTTTACTTCTGCCCAAATTTACGCATAACCTGAAATAATCGGTACTGCTTCTTAGCGGAGAATGATGTGGTGAGAAGTTGTTCAACAATTGAGTGGCTGAAGAATTTTGCATGCACGTTAAAATGTTGATGATAGGGGAACCGACTACGGGTTACTAAGATACATAAGTAAGACCTATCACTAAGTAATTACAAACATTTTCTTAAGATGTATAAAATAAAACCGTGCATAATGTTTTTTTTTTTTATTCCCTGTTATTAAAAGCACTCCCCCTGAGTGGGCAGACACTTGTCTTTATAACTGTTTACTGAGCTCGTGTCATTTAGTTATTTTTCTTTGTATAAGTCTATATATTCTTAGGAGGTATGATCCCAATGGAGAGTAGATCTCTAGGATCCAGGTTGCGACCCTATTAATGTGATGTACTATATCATCTACCAGGATATGAGTTGTAACCCCCTTTCGTCCCAGGATAACGAGGAACACGAGTTGTGTTTTCGCAGGCCGCCATAAGAGCACTAACTAGTAATACCCCAACGACTGTGTGCAAACAATGAACGGATGTAAAGCCTTGGCAGTTATGATTGAAGAAGGGTTGTGCTGCAATGGCTCCCTAGGCATGTCGGCGTTGAGGGAAATGAGGGCGCAGACTAGCTAGCTAAGAAAGGTAACACCTTGCCACAGCCTGATAATCAAATATTGACAACCAGAGTCCTAATTGAGTTAACCATCAGCGGAAAATAAGGGAAATCCAAAAATAAAAGAGTGCCGAAATGATATGCTAATTCCATATAGCTTACCTAGAGTGGAAGCTGTTGCCAGATTGAGAATGCTTACAGACTATTTACAAGCCCACCTATATAAAATAGGATTAGCAGCCTCGGATATTTGGCCTCTGTGCAACCCACACCTTCAGAACGTGGAAGAGCGAAAGCAACATTGTCTCTACAATGATGTATGACTAACAACCATAGAACTCCAGGAATAAAAGTTGCCCATGTTTTGAAAAATGTGACCGACTGGAATTCCCCCATGAATTACATTATAATTCTCCTGTGTTTAGATCTTGAATTTACTTCATGTAGATTATTTTATAGTTCTATCTGTGATCATACTATTCAGCGTCTTCTCAGTCTTTTGGCCACTGAAAGGGTATTATTATCTCTTGTTATGTAGTTGTAATAACTAAATCAATGGAAGATCAAGTTCCCAGTTTAAGAAGGTTGTGGTTGTTCTAGGCCGTTTTCATTATATTGGTCTAAAATGAATTTTATTTTTTCAATTCCTATTATTAGTTTAATCTCTCTCTACACGCGCGCGCGCGCGCGCGCGCGCGCACACACACACACACACACACACACACACACACACACACACACACATCAAATTTTCAATCGTTAATAAAATACTATATTTCATCCACTCAATTTAAAATACAATTTTTTAAACCTGTGTAGTGGCTGACACTTGTTGATACACTTTTTTCAAAAATTATGCATTAATTAAATTTAACGAATTAATTTGGGTTTTATATGGTAGTAAAGCTTTTTACAAAAGGGGCATGGTATGCAATACGGTTGTTTCGTCCCATTTGACTTAAAATAAATGATAACATGATTTCATAAAACAGGGTATGTGGTAGAACAGCTGTTTCTATATGTAGTTTGTGTTACTTTATTTTTATTAATTGTAACGATTCAATAAAAAAGTAAGGAAAATGAAATTTTTGCTTGTTGACATAAGTAGGATGTGACATTTTGTTTATATTACTTGTGCTCGTAATGAGTAGAGCAGATACAGAAAGTGTTTTAAATCCTTATACTTAGACTATGACCTCAGACTATTATAAATTTTGTAGATACTTGTCCGGACCAGTACCTTTCGGATTGTCCTGTCTGAAGGTTTTAACGAGCTTCAAAGCTTAATAACCTGTCACATTGAACGGCATAATTTCCTTCTGTTGATGTGTCATATAGGTTATGGTGTTGTAACTCTAAGTGTTAGCATCAGTTGTGTTATGGCTGCGGGCCTAATAACCTGTCACATTGAACGGCATAATTTCCTTCTGTTGATGTGTCATATAGGTTATGGTGTTGTAACTCTAAGTGTTAGCATCAGTTGTGTTATGGCTGCGGGCCTAATAACCTGTCACATTGAACGGCATAATTTCCTTCTGTTGATGTGTCATATAGGTTATGGTATTGTAACTCTAAGTGTTAGCATCAGTTGTGTTATGCTGCGGGCCTAATAACCTGTCACATTGAACGGCCTAAGTTCCATCTGTTGATGTGTCATATAGGTTATGGTATTGTAACTCTAAGTGTTAGCATCAGTTGTGTTATGGCTGCGGGCCTAATAACCTGTCACATTGAACGGTCTAAGTTCCATCTGTTGATGTGTCTTATAGGTTATGGTATTGTAACTCTAAGTGTTAGCATCAGTTGTGTTATGGCTGCGGGCCTAATAACCTGTCACATTGAACGGCATAAGTTCCATCTGTTGATGTGTCATATAGGTTATGGTATTGTAACTCTAAGTGTTAGCATCAGTTGTGTTATGGCTGCGGGCCTAATAACCTGTCACATTGAACGGCATAAGTTCCATCTGTTGATGTGTCTTATAGGTTATGGTATTGTAACTCTAACTGTTAGCATCAGTTGTGTTATGGCTGCGGGCCTAATAACCTGTCACATTGAACGGCATAAGTTCCATCTGTTGATGTGTCTTATAGGTTATGGTATTGTAACTCTAACTGTTAGCATCAGTTGCGTTATGGCTGCGGGCCTAATAACCTGTCACATTGAACGGCATAAGTTCCATCTGTTGATGTGTCTTATAGGTTATGGTATTGTAACTCTAAGTGTTAGCATCAGTTGTGTTATGGCTGCGGGCCTAATAACCTGTCACATTGAACGGTCTAAGTTCCATCTGTTGATGTGTCATATAGGTTATGGTATTGTAACTCTAAGTGTTAGCATCAGTTGTGTTATGGCTGCGGGCCTAATAACCTGTCACATTGAACGGTCTAAGTTCCATCTGTTGATGTGTCATATAGGTTATGGTATTGTAACTCTAAGTGTGAGCATCAGTTGTGTTATGGCTGCGGGCCTAATAACCTGTCACATTGAACGGCATAAGTTCCATCTGTTGATGTGTCTTATAGGTTATGGTATTGTAACTCCAACTGTTAGCATCAGTTGCGTTAAGGCTGCGGGCCTAATAACCTGTCACATTGAACGGCATAAGTTCCATCTGTTGATGTGTCTTATAGGTTATGGTATTGTAACTCTAACTGTTAGCATCAGTTGCGTTATGGCTGCGGGCCTAATAACCTGTCACATTGAACGGCATAAGTTCCATCTGTTGATGTGTCTTATAGGTTATGGTATTGTAACTCTAAGTGTTAGCATCAGTTGTGTTATGGCTGCGGGCCTAATAACCTGTCACATTGAACGGCATAAATTCCATCTGTTGATGTGTCTTATAGGTTATGGTATTGTAACTCTAACTGTTAGCATCAGTTGCGTTATGGCTGCGGGCCTAATAACCTGTCACATTGAACGGCATAAGTTCCATCTGTTGATGTGTCTTATAGGTTATGGTATTGTAACTCTAACTGTTAGCATCAGTTGCGTTATGGCTGCGGGCCTAATAACCTGTCACATTGAACGGCATAAGTTCCATCTGTTGATGTGTCTTATAGGTTATGGTATTGTAACTCTAAGTGTTAGCATCAGTTGTGTTATGGCTGCGGGCCTAATAACCTGTCACATTGAACGGTCTAAGTTCCATCTGTTGATGTGTCATATAGGTTATGGTATTGTAACTCTAAGTGTTAGCATCAGTTGTGTTATGGCTGCGGGCCTAATAACCTGTCACATTGAACGGTCTAAGTTCCATCTGTTGATGTGTCATATAGGTTATGGTATTGTAACTCTAAGTGTTAGCATCAGTTGTGTTATGGCTGCGGGCCTAATAACCTGTCACATTGAACGGCATAAGTTCCATCTGTTGATGTGTCTTATAGGTTATGGTATTGTAACTCTAACTGTTAGCATCAGTTGCGTTAAGGCTGCGGGCCTAATAACCTGTCACATTGAACGGCATAAGTTCCATCTGTTGATGTGTCTTATAGGTTATGGTATTGTAACTCTAAGTGTTAGCATCAGTTGTGTTATGGCTGCGGGCCTAATAACCTGTCACATTGAACGGTCTAAGTTCCATCTGTTGATGTGTCATATAGGTTATGGTATTGTAACTCTAACTGTTAGCATCAGTTGCGTTATGGCTGCGGGCCTAATAACCTGTCACATTGAACGGCATAAGTTCCATCTGTTGATGTGTCTTATAGGTTATGGTATTGTAACTCTAAGTGTTAGCATCAGTTGTGTTATGGCTGCGGGCCTAATAACCTGTCACATTGAACGGTCTAAGTTCCATCTGTTGATGTGTCATATAGGTTATGGTATTGTAACTCTAAGTGTTAGCATCAGTTGTGTTATGGCTGCGGGCCTAATAACCTGTCACATTGAACGGTCTAAGTTCCATCTGTTGATGTGTCATATAGGTTATGGTATTGTAACTCTAAGTGTTAGCATCAGTTGTGTTATGGCTGCGGGCCTAATAACCTGTCACATTGAACGGCATAAGTTCCATCTGTTGATGTGTCTTATAGGTTATGGTATTGTAACTCTAACTGTTAGCATCAGTTGCGTTAAGGCTGCGGGCCTAATAACCTGTCACATTGAACGGCATAAGTTCCATCTGTTGATGTGTCTTATAGGTTATGGTATTGTAACTCTAACTGTTAGCATCAGTTGCGTTATGGCTGCGGGCCTAATAACCTGTCACATTGAACGGCATAAGTTCCATCTGTTGATGTGTCTTATAGGTTATGGTATTGTAACTCTAAGTGTTAGCATCAGTTGTGTTATGGCTGCGGGCCTAATAACCTGTCACATTGAACGGCATAAGTTCCATCTGTTGATGTGTCTTATAGGTTATGGTATTGTAACTCTAAGTGTTAGCATCAGTTGTGTTATGGCTGCGGGCCAAATAACCTGTCACATTGAACGGCATAAGTTCCATCTGTTGATGTGTCTTATAGGTTATGGTATTGTAACTCTAAGTGTTAGCATCAGTTGTGTTATGGCTGCGGGCCTAATAACCTGTCACATTGAACGGTCTAAGTTCCATCTGTTGATGTGTCATATAGGTTATGGTATTGTAACTCTAACTGTTAGCATCAGTTGCGTTATGGCTGCGGGCCTAATAACCTGTCACATTGAACGGCATAAGTTCCATCTGTTGATGTGTCTTATAGGTTATGGTATTGTAACTCTAAGTGTTAGCATCAGTTGTGTTATGGCTGCGGGCCTAATAACCTGTCACATTGAACGGTCTAAGTTCCATCTGTTGATGTGTCATATAGGTTATGGTATTGTAACTCTAAGTGTTAGCATCAGTTGTGTTATGGCTGCGGGCCTAATAACCTGTCACATTGAACGGTCTAAGTTCCATCTGTTGATGTGTCATATAGGTTATGGTATTGTAACTCTAAGTGTTAGCATCAGTTGTGTTATGGCTGCGGGCCTAATAACCTGTCACATTGAACGGCATAAGTTCCATCTGTTGATGTGTCTTATAGGTTATGGTATTGTAACTCTAACTGTTAGCATCAGTTGCGTTAAGGCTGCGGGCCTAATAACCTGTCACATTGAACGGCATAAGTTCCATCTGTTGATGTGTCTTATAGGTTATGGTATTGTAACTCTAACTGTTAGCATCAGTTGCGTTATGGCTGCGGGCCTAATAACCTGTCACATTGAACGGCATAAGTTCCATCTTTTGATATGTCTCATAGGTTATGGTATTGTAACTCTAAGTGTTAGCATCAGTTGTGTTATGGCTGCGGGCCTAATAACCTGTCACATTGAACGGCATAAGTTCCATCTGTTGATGTGTCTTATAGGTTATGGTATTGTAACTCTAAGTGTTAGCATCAGTTGTGTTATGGCTGCGGGGCTAATAACCTGTCACATTGAACGGCATAAGTTCCATCTGTTGATGTGTCTTATAGGTTATGGTATTGTAACTCTAAGTGTTAGCATCAGTTGTGTTATGGCTGCGGGCCTAATAACCTGTCACATTGAACGGCATAAGTTCCATCTGTTGATGTGTCTTATAGGTTATGGTATTGTAACTCTAAGTGTTAGCATCAGTTGTGTTATGGCTGCGGGCCTAATAACCTGTCACATTGAACGGCATAAGTTCCATCTGTTGATGTGTCTTATAGGTTATGGTATTGTAACTCTAAGTGTTAGCATCAGTTGTGTTATGGCTGCGGGCCTAATAACCTGTCACATTGAACGGCATAAGTTCCATCTGTTGATGTGTCTTATAGGTTATGGTATTGTAACTCTAAGTGTTAGCATCAGTTGTGTTATGGCTGCGGGCCTAATAACCTGTCACATTGAACGGTCTAAGTTCCATCTGTTGATGTGTCTTATAGGTTATGGTATTGTAACTCTAAGTGTTAGCATCAGTTGTGTTATGGCTGCGGGCCTAATAACCTGTCACATTGAACGGCATAAGTTCCATCTGTTGATGTGTCTTATAGGTTATGGTATTGTAACTCTAAGTGTTAGCATCAGTTGTGTTATGGCTGCGGGCCAAATAACCTGTCACATTGAACGGCATAAGTTCCATCTGTTGATGTGTCTTATAGGTTATGGTATTGTAACTCTAAGTGTTAGCATCAGTTGTGTTATGGCTGCGGGCCTAATAACCTGTCACATTGAACGGCATAAGTTCCATCTGTTGATGTGTCTTATAGGTTATGGTATTGTAACTCTAAGTGTTAGCATCAGTTGTGTTATGGCTGCGGGCCAAAGCACAAACACCTGCCACTTCCCTACTACGTTCACAGGTCACTCAGCATTCAAGAGATGCGACATATGTTCCAACTTTCGTAACGAGGTTGTGTTTCAACCTGTCGCAGGGAATATATTAAGTTTTATTGAAATAGTTAATATCTCATCTTCATTTCTGTTAGCAATATTTTTATATACTCGAGTACATTTTTCTGCCTTTCCTAACATTACAATATTTTCCTTTGTTTACGAGTTTCAGAATGAATCCATTTTCAAAGTTTGTAAAATACGTCTTAAAGATTATTAGTAAAGAGTCCTACAAGTTTTGAAAATTGTGTCATTCCGAAACGCGTCAACAAAGGAAAATATTGTAATGTTAATATTTTTATTAACAAGAGTTTTTCACTTTTAATAAACCACTTTTATTATCAAATACAGTTCACTTGTAAACTTTGCTGTAGGGTTCTAGATTTCACTTTAGTACTAAGCTTGCGTTGATATTATGTTGTCAAATATTACTTGTTCCGAATAAAACTGATGATGTACTTGAGTGGAATTACAGTAGCAATTAAGGAAAAATTGTCATAAATATATTAATCAGGTTTAATTATATTGCATTGAACGTGTAATTAAAAGTTTTTTGCTGACTAACTTTATATTTGCAATGCCTTTATTGTTTGCTTATCTTAACCTTTTAGTAATTAATGTTTGCTAATAAATTATATTCGATCCATTGTCAATTCGTCAGTTGATAATACTAGGCTTGCAGTACTGTACGTGTACGCAATGACTATCTGTGCAAAGGTATGTATGTTCTATGTAATAATCTAACATAGGAGGATTCGAGAATCTTTAAGTTTGTAGGTCTTTAGAAAATCAATTTCTTTAAAATATATCTTTTACTTAGCCCTATTTCTTCGTTTTCTGGGCGCGTCTCGTCTTATTTCATTCTCTTTAGAAAAATCGTCAATATTTTTGGTTTGGGTAAGTTGTTAATTTGTTTGTCTAGTTATGTGTGTTTGTTTGATATTGTGTAGCATGAAGTTTTAATAAGTTTTTAAAATTCTAGCATAATTAGCGTAGATTAGTAATCATTTTATTGCAGTGTTGTTTGTTTGAGTGGTTTAGTGTTTAGAGTTTGTTGAACTACAATACCAGAGATATCTTCAACATATTATAATATCCATTCATAATTTAGCCGTTTTATATTTTAATTTATGCACAAAATATCACTAACAGTAGCTTAGTTAAAATTAGTAATTTTACATGAAGCCAAGATTTCAGTTGACTGTTGTCAGTGTAGATCTATATGTAAGGTCTCTTGTGCGAGTGCGTGTGCGTGTGCGTAATAGAATATGTTATATAATTTCAACAGTAAAACTTACACATTTTAACACCAACATACAATAAATTAACATGGCGTAATGCTTACAACTATAATTCGCAGCAGTAAAACTTTCTAAGGCCATATAACTTAATTCAGAAAAGAACAACATAAGTTATGTTTCTCACAAACATTTTGACCTCTAAAGCTAATAAAATAAAGTATTTGGCACGTTATACTTTTCATTTTCTTAGAAGATGAATTATTAAAAAAAAATAGTGGAGTTTATACAAAAAAATTAATATTTTAATTAAATATTTTGTAAAAATAGAGATGAGTTTATATAATTTTAACTGGCTTTTAAGAAGGCTGAGTTAATTAATTAAATATTGCAAATTATTTATATTGACGAGCATTATATCATCCTAATGGAAATAGTGACATCTAAATACGAGCAGTATATTTTAACTTTATTCACTTTTAACAACAACTTAAAGCAACTGTGGCGTAAATGTTTATATTAATTAAAACAACCTCTCACCACAAATTCAACAAATTTTATTTTAACCTTATGTACATTTCGACTACAAAGTAATCATCTTCAGAGGTATTTTTACAAATAAGTTATTTGTAAAAATACCTCTGAAGATGATTACTTTGTAGTCGAAATGTACATAAGGTTAAAATAAAATTTGTTGAATTTGTGGTGAGAGGTTGTTTTAATTAATATTAATTATTCACTTTTAGTTTTTCAACACGGACACGAAGATTTGGGAAAATTTTACGCGAGAACATTACACATGGTTTTGAAACTAAATGAACCGGAGAATATGGGCGAAATATATATTTAAAATTATAATTCCATTGGAAACAAGTATATATAAAATTGTGAGAAATTAAATCTAGGTAAATTGTTACCACTAACAATATTTCTTGAAGACGCGTTAACTCATTTCTAACGTCAGTTAAGTTTAAATGAAGATAAAAGTTTACATCAATGAAAAATACAGTGAAAAAGCCAGAAACGCTTTGAAATAACATACATAATCCTATATACAGCCGAAACAATGCTTAAAATGTGAACTTAGATAAACAACTGTCTAATAAGGCTTAATTTCAATAATCACTTTTGTATAAGGGTTTTGCACCCAGTTAACGTGTGACCGCGGTGTCCAAACAATATCATTGGAAAAGAGACGCATCCTCTATCTCCTAAGCTGTTCCAATTTGGTATCGTAGTCGTTAACCAGGGCACGAGCATTAGGCTCTCAGGCTGCTGCTGGTCCTTTTTTTAAATATTAATCTTTGTCAAAATTGCTTTTGAAGTAAAAACTTTCATACGACGCCTACAAAAACATATTGGATGCACATAAATATACAACTTCCTGGCAACAAAAATAATAGTCACAACATATACTGTATATAGAGGAAAATTGCAAGGAAATTCGTTTTCGATTTTGCCTTTTAATATTGTGCTTCTGTTATGTCTATAACGGTGTACATATTTGTTTTAATTGTAATTATAAAATAAAAGTAGCTCAAATAAAATGTTTGTTTCTTAACCAGATTAGGAATCGACTTGAACATTTTGTTCATATTACTTGTTTATCGAACATTGTTGAGCTAAGGAAAAGTATTATTATTAAATAGTTAATAAATATATTAAATTATTTAAATTTTGCTAAATATCAGTACAAATAATTCAATAATAAGCTATGTATTTTTAATCAAACTTGTGAATTGAAAACATTTTTAGGCTCATCCGGTCACATGTTTAGGTAATTGCTCATTACGCAAATTAAACGTTTTTCCCAATTCGAAATTCCTATAGACTTGGCTACAAAAGTATTTTTGGCGGTCTCCCTCGAGTGCAACAACCTATGTTTTGTTACCTCCTTTCAGTCGTACTTCTGTATCCCTATCTGGCATCTAAAAAGTAAATAAAGTTATTAAAGTTAAGTTTTAGGACATTGAACAAACAAAATTTTGTAGTGCATTTTTAAGAGTTTAACCCTTTTTATAAATCTATTTTTATTTGTCTACACGTTTGCAGCGTAGAAAAAAAGCGATTGGACATTTCCTTAATAATTTAATGAACTTTGGTAACAGCATATAACGTATTTTAGTACAACTTGTAAGGTTCTGTAACTTTACACTCTAAACTTGTATTTGAACAGATGTTCCATAAATAGAGTTTATTATCTTTATAGGTGTTCGCCGTTATCGCGGTTCGTCAGATTTGGCCTTGCTTTTGTACATTTTCTTTAAAAACAAGTTATTTTCGAAGTATTCAGCTCTGTACGACCTCTGAAAGTGCGAGATATTACGATATCTTTTCGAAAAATCTTGTCTTAGTTATAAAAACTAAAAGCAATATAAAAATGTGTACCTTGATAAGCTCTGTATTGTTACAGATATTTGCCTAATGCTGTTATTCTTCATATTACACTCTCTAGGTTTGAATTTTGTAGAAACAAAACGTCTGGTGTGCGAGTCAAGAACTCTCATTTATTTAATCACTGCCCTTTTCAGGCCTGAATAATTTAGGAAATTGTCTAAACGTTTCGTCCAAAAGTTTGAAGTTATTGTATTTAACCGAAAATGGTTGTGTTTACAGGCCTCTACATTTGCTGTATTCTTTTATATATACCCAGTCGGTTTTATAGAGTAAAATTCCTCTTATCCGAACTTCGCTTAATCGAAAGCCGCGTTAACCGAAATGCTCGGCCGAGTATGTTTCGAACAAATCGCCTCTATTATTTCAGATAAGAGGGGTTTACTGTATATATAAGGAGAGTTTGAACTAATAGAAAAAAATTTTTAAAAAACTGGTTTTTAGTTGCATATGAATGGACTAATGCATGTGCATTGACCAGTGCATAAGCATATGCAGACCAATAATTAAAACATTTAACCAAATGTTTATATGTATACATATACTAACGTGAAAGAATGTGAACTAATAGAAAGAAAATTTAAAAAAACTGGTTTTTAGTTGCATACGAACAGACTAATGCATGTGCATTGACCAGTGCATAAGCATATGCAGACCAATAATTAAAACATTTAACCAAATGTTTATATATATACATATACTAATGTGAAAGAATGTGAACTAATAGAAAGAAAATTTAAAAAAACTGGTTTTTAGTTGCATATGAACGGACTAATGCATGTGCATTGACCAGTGCATAAGCATATGCAGACCAATAATTAAAACATTTAACCAAATGTTTATATGTATACATATACTAACGTGAAAGAATGTGAACTAATAGAAAGAAAATTTAAAAAAACTGGTTTTTAGTTGCATATGAACGGACTAATGCATGTGCATTGACCAGTGCATAAGCATATGCAGACCAATAATTAAAACATTTAACCAAATGTTTATATGTATACATATATTAACGTGAAAGAATGTGAACTAATAGAAAGAAAATTTTAAAAAACTGGTTTTTAGTTGCATATGAACGGACTAATGCATGTGCATTGACCAGTACATAAGCATATGCAGACCAATAATTAAAACATTTAACCAAATGTTTATATGTATACATGTACTAATGTGAAAGAATGTGAACTAATAGAAAGAAAATTTTAAAAAACTGGTTTTTAGTTGCATATGAACGGACTAATGCATGTGCATTGACCAGTACATAAGCATATGCAGACCAATAATTAAAACATTTAACCAAATGTTTATATGTATACATGTACTAATGTGAAAGAATGTGAACTAATAGAAAGAAAATTTTAAAAAACTGGTTTTTAGTTGCATATGAACGGACTAATGCATGTGCATTGACCAGTACATAAGCATATGCAGACCAATAATTAAAACATTTAACCAAATGTTTATATGTATACATGTACTAATGTGAAAGAATGTGAACTAATAGAAAGAAAATTTTAAAAAACTGGTTTTTAGTTGCATATGAACGGACTAATGCATGTGCATTGACCAGTACATAAGCATATGCAGACCAATAATTAAAACATTTAACCAAATGTTTATATGTATACATGTACTAATGTGAAAGAATGTGAACTAATAGAAAGAAAATTTTAAAAAACTGGTTTTTAGTTGCATATGAACGGACTAATGCATGTGCATTGACCAGTACATAAGCATATGCAGACCAATAATTAAAACATTTAACCAAATGTTTATATGTATACATGTACTAATGTGAAAGAATGTGAACTAATAGAAAGAAAATTTTAAAAAACTGGTTTTTAGTTGCATATGAACGGACTAATGCATGTGCATTGACCAGTACATAAGCATATGCAGACCAATAATTAAAACATTTAACCAAATGTTTATATGTATACATGTACTAATGTGAAAGAATGTGAACTAATAGAAAGAAAATTTTAAAAAACTGGTTTTTAGTTGCATATGAACGGACTAATGCATGTGCATTGACCAGTACATAAGCATATGCAGACCAATAATTAAAACATTTAACCAAATGTTTATATGTATACATGTACTAATGTGAAAGAATGTGAACTAATAGAAAGAAAATTTTAAAAAACTGGTTTTTAGTTGCATATGAACGGACTAATGCATGTGCATTGACCAGTACATAAGCATATGCAGACCAATAATTAAAACATTTAACCAAATGTTTATATGTATACATGTACTAATGTGAAAGAATGTGAACTAATAGAAAGAAAATTTTAAAAAACTGGTTTTTAGTTGCATATGAACGGACTAATGCATGTGCATTGACCAGTACATAAGCATATGCAGACCAATAATTAAAACATTTAACCAAATGTTTATATGTATACATGTACTAATGTGAAAGAATGTGAACTAATAGAAAGAAAATTTTAAAAAACTGGTTTTTAGTTGCATATGAACGGACTAATGCATGTGCATTGACCAGTACATAAGCATATGCAGACCAATAATTAAAACATTTAACCAAATGTTTATATGTATACATATACTAACGTGAAAGAATGTGAACTAATAGAAAGAAAATTTTAAAAAACTGGTTTTTAGTTTAGTTGCATATGAACGGACTAATGCATGTGCATTGACCAGTGCATAAGCATATGCAGACCAATAATTAAAACATTTAACCAAATGTTTATATATATACATGTATTAACGTGAAAGAATGTGAACTAATAGAAAGAAAATTTTAAAAAACTGGTTTTTAGTTTAGTTGCATATGAACGGACTAATGCATGTGCATTGACCAGTGCATAAGCATATGCAGACCAATAATTAAAACATTTAACCAAATGTTTATATATATACATGTATTAACGTGAAAGAATGTGAACTAATAGAAAGAAAATTTTAAAAAACTGGTTTTTAGTTTAGTTGCATATGAACGGACTAATGCATGTGCATTGACCAGTGCATAAGCATATGCAGACCAATAATTAAAACATTTAACCAAATGTTTATATATATACATGTATTAACGTGAAAGAATGTGAACTAATAGAAAGAAAATTTTAAAAAACTGGTTTTTAGTTTAGTTGCATATGAACGGACTAATGCATGTGCATTGACCAGTGCATAAGCATATGCAGACCAATAATTAAAACATTTAACCAAATGTTTATATATATACATGTATTAACGTGAAAGAATGTGAACTAATAGAAAGAAAATTTTAAAAAACTGGTTTTTAGTTTAGTTGCATATGAACGGACTAATGCATGTGCATTGACCAGTGCATAAGCATATGCAGACCAATAATTAAAACATTTAACCAAATGTTTATATATATACATGTATTAACGTGAAAGAATGTGAACTAATAGAAAGAAAATTTTAAAAAACTGGTTTTTAGTTTAGTTGCATATGAACGGACTAATGCATGTGCATTGACCAGTGCATAAGCATATGCAGACCAATAATTAAAACATTTAACCAAATGTTTATATATATACATGTATTAACGTGAAAGAATGTGAACTAATAGAAAGAAAATTTTAAAAAACTGGTTTTTAGTTGCATATGAACGGACTAATGCATGTGCATTGACCAGTACATAAGCATATGCAGACCAATAATTAAAACATTTAACCAAATGTTTATATATATACATGTATTAACGTGAAAGAATGTGAACTAATAGAAAGAAAATTTTAAAAAACTGGTTTTTAGTTTAGTTGCATATGAACGGACTAATGCATGTGCATTGACCAGTGCATAAGCATATGCAGACCAATAATTAAAACATTTAACCAAATGTTTATATATATACATGTATTAACGTGAAAGAATGTGAACTAATAGAAAGAAAATTTTAAAAAACTGGTTTTTAGTTTAGTTGCATATGAACGGACTAATGCATGTGCATTGACCAGTGCATAAGCATATGCAGACCAATAATTAAAACATTTAACCAAATGTTTATATATATACATGTATTAACGTGAAAGAATGTGAACTAATAGAAAGAAAATTTTAAAAAACTGGTTTTTAGTTTAGTTGCATATGAACGGACTAATGCATGTGCATTGACCAGTGCATAAGCATATGCAGACCAATAATTAAAACATTTAACCAAATGTTTATATATATACATGTATTAACGTGAAAGAATGTGAACTAATAGAAAGAAAATTTTAAAAAACTGGTTTTTAGTTTAGTTGCATATGAACGGACTAATGCATGTGCATTGACCAGTGCATAAGCATATGCAGACCAATAATTAAAACATTTAACCAAATGTTTATATGTATACATATACTAACGTGAAAGAATGTGAACTAATAGAAAGAAAATTTTAAAAAACTGGTTTTTAGTTTAGTTGCATATGAACGGACTAATGCATGTGCATTGACCAGTGCATAAGCATATGCAGACCAATAATTAAAACATTTAACCAAATGTTTATATATATACATGTATTAACGTGAAAGAATGTGAACTAATAGAAAGAAAATTTTAAAAAACTGGTTTTTAGTTTAGTTGCATATGAACGGACTAATGCATGTGCATTGACCAGTGCATAAGCATATGCAGACCAATAATTAAAACATTTAACCAAATGTTTATATATATACATGTATTAACGTGAAAGAATGTGAACTAATAGAAAGAAAATTTTAAAAAACTGGTTTTTAGTTTAGTTGCATATGAACGGACTAATGCATGTGCATTGACCAGTGCATAAGCATATGCAGACCAATAATTAAAACATTTAACCAAATGTTTATATATATACATGTATTAACGTGAAAGAATGTGAACTAATAGAAAGAAAATTTTAAAAAACTGGTTTTTAGTTTAGTTGCATATGAACGGACTAATGCATGTGCATTGACCAGTGCATAAGCATATGCAGACCAATAATTAAAACATTTAACCAAATGTTTATATGTATACATATACTAACGTGAAAGAATGTGAACTAATAGAAAGAAAATTTTAAAAAACTGGTTTTTAGTTTAGTTGCATATGAACGGACTAATGCATGTGCATTGACCAGTGCATAAGCATATGCAGACCAATAATTAAAACATTTAACCAAATGTTTATATATATACATGTATTAACGTGAAAGAATGTGAACTAATAGAAAGAAAATTTTAAAAAACTGGTTTTTAGTTTAGTTGCATATGAACGGACTAATGCATGTGCATTGACCAGTGCATAAGCATATGCAGACCAATAATTAAAACATTTAACCAAATGTTTATATATATACATATACTAATGTGAAAGAATGTGAACTAATAGAAAGAAAATTTTAAAAAACTGGTTTTTAGTTTAATTGCATATGAACGGACTAATGCATGTGCATTGACCAGTGCATAAGCATATGCAGACCAATAATTAAAACATTTAACCAAATGTTTATATATATACATATACTAATGTGAAAGAATGTGAACTATAATAAAAGAAATTGAAAAAAACAAAACAAAAAACGTATTTACTAAATGTGTAATGTAATGTCTGCAGGAATTTATTTTTGTCAGAATTGTCCAACTTTGGACAAAAAAGGAAACCTTTAAAACATTTTCTAAATTATTTCGGCCTGAAGATGGTAACGAATCTGTTACCGAAATGCGCTGCTAAATAAATAATAACAATACTTGACTCACAAACAAGTCATTTTATTTCTACACAATGTATTATTTTATATATAAAGTTAAATAGTTTTTTGTGCTCTTTAGATTAAATTTTGTCGTACTTTTATGTGATAAATACCCATGTATCATCCTTCTTAAACACTTGTGCTTCAAGCGATGGCCAGCGTGTGGCGATTTAGTAGACAGACTTAACCAATAAGGTAATTACTTCAGTACACTTTAGTAATAACGTCTCTGACGCCACACTCAGCTGTTTGGTATGCACAAGTTGTACTCGGCTTCCCTCTTGTCCGAAACTTTCCCACTCACACTTGTCTTCATCTAATCCTTGTCAAAACAAACTGTCATTCAATGCCTTATATTAGCTCACATTCTATTGTTCAAATAATCGTTAATAAAATATTTTATGTTCATCCACGAAAGTTCAGATACATTTTTGATGTTAATACAGTTTTTTCATGGGAGAAAATCATTCTCAAAAGGGGCTAGGTATAGAATTTAGCTATTTCATCACATTTGGCTTAAAAGAAGACATAACATATCTATATTTATATCTATCTATCAACTTATATATATATATATAAGATTCTTGTTTAAGTACATAAGTGAAAGTGATAAGGTATACAAGAAAACAGTGTTGCATAATCTACAAATATATATATATATATAAAAGATTCTTGTTTAAGTACATAAGTGAAAGTGATAAGGTATACAAGAAAACAGTGTTGCATAATCTACAAATATATATATATATATATATATATATATATATATATATATATATATATATATATATCGTGCTATTTCACGCTGTCCATTATTTTTCCGTTGCATTGACTTTATGAAGTTATTATTATTACTTGTAAATCATTTTTTCCACCACTAAGTGCAATAATTTTACCTTATGTGATGAGGCACCTTTCGGTTACTGACCATTGTCGAATCACTGAATTGTGCTGAATTGGGACTGAAAGGTGCCTCATCACATAAGGTAATATTTTTGCACTTAGTGGTGGAAAAAATGATTTACAAGTAATAATAATAACTTCATATATATATATATAAATATAAAATACGTTTTCTTGTTTAATAATTTAAAACAACACAGGTTATTCAAATACAAGAATATTTATTATTTTATATCCAAAATATAAAATAATAAATATTCTTGTATTTGAATAACCTGTGTTGTTTTAAAATATATATATATATATATATTTAATAAATTTAAAATATTTCAAACACAAGAATACTTTGAATAAATATATTCATTAAAAGTATTCTTGTGTTTGAAATATTTTAAATTTATTAACTATATATACAAGAAAACATATCACCATATTTAATATATATATATATATATATATATATATATATATATATATATATATATATATATAAAGAATGTTTGTATGTATATAGACGCCTGAACTGCTTAACAGAAGTTAATGAAATTTGGAGGTATTGTTTAACTTATTCACAGGATGGTTTGTGTGAAGTTTGGTGTAGATCCATCTACAGGGATCCGCCCTAGAGGCTTAGGATGGTACAAAACCTATGAATGTATGTATGTGTGTATGTATGTGTCTTATGGAAGTCTAGCCCGCTAAACAGAAGTTAATGAAATTTGGAGGTATTGTTTAACTTATTCACAGGATGGTTTGTGTGAAGTTTGGTGTAGATCCATCTACAGGGATCCGCCCTAGAGGCTTAGGATGGTACAAAACCTATGAATGTATGTATGTGTGTATGTATGTGTCTTATGGAAGTCTAGCCCGCTAAACAGAAGTTAATATAATTTTAAGGGATTGTTTACCATATTTCCAAGATGGTTTGTGTGAAGTTTGGTGTAGATCCATCCACATGGCTCCACCTCAGAGGCTTGGGGTTGTTCAAAAACAGATGTATGTATATGTCTGTATGTAATGTCTTATGAACACCTAAACTGCTGAACAAAAGTTAATGGAATTGGGAAGGATCGTTGGGAAGATATTCTCCGCAAGGTTCGTGGTAGATTTGGTGTAAATCTATCCACCGGGATGGTTCAGTGTACAGCCTTCCGTAAGTCTAATGATAAAAATGTATATCCATACTGTCGTACCTTAAATTAATTTTAAAAAAAATGATAAACAATATTTAAAAATAAAAATACATTTTAAATTATTTTAAACTGATTACAATTTTTAAATTCTGTGTTCAGTTATTGCCGACACATCTTGATATTAAAAGTTAAGATCGCCGTTAATATTCTTGCGAAATTTGTATCAACCAAAGTTGTGCAACGGAACCAGACTGACCACAAAAAAACTGACGCCTAACTTGCACCAGGCAGAAACCAGAGGTGACAAGTTCGAAGGAGAGATGGTCTTAATTCCATGAATACCGATGATTTCATACAATTTATCCTTCGGTTTCAAACGGCTACAATTTCTTTTGGGTCTTGCATTCGCATTAACCATAAGCAAGGCACAAAGACAATCGTTGACCATTGCTGGATAAAATTTGGAACATTCGAGCTTTTCTCCCGGACAATTTATGTTGCGTGCTCACGTGTTGAAACACCTAAAATTTGTATGTTTATACGGCTAATGGAATGAAGAGAAACATTGATGAAATATAATTATTTAGATGTTTGATTTGGAAATTAAAAAATAATTTTTCATTTCTCGTAATTAAATTATTATGATTTCGAGCTCAGCAACCCGCGCCAGGTAATGCTAGTGACATCATAAAACACCTGATTTTGTGTTACAGGTTTTGTGATAGAACAGCTGGTTTAACGCATAGTTTGTTATTTTATCTATATTAGGTCCTATATGTAAGTATATAATAAAAAGTAACTGAAATACATTTTTTTTTGCTGACCTACATAAGAATTTATAAAAAAAGTTTTAATTTTAATTGTTATAGCATTCATTTAGTCTCCTCTGTGAATCTTTCCCTCCCTTACTTGCTTTGATTTAGTGCATTCCGTGGCTGGGGAACTGCGAGAACCAGTAGCCCCTGTTTTAATCATGGACCATTCTGTAGTCATATGGTGTAAACTTAAAAAAAGTGCATATACGACGAACTGTCGTATTATTTCGAAAATTTTCTTCTGAATTTAAACGTTCTTTTCATTTAAATGTTTGGAGTTTTAGATTCTACTCAAATATTTAAAAATCCTATTCGAGTTCCTAGCATTGATGTGTAGAAGAATGCAATTGGGGCTGAAACCCCCCTGAATAATTCATATGGTTGACATATGGAAGCAGGCGGGGAATTATTTCATGTCGTCGTATATCTACAGGGATGGGAAAGTTGATCAAGTTTTCCAAATAGAAAGCTCTAAAGTTTTCGTAGGCTTTGTATGAAGGAATTCGTAAGAGAATTCGGGAAAGGGAAAAGTTGTCTTTATAGAAAACCTAAAAAAACATGATGGTTTCCGTCATTGATCTAAAATAATATCGTTTTCTTATCAATAAATAAAAGTTTTACAAATATTCCCAGCTCTCGTCCCTTTTGAGTTGCCAGCTTTCATGCATATTTAAAAACTAATTTTCCTTGCATCGATTGCGTTGAACTATCACGAACCCCTTCAGGATATTATTCCCCTCTGTATCTTTGTTTCCAATAAAAATTACTTTTTGTTAACATATACTCATCCTCGAGGATATTTATGTATTGTTTGTAAATATATTATAATATACAGTATTTTGGTATATACTTTACACTGAGTTGCCATGGCTCTTGCAGCCACAGAGTGTCTATTTTTTATACATTATACAAATTGCCGTTCAGAGTTTATTCTCGTCGGATATAGTTTGTAAAGTTTTTTATGAATACTAATATTAATACATTTCTGGCTTAAATTACCTGCGAGCAAAATAAGTCATGAATTTTTTATGTTGTACGATTTTAGCAACATAAAATGGCCTGCTGATGCCTGCGAACATTGTGGATACTTTAAATCTTATCTGTTCTGAATTTAAGTAAAACAAGTAATATACATTTTTTTTAAAGTCTATTCGTACTGAGGTCAACAAAGAAAATTTCTATTTATTTTAATTACTTTTTATTATATTATTACAATTAATATAAAAATGTATATACATATGGCAGAATCACAATATTAAGTGCTAAAACAGAAAGAGAATTTCTTTGCAACTTTCCATTTTTCTCTCTATACAGTATATGGTGTTGGAGTATTATGTTTGTTTGTTACTATTTATTTTATTTGTCACTATTTATTCTCTTTCTTTATTTCATTTCTAATTTATGAAGCTGATGGTCTATAATTTCTCATTCTATCAAAGTTTTGTAATGCTTTGCTTCATCATTGAAAGGAACCTTTTGTCTTATAATTTTATATACATTTTAAAGTATTAGATTTCTGGTTATTAGAAAGTTGGCTCACTGCCAAAGTGGTGGATTTCAAACATGTAATCGTTCAATTCAAATTCGACCGAGACATTAACTTTTTTTAAATAAAATGAATGAAAGATATTTGGAATAACTGTATCAACATCAATTGTCATTCGCTATAAGTTTAAAAAACATGTAATAGAACTTGATTGGATGAATAAAAACGTATTTTATTTACGATTCGATATTTGTACAAGATATATATCAAGAGAGTGTGAGGTAATAGAAGGAATTGAAAATTAACAATAATACTTATAGAAAGATGTAGTACTTATAAAATGGTATTAATATTAATTAAATTATAAACGTTATAAACTGTCATATACAAATATTTGAAAAATAATAACGTGCTAAATTATTTTGTATGCACAAAGAAATTTATTACTATAACAAGCGTCCCAATGCATGTAAAACATTGGTAGAGCTTCTCAAAATTTGTTTTCTTTAAATTTAGGAGTCCTGGCTCAATGCAGAACCTATAAAACACGGACAATTAAAATAAAATAATGTGTTTTTAAAAGTAATTTTACTACCTAATACTTGATTCTGCAATTTAAACAGCGTTTCTATTTTTTAATCTCGTATGATTTATTATGACATACGTTCAAAGTATTTTCATATAAGTAGTTGAAGGCCACACTATTCTTAACAAATATTTTGTCTAGGTGTAAACCTCGTGCAGAACCAATAATACAATCGACGTTTTTTTTCTGAAAACGTTCAGCATAATTTCAAATCGTTCAGCAGCTTGGTGTCAGAGATCTTAAACTAAATACATTTTGTCTAGGTGTAAACCTCTTGCAGAACCAATAATACAATCGACGTTTTTTTTCTGAAAACGTTCAGCATAATTTCAAATCGTTCAGCAGCTTGGTGTCAGAGATCTTAAACTAAATACAGTTTTTCTAGGTGTAAACCTCATGCAGAACCAATAATACAATCGACGTTTTTTTTCTGAAAACGTTCAGCATAATTTCAAATCGTTCAGTAGCTTGGTGTCAGAGATCTTAAACTAAATACAGTTTGTCTAGGTGTAAACCTCATGCAGAACCAATAATACAATCGACGTTTTTTTTCTGAAAACGTTCAGCATAATTTCAAATCGTTCAGCAGCTTGGTGTCAGAGATCTTAAACTAAATACAGTTTGTCTAGGTGTAAACCTCATGCAGAACCAATAATACAATCGACGTTTTTTTTCTGAAAACGTTCAGCATAATTTCAAATCGTTCAGCAGCTTGGTGTCAGAGATCTTAAACTAAATACATTTTGTCTAGGTGTAAACCTCTTGCAGAACCAATAATACAATCGACGTTTTTTTTCTGAAAACGTTCAGCATAATTTCAAATCGTTCAGTAGCTTGGTGTCAGAGATCTTAAACTAAATACAGTTTGTCTAGGTGTAAACCTCATGCAGAACCAATAATACAATCGACGTTTTTTTCTGAAAACGTTCAGCATAATTTCAAATCGTTCAGTAGCTTGGTGTCAGAGATCTTAAACTAAATACAGTTTGTCTAGGTGTAAACCTCATGCAGAACCAATAATACAATCGACGTTTTTTTTCTGAAAACGTTCAGCATAATTTCAAATCGTTCAGTAGCTTGGTGTCAGAGATCTTAAACTAAATACAGTTTGTCTAGGTGTATACCTCATGCAGAACCACTAATACAATCGACGTTTTTTTTCTGAAAACGTTCAGCATAATTTCAAATCGTTCAGCAGCTTGGTGTCAGAGATCTTAAACTAAATACAGTTTGTCTAGGTGTAAACCTCATGCAGAACCAATAATACAATCGACGTTTTTTTTCTGAAAACGTTCAGCATAATTTCAAATCGTTCAGCAGCTTGGTGTCAGAGATCTTAAACTAAATACATTTTGTCTAGGTGTAAACCTCTTGCAGAACCAATAATACAATCGACGTTTTTTTTCTGAAAACGTTCAGCATAATTTCAAATCGTTCAGTAGCTTGGTGTCAGAGATCTTAAACTAAATACAGTTTGTCTAGGTGTAAACCTCATGCAGAACCAATAATACAATCGACGTTTTTTTTCTGAAAACGTTCAGCATAATTTCAAATCGTTCAGTAGCTTGGTGTCAGAGATCTTAAACTAAATACAGTTTGTCTAGGTGTAAACCTCATGCAGAACCAATAATACAATCGACGTTTTTTTTCTGAAAACGTTCAGCATAATTTCAAATCGTTCAGTAGCTTGGTGTCAGAGATCTTAAACTAAATACAGTTTGTCTAGGTGTAAACCTCATGCAGAACCAATAATACAATCGACGTTTTTTTTCTGAAAACGTTCAGCATAATTTCAAATCGTTCAGTAGCTTGGTGTCAGAGATCTTAAACTAAATACAGTTTGTCTAGGTGTATACCTCATGCAGAACCACTAATACAATCGACGTTTTTTTTCTGAAAACGTTCAGCATAATTTCAAATCGTTCAGCAGCTTGGTGTCAGAGATCTTAAACTAAATACAGTTTGTCTAGATGTAAACCTCATGCAGAACCAATAATACAATCGACGTTTTTTTTCTGAAAACGTTCAGCATAATTTCAAATCGTTCAGCAGCTTGGTGTCAGAGATCTTAAACTAAATACATTTTGTCTAGGTGTAAACCTCATGCAGAACCAATAATACAATCGACGTTTTTTTTCTGAAAACGTTCAGCATAATTTCAAATCGTTCAGTAGCTTGGTGTCAGAGATCTTAAACTAAATACAGTTTGTCTAGGTGTAAACCTCATGCAGAACCAATAATACAATCGACGTTTTTTTTTCTGAAAACGTTCAGCATAATTTCAAATCGTTCAGTAGCTTGGTGTCAGAGATCTTAAACTAAATACAGTTTGTCTAGGTGTAAACCTCATGCAGAACCACTAATACAATCGACGTTTTTTTTCTGAAAACGTTCAGCATAATTTCAAATCGTTCAGCAGCTTGGTGTCAGAGATCTTAAGCTAAATACAGTTTGTCTAGGTGTAAACCTCATGCATAATACAATCGACGTTTTTTTTCTGAAAACGTTCAGCATAATTTCAAATCGTTCAGCAGCTTGGTGTCAGAGATCTTAAACTAAATACAGTTTGTCTAGATGTAAACCTCATGCAGAACCAATAATACAATCGACGTTTTTTTTCTGAAAACGTTCAGCATAATTTCAAATCGTTCAGCAGCTTGGTGTCAGAGATCTTAAACTAAATACATTTTGTCTAGATGTAAACCTCATGCAGAACCAATAATACAATCGACGTTTTTTTTCTGAAAACGTTCAGCATAATTTCAAATCGTTCAGTAGCTTGGTGTCAGAGATCTTAAACTAAATACAGTTTGTCTAGGTGTATACCTCATGCAGAACCACTAATACAATCGACGTTTTTTTTCTGAAAACGTTCAGCATAATTTCAAATCGTTCAGCAGCTTGGTGTCAGAGATCTTAAACTAAATACAGTTTGTCTAGGTGTAAACCTCATGCAGAACCAATAATACAATCGACGTTTTTTTTCTGAAAACGTTCAGCATAATTTCAAATCGTTCAGCAGCTTGGTGTCAGAGATCTTAAACTAAATACATTTTGTCTAGGTGTAAACCTCATGCAGAACCAATAATACAATCGACGTTTTTTTTCTGAAAACGTTCAGCATAATTTCAAATCGTTCAGCAGCTTGGTGTCAGAGATCTTAAACTAAATACAGTTTGTCTAGGTGTAAACCTCATGCAGAACCAATAATACAATCGACGTTTTTTTTCTGAAAACGTTCAGCATAATTTCAAATCGTTCAGCAGCTTGGTGTCAGAGATCTTAAACTAAATACATTTTGTCTAGGTGTAAACCTCTTGCAGAACCAATAATACAATCGACGTTTTTTTTCTGAAAACGTTCAGCATAATTTCAAATCGTTCAGCAGCTTGGTGTCAGAGATCTTAAACTAAATACAGTTTGTCTAGGTGTAAACCTCATGCATAATACAATCGACGTTTTTTTTCTGAAAACGTTCAGCATAATTTCAAATCGTTCAGCAGCTTGGTATCAGAGATCTTAAACTAAATACATTTTGTCTAGGTGTAAACCTCATGCAGAACCAATAATACAATCGACGTTTTTTTTCTGAAAACGTTCAGCATAATTTCAAATCGTTCAGCAGCTTGGTGTCAGAGATCTTAAACTAAATACATTTTGTCTAGGTGTAAACCTCATGCAGAACCAATAATACAATCGACGTTTTTTTTGTGAAAACGTTCAGCATAATTTCAAATCGTTCAGCAGCTTGGTCTCAGAGATTTTAAACTAAATACATTTTGGGGCTCTGTATTCAGTCTCTGTTTTCCCATGTTTGTTCGTCTGACAAACTGATATGTTTATCGAATACTTCGATGGTATATAAATTATTTGAACAATGATCAAGCAATATGGTTAGATGGATATACACATCGGATATTGGTGTAGATAAATATTGGCAACTTTGCCAACATAATCAACAGCATGAAACAAAACTCGACTATAATGTAAATAAAAATTAAAGATCATTTCTCTAAAAATGAAGAAATAAAATGAAAAAAGAACAGAACCTACTTCAAAAAAGAACCCGAAATATAATTGTTTTTAATAAAAAGTAAAAAATAATTTTCGGGTAGCGAAAACCTAATTTATTATAAGTTTATTTTTCATAATATATATATATATATATATATATATATATATATATATATATATATATATATATATCATAAGCGACCCACAAAATTTTGAAGGCGTCGTCGAAGTTTGTGAATCCTTTAAATCTGTTCCAAACATTTCCGAAACTATCAACTTTTTGATTGCTTGATTTCCCATGACTAATTATATTGAACCATATTGTCTTCTCATGAAACAAAAAATTCATGTATTAAAGTTACGTGTTATATTAAGCTGGAAAGGTTTTTAAAAATGATTTTTATTTTTATAAACCTTTATTGAATTTAATAACAATTAATTTAGAAAACTGTTACATAAATTACTTAATAAAACAATTCAATTGATATGCACTCAATTTGAGTGGAAGACGTCTGTTCGATACAGAGGCGAGTTACACACTACCGGGGATCTGTTCTCACCACCTATATAATACAAAAGCTGCGTAAGCAGGAAATTTCCTAGTACGCATTTTATTATGAAAGGTTCACATAACTTTAATGAATGATAATATGCGGGACGACAATTGATCTTTGTTCTCGAAAAAGATTATACAATGTGATTGCATATTTTTCGTTCAGATATACAGATTGCGTACAATTCAACCTTCTTTTAATGGTTTAATGAGTGTCGTCATTGATTGATTTGTTTGCTCAAGAGAGTTTATTTCCTGATATGTCACGCACAAGACTAGGCATTTGTGCTTTCTAAGGGATTTTCGTTGACTTTCGAAACTTACAACGTAAATAAAGAAGTAGACATCTAAACATAACTGATGAAGTTGGGTAATACACCAATCTGTAGAACACTAGTGAATTGAATGATACAAAAGAATGGGGAGGAAGAAAAATAACTTTGTTTTATATAAACATTTGTTAGAATCCTGAATTATTTCCTTTGTATGGCGTATTGGTATAAATATTTCCTGGACGCCCGACTCATTTCCTTTGTATGGCGTATTGATATAAATATTTCCTGGACGCCCGACTCATTTCCTTTGTATGGCGTATTGATATAAATATTTCCTGGACGCCCGACTCATTTCCTTTGTATGGCGTATTGTTATAAATATTTCCTGGACGCCCGACTCATTTCCTTTGTATGGCGTATTGATATAAATATTTCCTGGACGCCCGACTCATTTCCTTTGTATGGCGTATTGATATAAATATTTCCTGGACGCCCGACTCATTTCCTTTGTATGGCGTATTGATATAAATATTTCCTGGACGCCCGACTCATTTCCTTTGTATGGCGTATTGATATAAATATGTTCCTGGACGCCCGACTCAATTCTTTTGTATGGCGTATTGATATAAATATGTTCCTGGACGCCCGACTCATTTCCTTCGTATGGCGTATTGGTATAAATATGTTCCTCGACGCCCGATTCATTTCCTTTGTATGGCGTATTGGTATAAATATGTTCCTGGACGCCCGACTCATTTCCTTCGTATGGCGTATTGGTATAAATATGTTCCTGGACGCCCGACTCATTTCCTTTGTATGGCGTATTGGTATAAATATGATCCTGGACGCCCGACTCATTTCCTTTGTATGGCGTATTGGTATAAATATGTTCCTGGACGCCCGACTCATTTCCTTTGTATGGCGTATTGGTATAAATATGTTCCTGGACTCCCGACTCATTTCCTTTGTATGGCGTATTGGTATAAATATGTTTCTGGACGCCCGACTCATTTCCTTTGTATGGCGTACTGGTATAAATATGTTCCTGGACGCCCGACTCATTTCCTTTGTATGATGAATTGATATAAATATTTCCTGGACGCCCGACTCATTTCCTTTGTATGGCGTATTGATATAAATATGTTCCTGGACGCCCGACTCATTTCCTTTGTATGGCGTATTGATATAAATATATTTCCTGGACGCCCGACTCATTTCCTTTGTATGGCGTATTGATATAAATATTTCCTGGACGCCCGACTCATTTCCTTTGTATGGCGTATTGATATAAATATTTCCTGGACGCCCGACTCATTTCCTTTGTATGGCGTATTGGTATAAATATTTCCTGGACGCCCGACTCATTTCCTTTGTATGGCGTATTGATATAAATATGATCCTGGACGCCCGACTCATTTCCTTTGTATGGCGTATTGATATAAATATATTTCCTGGACGCCCGACTCATTTCCTTTGTATGGCGTATTGATGTAAATATTTCCTGGACGCCCGATTCATTTCCTTTCTATGGCGTATTGATATAAATATGTTCCTGGACGCCCGACTCATTTCCTTTGTATGGCGTATTGATATAAATATTTCCTGGACGCCCGACTCATTTCCTTTGTATGGCGTATTGATATAAATATTTCCTGGACTCCCGACTCATTTCCTTTGTATGGCGTATTGATATAAACATTTTCCTGGACGCCCGACTCATTTCCTTTGTATGGCGTATTGATATAAATATTTCCTGGACGCCCGACTCATTTCCTTTGTATGGCGTATTGATATAAATATTTTCCTGGACGCCCGACTCATTTCCTTTGTATGGCGTATTGATATAAATATTTCCTGGACGCCCGACTCATTTCCTTTGTATGGCGTATTGATATAAATATTTTCCTGGACGCCCGACTCATTTCCTTTGTATGGCGTATTGATATAAATATTTTCCTGGACGCCCGACTCATTTCCTTTCAAATAGCTAAAAAAACCTGAAATAGGAAAAGGCTTAACTTAACGGAAGTTTGGTAAATCGGGACTCAGATTCTCGAGACTCAACTGTATAATTTATTTATACTTACTGTTATAAATTTGTTACAGTCTCGCTGATGATGATGACATAAGTAATTTAAACGCGTATACCAATAAAGTGCATTGTTTTGTGAGTTCGCTTGCATTTATTTATACTTACTGTTCGTCAAGGTTAATGTTTATACGCCAATTTTAACGTTAGAAATGGTAGAATTTTACTCTTATTAACAATTTGTTTAACCATTTACTGATTTCAATGTGTATTTAAGTCATCATCTAAATTCCTTCATACATGTATGTCTCCAATCATTATTTTATCTGAGAATGGACTTATCTGCTTTTCACCTTAAAACGTATTATCTATTAAGTTTAAAGAGTGCACAAACCATCAGTTTGATCAGCTAATATTATCTTCTTCTCTTGTAACCTTTAAAAGTAGCTTCATATCGTACTAAATGCGGATATGTACAATCTTATACCAACGCAGTGGTATTCTGAGATCTAAGTTCTGTAATAAGCATACAAACATTGGCCACGAATGGTTAGACGATAGTTTTAGACATTAGTTTTAATATTATAGGGGGAATATATTTTTCTGCCTCAAGAAGAGAAGTCCAAGGGGAATCTAGAGAGGGTTTCTATTTCCCGAACAAAAGCTAATTGAAAAGGCGTGGTCTCCATGTTGCAACAAAGCGTTGCAGATAATTGAGTCTGTGTCGATGTCCATTTCGTGATTAATGTAGACCTACCAAACATGGCCAGGATTGAGAGAAACCTTCTCCTTAACATATTTATTTAAAGAAACACTCATATACATTTCATTGAATTTAATATGTATTTGTATTTAATATACTGTATTATTTATTTTATTCTTTGTGTAAAAAGCTAGTTTGATATTAGTGTTTTAAATAATTTTGCAATTGCTATAATCTCGTATTCGGTATTAGGCTATATATTTTTGTTTACGAAAATATTATTCAAACATATACTTATATATTTATACACGGCAATATCACAATATTTGTGCAAAATAGAAAGCGAAATTAATTATAAAAATTATTATAAATTCCATTAATGAATTAATATTTGAAAAACAAAACTCTATTAACATCAAGTGTAATCTAATACAAGTTTAAAGAAATGAATTAGAACTTTAGTGGATGAATGAAACATATTATATTAACGATGGAAAATTTGAACATGATGTTTAAATTTATATGGGAGAGTGTGGACTACTAGTAGAAATTGAAAAATAATTTCAGTTATTCCTCCAAAAAAGGAAACCCTTTGACGATTGCACAATATATATAGCCATTTTAATTTTACTTGAAAAACAAAAAAAGTATGTCTGTCAAACAAGCAGAATGGTAGGCCTATGATTTGAACTGTGCATTAACACGGTTTTAAGTAATATAAAGGCGGTGTCTGTTTACTTCATTTTACTTTTAAATCAAGAAATGTAAAGAAATAAAATATTTTGTGTGACATACTATTAACGCCAATGAATTTTACGTTCGCCATTTTACGTTCTGGTTTATTCATAAACCCAACGTCATATTTTTAAGCGTTTCGGCTCGTGCCAGATATAAAGGCCAAACTGTTTAAAAGCCTCCATCGATCATAATTAAAGATGGAAAACAATAATTGGTCGTGGCTCGGTATGTTGAAGAAAATCTCATTCACTCAGCGTCCTAGATTACAGTGCATGACTGAATGCCCTTCCTAAGCATGTCCTGCATTCGAATGAACCCGCGACACCAATCCTCACCCACAGTGCTTCTATGCAATGCATGCCATTATTTGCGTTATACAGTTTTGTAACGATTAGTATAACAATAATCGCATTAATAAGTCCCGCGTGCATTAACTTCACGATTCAATGTGTTCTCTTGAACGAGAAGATGAAATATGGACGTCCATATTATTCAGGAAAAGAAAAAATTTTCCTGTTTGTTTAGGAAATAAAAGTGTTGCCCATTTTTTGAGTGACTTAAAATCTAGAAAACTTATTTTCTTTTATCAATGTTCATTTCACGTGTGTATATGTAAATATACACATATATAACTACTCGTACACAGATATATCTCAACATACACTTATATACCTAAATATACACGTAAATATACACTTACATATCCAAATGTACTTCATTCTGTACACATATACCTAAATTTACACATGCGCACTTGATTATACACATATTTACTTCAATATACACATGTATAAGTAAATATGCACATATGTACTTCAATCTATAAGTAAATACTTAGATCTACACATATATACGTCATTGTATACATATATACATAATTATACTCATATGTAACTGAATATACACATATTCACTTAAATATACACATTTGTACCTAAATGTAAATATACACACATATACTTCAATCTACACACATATTCCCAAATATGCATATACATACCTAAGTATACACATACATACTTAAATATACACATATATACTTCAATCTACACATATATTCCCAAATAGCACATACATACTTGAATATAAACATATGTACTTCAATCTACACATTTATCCCCAAATGCACATACATACTTGAATATACACAAAAATTCTTAAATATACACACATATACTTCAGTCTACACATATATTCCCAAATATGCACATACATACTTGAATATAAACATATGTACTTCAGTCTACACATTTATCCCCAAATATGCACATACATACCTAAATATACTAATACGTACTTAAATATACACATATGTATTTCAGTCTACACATTTATCCCCAAATATGCACATACATACCTAAATATACACATACATACTTAAATATACACATATGTATTTCAGTCTACACATTTATCCCCAAATATGCACATACATACCTAAATATACTAATACGTACTTAAATATACACATATGTATTTCAGTCTACACATTTATCCCCAAATATGCACATACATACCTAAATATACACATACATACTTAAATATACACATATGTACTTCAGTCTACACATTTATCCCCAAATATGCACATACATACCTAAATATACTAATACGTACTTAAATATACACATATGTATTTCAGTCTACACATTTATCCCCAAATATGCACATACATACCTAAATATACAGATACATACTTAAATATACACATATGTACTTCAGTCTACACATTTATCCCCAAATATGCACATACATACCTAAATATACTAATACGTACTTAAATATACACATATGTATTTCAGTCTACACATTTATCCCCAAATATGCACATACATACCTAAATATACACATACATACTTAAATATACACATATGTATTTCAGTCTACACATTTATCCCCAAATATGCACATACATACCTAAATATACTAATACGTACTTAAATATACACATATGTATTTCAGTCTACATATTTATCCCCAAATATGCACATACATACCTAAATATACACATACATACTTAAATATACACATATGTACTTCAGTCTACACATTTATCCCCAAATATGCACATACATACCTAAATATACTAATACGTACTTAAATATACATATGTGTACTTCAATCTATACATATATCTCTAAATATACACATATGTATTTCAGTCTACACATTTATCCCCAAATAGGCACATACATACCTAAATATACTAATACGTACTTAAATATACATATATGTACTTAAATCTATACATATATCTCTAAATATACACATATGTATTTCAGTCTATACATTTATCCCCGAATATGCACATACATACCTAAATATACACATACATACTTAAATATACACATATGTATTTCAGTCTACACATTTATCCCCAAATATGCACATACATACTTAAATATACACATACATACTTAAATATACACATATGTATTTCAGTCTACACATTTATCCCCAAATATGCACATACATACCTAAATATACTAATACGTACTTAAATATACATATATGTACTTCAATCTATACATATATCTCTAAATATGCACATATATCCCCAAATATACACATACATACCTAAATATACTAATACGTACTTAAATATACATAAATGTACTTCAATCTATACATATATGTCTAAATATGCACATATATCCCCAAATATACACATAGATACGTGAATATACACATTTGTACTTCAATCTACACATTTATCCTCAAATATGCACATACATACCTAGATATACACATACGTATTTAAATATGCACATATGTAGTTCAGTGTACACATTTATCCCCAAATATACAGATACATACTTAAATATACACATACATACTTGAATATAAACATATGTACTTCAGTCTACACATTTATCCCCAAATATGCACATACATACCTAAATTTACTAATACGTACTTAAATATACATATATGTACTTCAATCTATACATATATCTCTAAATATACACATATGTATTTCAGTCTACACATTTATCCCCAAATATGCACATACATACCTAAATATACACATACATACTTAAATATACACATATGTATTTCAGTCTACACATTTATCCCCAAATATGCACATACATACCTAAATATACACATACATACTTAAATATACACATATGTATTTCAGTCTACACATTTCTCCCCAAATATGCACATACATACCTAAATATACACATACATACTTAAATATACACATACATACTTAAATATACACATATGTATTTCAGTCTACACATTTATCCCCAAATATGCACATACATACCTAAATATACACATACATACTTAAATATACACATATGTATTTTAGTCTACACATTTATCCCCAAATATGCACATACATACCTAAATATACACATACATACTTAAATATACACATATGTATTTCAGTCTACACATTTATCCCCAAATATGCACATACATACCTAAATATACTAATACGTACTTAAATATACATATATGTACTTCAATCTATACATATATCTCTAAATATACACATATGTATTTCAGTCTACACATTTATCCCCAAATATGCACATACATACCTAAATATACACATACATACTTAAATATACACATATGTATTTCAGTCTACACATTTATCCCCAAATATGCACATACATACCTAAATATACACATACATACTTAAATATACACATATGTATTTCAGTCTACACATTTATCCCCAAATATGCACATACATACCTAAATATACACATACATACTTAAATATACACATATGTATTTCAGTCTACACATTTATTCCCAAATATGCACATACATACCTAAATATACTAATACGTACTTAAATATACATATATGTACTTCAATCTATACATATATCTCTAAATATACACATATGTATTTCAGTCTACACATTTATCCCCAAATATGCACATACATACCTAAATATACTAATACGTACTTAAATATACATATATGTACTTCAATCTATACATATATCTCTAAATATACACATATGTATTTCAGTCTATACATTTATCCCCAAATATGCACATACATACCTAAATATACACATACATACTTAAATATACACATATGTATTTCAGTCTACACATTTATCCCCAAATATGCACATACATACCTAAATATACACATACATACTTAAATATACACATATGTATTTCAGTCTACACATTTATCCCCAAATATGCACATACATACCTAAATATACACATACATACTTAAATATACACATATGTATTTCAGTCTACACATTTACCCCAAATATGCACATACATACCTAAATATACTAATACGTACTTAAATATACATATATGTACTTCAATCTATACATATATCTCTAAATATGCACATATATCCCCAAATATACACATACATACCTAAATATACTAATACGTACTTAAATATACATATATGTACTTCAATCTATACATATATCTCTAAATATGCACATATATCCCCAAATATACACATAGATACGTGAATATACACATTTGTACTTCAATCTACACATTTATTCTCAAATATGCACATACATACCTAGATATACACATACGTATTTAAATATGCACATATGTAGTTCAGTGTACACATTTATCCCCAAATATACACATACATACTTAAATATACACATACATACTTGAATATAAACATATGTACTTCAGTCTACACATTTATCCCCAAATATGCACATACATACCTAAATATACTAACACGTACTTAAATATACATATATGTACTTCAATCTATACATATATCTCTAAATATACACATATGTATTTCAGTCTACACATTTATCCCCAAATATGCACATACATACCTAAATATACACATACATACTTAAATATACACATATGTATTTCAGTCTACACATTTATCCCCAAATATGCACATACATACCTAAATATACACATACATACTTAAATATACACATATGTATTTCAGTCTACACATTTATCCCCAAATATGCACATACATACCTAAATATACACATACATACTTAAATATACACATATGTATTTCAGTCTACACATTTCTCCCCAAATATGCACATACATACCTAAATATACACATACATACTTAAATATACACATACATACTTAAATATACACATATGTATTTCAGTCTACACATTTATCCCCAAATATGCACATACATACCTAAATATACACATACATACTTAAATATACACATATGTATTTCAGTCTACACATTTATCCCCAAATATGCACATACATACCCAAATATACTAATACGTACTTAAATATACATATATGTACTTCAATCTATACATATATCTCTAAATATACACATATGTATTTCAGTCTACACATTTATCCCCAAATATGCACATACATACCTAAATATACACATACATACTTAAATATACACATATGTATTTCAGTCTACACATTTATCCCCAAATATGCACATACATACCTAAATATACACATACATACTTAAATATACACATATGTATTTCAGTCTACACATTTATCCCCAAATATGCACATACATACCTAAATATACACATACATACTTAAATATACACATATGTATTTCAGTCTACACATTTATCCCCAAATATGCACATACATACCTAAATATACTAATACGTACTTAAATATACATATATGTACTTCAATCTATACATATATCTCTAAATATACACATATGTATTTCAGTCTACACATTTATCCCCAAATATGCACATACATACCTAAATATACTAATACGTACTTAAATATACATATATGTACTTCAATCTATACATATATCTCTAAATATACACATATGTATTTCAGTCTATACATTTATCCCCAAATATGCACATACATACCTAAATATACACATACATACTTAAATATACACATATGTATTTCAGTCTACACATTTATCCCCAAATATGCACATACATACCTAAATATACACATACATACTTAAATATACACATATGTATTTCAGTCTACACATTTACCCCAAATATGCACATACATACCTAAATATACTAATACGTACTTAAATATACATATATGTACTTCAATCTATACATATATCTCTAAATATGCACATATATCCCCAAATATACACATACATACCTAAATATACTAATACGTACTTAAATATACATATATGTACTTCAATCTATACATATATCTCTAAATATGCACATATATCCCCAAATATACACATAGATACGTGAATATACACATTTGTACTTCAATCTACACATTTATCCTCAAATATGCACATACATACCTAGATATACACATACGTATTTAAATATGCACATATGTAGTTCAGTGTACACATTTATCCCCAAATATACACATACATACTTAAATATACACATACATACTTGAATATAAACATATGTACTTCAGTCTACACATTTATCCCCAAATATGCACATACATACCTAAATATACACACACATACTTAAATATACACATATGTATTTCAGTCTACACATTTATCCCCAAATATGCACATACATACCTAAATATACACATACATACTTAAATATACACATATGTATTTCAGTCTACACATTTATCCCCAAATATGCACATACATACCTAAATATACACATACATACTTAAATATACACATATGTATTTCAGTCTACACATTTATCCCCAAATATGCACATACATACCTAAATATACACATACATACTTAAATATACACATATGTATTTCAGTCTACACATTTATCCCCAAATATGCACATACATACCTAAATATACACATACATACTTAAATATGCACATATGTATTTCAGTCTACACATTTATCCCCAAATATGCACATACATACCTAAATATACACATACATACTTAAATATACACATATGTATTTTAGTCTACACATTTATCCCCAAATATGCACATACATACCTAAATATACACATACATACTTAAATATACACATATGTATTTCAGTCTACACATTTATCCCCAAATATGCACATACATACCTAAATATACTAATACGTACTTAAATATACATATATGTACTTCAATCTATACATATATCTCTAAATATACACATATGTATTTCAGTCTACACATTTATCCCCAAATATGCACATACATACCTAAATATACACATTCATACTTAAATATACACATATGTATTTCAGTCTACACATTTATCCCAAAATATGCACATACATACCTAAATATACACATACATACTTAAATATACACATATGTATTTCAGTCTACACATTTATCCCCAAATATGCACATACATACCTAAATATACACATACATACTTAAATATACACATATGTATTTCAGTCTACACATTTATCCCCAAATAAGCACATACATACCTAAATATACACATACATACTTAAATATACACATATGTATTTCAGTCTACACATTTATCCCCAAATATGCACATACATACCTAAATATACACATACATACTTAAATATACACATATGTATTTCAGTCTACACATTTATCCCCAAATATGCACATACATACCTAAATATACTAATACGTACTTAAATATACATATATGTACTTCAATCTATACATATATCTCTAAATATACACATATGTATTTCAGTCTACACATTTATCCCCAAATATGCACATACATACCTAAATATACTAATACGTACTTAAATATACATATATGTACTTCAATCTATACATATATCTCTAAATATACACATATGTATTTCAGTCTATACATTTATCCCCAAATATGCACATACATACCTAAATATACACATACATACTCAAATATGCACATATGTATTTCAGTCTACACATTTATCCCCAAATATGCACATACATACCTAAATATACTAATACGTACTTAAATATACATATATGTACTTCAATCTATACATATATCTCTAAATATACACATATGTATTTCAGTCTATACATTTATCCCCAAATATGCACATACATACCTAAATATACACATACATACTTAAATATACACATATGTATTTCAGTCTACACATTTATCCCCAAATATGCACATACATACCTAAATATACACATACATACTTAAATATACACATATGTATTTCAGTCTACACATTTACCCCAAATATGCACATACATACCTAAATATACTAATACGTACTTAAATATACATATATGTACTTCAATCTATACATATATCTCTAAATATGCACATATATCCCCAAATATACACATACATACCTAAATATACTAATACGTACTTAAATATACATATATGTACTTCAATCTATACATATATCTCTAAATATGCACATATATCCCCAAATATACACATAGATACGTGAATATACACATTTGTACTTCAATCTACACATTTATCCTCAAATATGCACATACATACCTAGATATACACATACGTATTTAAATATGCACATATGTAGTTCAGTGTACACATTTATTCCCAAATATACACATACATACTTAAATATACACATACATACTTGAATATAAACATATGTACTTCAGTCTACACATTTATCCCCAAATATGCACATACATACCTAAATATACACATACATACTTAAATATACACATATGTATTTCAGTCTACACATTTATCCTCAAATATGCACATACATACCTAAATATACACATACATACTTAAATATACACATATGTATTTCAGTCTACACATTTATCCCCAAATATGCACATACATACCTAAATATACACATACATACTTAAATATACACATATGTATTTCAGTCTACACATTTATCCCCAAATATGCACATACATACCTAAATATACACATACATACTTAAATATACACATATGTATTTCAGTCTACACATTTATCCCCAAATATGCACATACATACCTAAATATACACATACATACTTAAATATGCACATATGTATTTCAGTCTACACATTTATCCCCAAATATGCACATACATACCTAAATATACACATACATACTTAAATATACACATATGTATTTTAGTCTACACATTTATCCCCAAATATGCACATACATACCTAAATATACACATACATACTTAAATATACACATATGTATTTCAGTCTACACATTTATCCCCAAATATGCACATACATACCTAAATATACTAATACGTACTTAAATATACATATATGTACTTCAATCTATACATATATCTCTAAATATACACATATGTATTTCAGTCTACACATTTATCCCCAAATATGCACATACATACCTAAATATACACATACATACTTAAATATACACATATGTATTTCAGTCTACACATTTATCCCCAAATATGCACATACATACCTAAATATACACATACATACTTAAATATACACATATGTATTTCAGTCTACACATTTATCCCCAAATATGCACATACATACCTAAATATACACATACATACTTAAATATACACATATGTATTTCAGTCTACACATTTATCCCCAAATAAGCACATACATACCTAAATATACACATACATACTTAAATATACACATATGTATTTCAGTCTACACATTTATCCCCAAATATGCACATACATACCTAAATATACACATACATACTTAAATATACACATATGTATTTCAGTCTACACATTTATCCCCAAATATGCACATACATACCTAAATATACTAATACGTACTTAAATATACATATATGTACTTCAATCTATACATATATCTCTAAATATACACATATGTATTTCAGTCTATACATTTATCCCCAAATATGCACATACATACCTAAATATACACATACATACTCAAATATGCACATATGTATTTCAGTCTACACATTTATCCCCAAATATGCACATACATACCTAAATATACTAATACGTACTTAAATATACATATATGTACTTCAATCTATACATATATCTCTAAATATACACATATGTATTTCAGTCTACACATTTATCCCCAAATATGCACATACATACCTAAATATACACATACATACTTAAATATACACATATGTATTTCAGTCTACACATTTATCCCCAAATATGCACATACATACCTAAATATACACATACATACTTAAATATACACATATGTATTTCAGTCTACACATTTATCCCCAAATATGCACATACATACCTAAATATACTAATACGTACTTAAATATACATATATGTACTTCAATCTATACATATATCTCTAAATATACACATATGTATTTCAGTCTACACATTTATCCCCAAATATGCACATACATACCTAAATATACACATACATACTTAAATATACACATATGTATTTCAGTCTACACATTTATCCCCAAAAATGCACATACATACCTAAATATACACATACATACTTAAATATTCACATATGTATTTCAGTCTACACATTTATCCCCAAATATGCACATACATACCTAAATATACTAATACGTACCTAAATATACATATATGTACTTCAATCTATACATATATCTCTAAATATACACATATGTATTTCAGTCTACACATTTATCCCCAAATATGCACATACATACCTAAATATACACATACATACTTAAATATACACATATGTATTTCAGTCTACACATTTATCCCCAAATATGCACATACATACCTAAATATACACATACATACTTAAATATACACATATGTATTTCAGTCTACACATTTATCCCCAATTATGCACATACATACCTAAATATACTAATACGTACTTAAATATACATATATGTACTTCAATCTATACATATATCTCTAAATATACACATATGTATTTCAGTCTACACATTTATCCCCAAATATGCACATACATACCTAAATATACTAATACGTACTTAAATATACATATATGTACTTCAATCTATACATATATCTCTAAATATACACATATGTATTTCAGTCTACACATTTATCCCCAAATATGCACATACATACCTAAATATACACATACATACTTAAATATACACATATGTATTTCAGTCTACACATTTATCCCCAAATATGCACATACATACCTAAATATACACATACATACTTAAATATACACATATGTATTTCAGTCTACACATTTATCCCCAAATATGCACATACATACCTAAATATACACATACATACTTAAATATACACATATGTATTTCAGTCTACACATTTATCCCCAAATATGCACATACATACCTAAATATACACATACATACTTAAATATACACATATGTATTTCAGTCTACACATTTATCCCCAAATATGCACATACATACCTAAATATACACATACATACTTAAATATACACATATGTATTTCAGTCTACACATTTATCCCCAAATATGCACATACATACCTAAATATACACATACATACTTAAATATACACATATGTATTTCAGTCTACACATTTATCCCCAAATATGCACATACATACCTAAATATACACATACATACTTAAATATACACATATGTATTTCAGTCTACACATTTATCCCCAAATATGCACATACATACCTAAATATACACATACATACTTAAATATACACATATGTATTTCAGTCTACACATTTATCCCCAAATATGCACATACATACCTAAATATACACATACATACTTAAATATGCACATATGTATTTCAGTCTACACATTTATCCCCAAATATGCACATACATACCTAAATATACTAATACGTACTTAAATATACATATATGTACTTCAATCTATACATATATCTCTAAATATACACATATGTATTTCAGTCTATACATTTATCCCCAAATATGCACATACATACCTAAATATACACATACATACTCAAATATGCACATATGTATTTCAGTCTACACATTTATCCCCAAATATGCACATACATACCTAAATATACTAATACGTACATAAATATACATATATGTACTTCAATCTATACATATATCTCTAAATATACACATATTTATTTCAGTCTACACATTTATCCCCAAATATGCACATACATACCTAAATATACACATACATACTTAAATATACACATATGTATTTCAGTCTACACATTTATCCCCAAATATGCACATACATACCTAAATATACACATACATACTTAAATATACACATATGTATTTCAGTCTACACATTTATCCCCAAATATGCACATACATACCTAAATATACTAATACGTACTTAAATATACATATATGTACTTCAATCTATACATATATCTCTAAATATACACATATGTATTTCAGTCTACACATTTATCCCCAAATATGCACATACATACCTAAATATACACATACATACTTAAATATACACATATGTATTTCAGTCTACACATTTATCCCCAAATATGCACATACATACCTAAATATACACATACATACTTAAATATACACATATGTATTTCAGTCTACACATTTATCCCCAAATATGCACATACATACCTAAATATACTAATACGTACTTAAATATACATATATGTACTTCAATCTATACATATATCTCTAAATATACACATATGTATTTCAGTCTACACATTTATCCCCAAATATGCACATACATACCTAAATATACACATACATACTTAAATATACACATATGTATTTCAGTCTACACATTTATCCCCAAATATGCACATACATACCTAAATATACACATACATACTTAAATATACACATATGTATTTCAGTCTACACATTTATCCCCAATTATGCACATACATACCTAAATATACTAATACGTACTTAAATATACATATATGTACTTCAATCTATACATATATCTCTAAATATACACATATGTATTTCAGTCTACACATTTATCCCCAAATATGCACATACATACCTAAATATACTAATACGTACTTAAATATACATATATGTACTTCAGTCTATACATATATCTCTAAATATACACATATGTATTTCAGTCTACACATTTATCCCCAAATATGCACATACATACCTAAATATACACATACATACTTAAATATACACATATGTATTTCAGTCTACACATTTATCCCCAAATATGCACATACATACCTAAATATACACATACATACTTAAATATACACATATGTATTTCAGTCTACACATTTATCCCCAAATATGCACATACATACCTAAATATACTAATACGTACTTAAATATACATATATGTACTTCAATCTATACATATATCTCTAAATATACACATATGTATTTCAGTCTACACATTTATCCCCAAATATGCACATACATACCTAAATATACACATACATACTTAAATATACACATATGTATTTCAGTCTACACATTTATCCCCAAATATGCACATACATACCTAAATATACACATACATACTTAAATATACACATATGTATTTCAGTCTACACATTTATCCCCAAATATGCACATACATACCTAAATATACACATACATACTTAAATATACACATATGTATTTCAGTCTACACATTTATCCCCAAATATGCACATACATACCTAAATATACACATACATACTTAAATATACACATATGTATTTCAGTCTACACATTTATCCCCAAATATGCACATACATACCTAAATATACACATACATACTTAAATATACACATATGTATTTCAGTCTACACATTTATCCCCAAATATGCACATACATACCTAAATATACTAATACGTACTTAAATATACACATATGTATTTCAGTCTACACATTTATCCCCAAATATGCACATACATACCTAAATATACACATACATACTTAAATATACACATATGTACTTCAGTCTACACATTTATCCCCAAATATGCACATACATACCTAAATATACTAATACGTACTTAAATATACACATATGTATTTCAGTCTACACATTTATCCCCAAATATGCACATACATACCTAAATATACACATACATACTTAAATATACACATATGTACTTCAGTCTACACATTTATCCCCAAATATGCACATACATACCTAAATATACTAATACGTACTTAAATATACACATATGTATTTCAGTCTACACATTTATCCCCAAATATGCACATACATACCTAAATATACACATACATACTTAAATATACACATATGTACTTCAATCTACACATTTATCCTCAAATATGCACATACATACCTAGATATACACATACGTATTTAAATATGCACATATGTAGTTCAGTGTACACATTTATCCCCAAATATACACATACATACTTAAATATACACATACATACTTGAATATAAACATATGTACTTCAGTCTACACATTTATCCCCAAATATGCACATACATACCTAAATATACTAACACGTACTTAAATATACATATATGTACTTCAATCTATACATATATCTCTAAATATACACATATGTATTTCAGTCTACACATTTATCCCCAAATATGCACATACATACCTAAATATACACATACATACTTAAATATACACATATGTATTTCAGTCTACACATTTATCCCCAAATATGCACATACATACCTAAATATACACAAACATACTTAAATATACACATATGTATTTCAGTCTACACATTTATCCCCAAATATGCACATACATACCTAAATATACACATACATACTTAAATATACACATATGTATTTCAGTCTACACATTTCTCCCCAAATAAGCACATACATACCTAAATATACACATACATACTTAAATATACACATACATACTTAAATATACACATATGTATTTCAGTCTACACATTTATCCCCAAATATGCACATACATACCTAAATATACACATACATACTTAAATATACACATATGTATTTCAGTCTACACATTTATCCCCAAATATGCACATACATACCTAAATATACACATACATACTTAAATATACACATATGTATTTCAGTCTACACATTTATCCCCAAATATGCACATACATACCTAAATATACTAATACGTACTTAAATATACATATATGTACTTCAATCTATACATATATCTCTAAATATACACATATGTATTTCAGTCTACACATTTATCCCCAAATATGCACATACATACCTAAATATACTAATACGTACTTAAATATACATATATGTACTTCAATCTATACATATATCTCTAAATATACACATATGTATTTCAGTCTATACATTTATCCCCAAATATGCACATACATACCTAAATATACACATACATACTTAAATATACACATATGTATTTCAGTCTACACATTTATCCCCAAATATGCACATACATACCTAAATATACACATACATACTTAAATATACACATATGTATTTCAGTCTACACATTTACCCCAAATATGCACATACATACCTAAATATACTAATACGTACTTAAATATACATATATGTACTTCAATCTATACATATATCTCTAAATATGCACATATATCCCCAAATATACACATACATACCTAAATATACTAATACGTACTTAAATATACATATATGTACTTCAATCTATACATATATCTCTAAATATGCACATATATCCCCAAATATACACATAGATACGTGAATATACACATTTGTACTTCAATCTACACATTTATCCTCAAATATGCACATACATACCTAGATATACACATACGTATTTAAATATGCACATATGTAGTTCAGTGTACACATTTATCCCCAAATATACACATACATACTTGAATATACACATACATACTTGAATATAAACATATGTACTTCAGTCTACACATTTATCCCCAAATATGCACATACATACCTAAATATACTAACACGTACTTAAATATACATATATGTACTTCAATCTATACATATATCTCTAAATATACACATATGTATTTCAGTCTACACATTTATCCCCAAATATGCACATACATACCTAAATATACACATACATACTTAAATATACACATATGTATTTCAGTCTACACATTTATCCCCAAATATGCACATACATACCTAAATATACACATACATACTTAAATATACACATATGTATTTCAGTCTACACATTTATCCCCAAATATGCACATACATACCTAAATATACACATACATACTTAAATATACACATATGTATTTCAGTCTACACATTTATCCCCAAATATGCACATACATACCTAAATATACACATACATACTTAAATATACACATATGTATTTCAGTCTACACATTTATCCCCAAATATGCACATACATACCTAAATATACACATACATACTTAAATATACACATATGTATTTCAGTCTACACATTTATCCCCAAATATGCACATACATACCTAAATATACACATACATACTTAAATATGCACATATGTATTTCAGTCTACACATTTATCCCCAAATATGCACATACATACCTAAATATACACATACATACTTAAATATACACATATGTATTTTAGTCTACACATTTATCCCCAAATATGCACATACATACCTAAATATACACATACATACTTAAATATACACATATGTATTTCAGTCTACACATTTATCCCCAAATATGCACATACATACCTAAATATACTAATACGTACTTAAATATACATATATGTACTTCAATCTATACATATATCTCTAAATATACACATATGTATTTCAGTCTACACATTTATCCCCAAATATGCACATACATACCTAAATATACACATACATACTTAAATATACACATATGTATTTCAGTCTACACATTTATCCCCAAATATGCACATACATACCTAAATATACACATACATATTTAAATATACACATATGTATTTCAGTCTACACATTTATCCCCAAATATGCACATACATACCTAAATATACACATACATACTTAAATATACACATATGTATTTCAGTCTACACATTTATCCCCAAATAAGCACATACATACCTAAATATACACATACATACTTAAATATACACATATGTATTTCAGTCTACACATTTATCCCCAAATATGCACATACATACCTAAATATACACATACATACTTAAATATACACATATGTATTTCAGTCTACACATTTATCCCCAAATATGCACATACATACCTAAATATACTAATACGTACTTAAATATACATATATGTACTTCAATCTATACATATATCTCTAAATATACACATATGTATTTCAGTCTACACATTTATCCCCAAATATGCACATACATACCTAAATATACTAATACGTACTTAAATATACATATATGTACTTCAATCTATACATATATCTCTAAATATACACATATGTATTTCAGTCTATACATTTATCCCCAAATATGCACATACATACCTAAATATACACATACATACTCAAATATGCACATATGTATTTCAGTCTACACATTTATCCCCAAATATGCACATACATACCTAAATATACTAATACGTACTTAAATATACATATATGTACTTCAATCTATACATATATCTCTAAATATACACATATGTATTTCAGTCTACACATTTATCCCCAAATATGCACATACATACCTAAATATACACATACATACTTAAATATACACATATGTATTTCAGTCTACACATTTATCCCCAAATATGCACATACATACCTAAATATACACATACATACTTAAATATACACATATGTATTTCAGTCTACACATTTATCCCCAAATATGCACATACATACCTAAATATACTAATACGTACTTAAATATACATATATGTACTTCAATCTATACATATATCTCTAAATATACACATATGTATTTCAGTCTACACATTTATCCCCAAATATGCACATACATACCTAAATATACACATACATACTTAAATATACACATATGTATTTCAGTCTACACATTTATCCCCAAAAATGCACATACATACCTAAATATACACATACATACTTAAATATTCACATATGTATTTCAGTCTACACATTTATCCCCAAATATGCACATACATACCTAAATATACTAATACGTACCTAAATATACATATATGTACTTCAATCTATACATATATCTCTAAATATACACATATGTATTTCAGTCTACACATTTATCCCCAAATATGCACATACATACCTAAATATACACATACATACTTAAATATACACATATGTATTTTAGTCTACACATTTATCCCCAAATATGCACATACATACCTAAATATACACATACATACTTAAATATACACATATGTATTTCAGTCTACACATTTATCCCCAAATATGCACATACATACCTAAATATACTAATACGTACTTAAATATACATATATGTACTTCAATCTATACATATATCTCTAAATATACACATATGTATTTCAGTCTACACATTTATCCCCAAATATGCACATACATACCTAAATATACACATACATACTTAAATATACACATATGTATTTCAGTCTACACATTTATCCCCAAATATGCACATACATACCTAAATATACACATACATATTTAAATATACACATATGTATTTCAGTCTACACATTTATCCCCAAATATGCACATACATACCTAAATATACACATACATACTTAAATATACACATATGTATTTCAGTCTACACATTTATCCCCAAATAAGCACATACATACCTAAATATACACATACATACTTAAATATACACATATGTATTTCAGTCTACACATTTATCCCCAAATATGCACATACATACCTAAATATACACATACATACTTAAATATACACATATGTATTTCAGTCTACACATTTATCCCCAAATATGCACATACATACCTAAATATACTAATACGTACTTAAATATACATATATGTACTTCAATCTATACATATATCTCTAAATATACACATATGTATTTCAGTCTACACATTTATCCCCAAATATGCACATACATACCTAAATATACTAATACGTACTTAAATATACATATATGTACTTCAATCTATACATATATCTCTAAATATACACATATGTATTTCAGTCTATACATTTATCCCCAAATATGCACATACATACCTAAATATACACATACATACTCAAATATGCACATATGTATTTCAGTCTACACATTTATCCCCAAATATGCACATACATACCTAAATATACTAATACGTACTTAAATATACATATATGTACTTCAATCTATACATATATCTCTAAATATACACATATGTATTTCAGTCTACACCTTTATCCCCAAATATGCACATACATACCTAAATATACACATACATACTTAAATATACACATATGTATTTCAGTCTACACATTTATCCCCAAATATGCACATACATACCTAAATATACACATACATACTTAAATATACACATATGTATTTCAGTCTACACATTTATCCCCAAATATGCACATACATACCTAAATATACTAATACGTACTTAAATATACATATATGTACTTCAATCTATACATATATCTCTAAATATACACATATGTATTTCAGTCTACACATTTATCCCCAAATATGCACATACATACCTAAATATACACATACATACTTAAATATACACATATGTATTTCAGTCTACACATTTATCCCCAAAAATGCACATACATACCTAAATATACACATACATACTTAAATATTCACATATGTATTTCAGTCTACACATTTATCCCCAAATATGCACATACATACCTAAATATACTAATACGTACCTAAATATACATATATGTACTTCAATCTATACATATATCTCTAAATATACACATATGTATTTCAGTCTACACATTTATCCCCAAATATGCACATACATACCTAAATATACACATACATACTTAAATATGCACATATGTATTTCAGTCTACACATTTATCCCCAAATATGCACATACATACCTAAATATACTAATACGTACTTAAATATACATATATGTACTTCAATCTATACATATATCTCTAAATATACACATATGTATTTCAGTCTATACATTTATCCCCAAATATGCACATACATACCTAAATATACACATACATACTCAAATATGCACATATGTATTTCAGTCTACACATTTATCCCCAAATATGCACATACATACCTAAATATACTAATACGTACTTAAATATACATATATGTACTTCAATCTATACATATATCTCTAAATATACACATATTTATTTCAGTCTACACATTTATCCCCAAATATGCACATACATACCTAAATATACACATACATACTTAAATATACACATATGTATTTCAGTCTACACATTTATCCCCAAATATGCACATACATACCTAAATATACACATACATACTTAAATATACACATATGTATTTCAGTCTACACATTTATCCCCAAATATGCACATACATACCTAAATATACTAATACGTACTTAAATATACATATATGTACTTCAATCTATACATATATCTCTAAATATACACATATGTATTTCAGTCTACACATTTATCCCCAAATATGCACATACATACCTAAATATACACATACATACTTAAATATACACATATGTATTTCAGTCTACACATTTATCCCCAAATATGCACATACATACCTAAATATACACATACATACTTAAATATACACATATGTATTCAGTCTACACATTTATCCCAAATATGCACATACATACCTAAATATACTAATACGTACTTAAATATACATATATGTACTTCAATCTATACATATATCTCTAAATATACACATATGTATTTCAGT